>CP142456.1:39005000-39575000 GCA_038049695.1 Cinnamomum chago
TCTAGTTCTCTAGCATGCATATCAATCAACCTAGAAAATTCATGGGATAAGAATGAATGTGTAGAGCCAGGGTCAAATAAAATCCTAGCTTTTATCCCACAAACAAGAAGTGTACCTTCCACTACATTTCCCGCTGCCTCTGCATCAGCTCTATTAACCGCGTAGATTTGCCCTCGATGTTGTGGCCTATTTGGAGCTTGTTGTGGCCTGCCTTGTTGTGCATTCCTATGTTGTTGCGGTGCACTCTGATTTTGGTTCTGTCCCTGCTAAAGAGCATGTTGTTGTTACTGCTGTGGTCTATGTTGCTGTTGTTGTGGTGCCTGTTGCTGTAGTGGCCTTGCCTGATTCTGGACAATGATTGCATTTTGTGGTGCTGCTGGACGTTGTGCTCCTTGCTACTGCTGCTGATTCTGTCTATTCGGTCTTGGACAGTCTCTCATCTAATGGGTCATGGAACCACATCTGAAACATTCTCCTGTCAGTGTACGACACTGTGCTCTCTCATGGTTCTTCCCACAGTGGGTACAAACCAATGGACCTTGAGCATTCTGTTCTGACCTCTGTCTCTTGTTCTGATGATTCTTCTGCTAGTAGTTCTGCTGATGAGCTTGCCCCTTGCCTTGGACTCTAAGGATCTTGTTATGGAAATTCTCAAACTTATAGGCCCTCTTGACCGCTTCATCGAAAGTTACAGGTGGCACTACTCCGGTAGCATCTCTCTCAATGAAAGGGTTAAGTCCTTCAAAGAACTTGGCAATTTTCTTCTCAACTGTATCCACTAGCTCCGGGGCATATCTGGACAATCTCTCGAACTTAGTGAGGTATTCGAGGACTGCCATACTTCCTTGCACAAGCTGCTGGAATTCTATGGCCTTCTGTCTCTTGATGTGAGCGGATACATACTTATCGTGGAATTGCCTCTTGAAGTTTGACCAAACCTGTGCATCAGCCATGGTTCTGTATTCCTCCCTAACCGTCTTCCACCATCTGTCCGCTGTGCCACTAAAGAGAGATGTGGCTAGTTTTACTCTTTCTCCTCCGGTGCACTGGAAAATCCCAAAGATGTTCTCCGTATGTTCTAGCCAATCATCTGCTGCCAATGGATCCTCTATCCTAAGAAACTCTTTTGGAGCTCTCTTCCGAAACCGCTCAAATAAGGCATTTGGGTCATGGTGTCTCTGATTGATGACGATGGCAGGTTGGGGTTGAACCGGTTCGGGTCTTCTCTGTAATACCTCTAACAACTGCCTCTGCATCTCTGCCAACTCTCTTGCATGATCTTCCTCTCTCTTAAGCATTTACTCTTGCAATCTAGCCTGATTCCCATTGGCCTGACGCTGTTGGTCAAGCATAGCCTGCATCATTTGTTGGAACTGATTTGGCATGTTGTTATCAACCCTATCCTCTTCAAGTGGCCCTGTATGATCACTATTGCTTGCAGAAGGGTTGCCATTTACTGGTCTCTTACAAGGTGGCATGATGCTCCAAAACAAATTATTAGCACATAATAATCAAATAAAGGGTCACATTGCTCACACGATACTAGCTAACGAAAGATCTAACGAATCCTCGCCACGTCCTTAGGATTTCTAGTTTCTTTTAATTGCTTGAAACACTTCTCGCTCTGATACCAGTCTGTCGTGACCCCGGACCGGGAATCTGGGATCAGGACTAATAATAATGATGATAATGACAGCACATCGGATTTATGCTATACATTTATTTAATTTCCCACAGGTGTCCGCGGTGAGGATATCACAACTATATATGAATATTTCTATTAAGTACGGAAGCGTGTAGCAAATCAAATATTCAATCCATCTCCAATCATAAAGATGATAACACAAGTATAATACCGTATCAGAATGAGCAATGATCATTAGCATGTTACCCAAAAGTAAGTTAAAGTTTATACAAAGATCATTTAGTTACATTTCCCAAAAATAGAGGCCAACAAGGCCAATATGAACAAAATACCAATCCCCAAAAGAATGGTTAAAAGTTCTCCCAAAATGTTATCTCTCTTTAGCAATCTAATGTCTACATGACATCATCAGCATGCCAAACAACTAACTGCTGCAGTTCACCGACCGCCTCCTCGTGCTTCTCCTCGGGAAAACCAACAACGGGACCTGAGTACCAAAGAGTGGGTCAAACACGACGGTTTCGCAAAATAGTAAAATACAATGACAATATGATAATAAATGAATGTACCTTCAAAAGCATTTAGAATTGTTTAAATAACAATTTCTATAAACGAGATAAAACATTTATTCAAATACAAGTAGACATTGAAAAACATGTAAAGGTAACCAAGGAAACGGGAAACAAGCGAGATGGCAACCACACGAAGCTACGTCCTTGGTCACTAAAGTGACAGAGCAATAACTAGGCACTGATCTCAGTCACTCGAGGTTAGGAGAAACAGTGGATCTTATAAATACATATACATATACTATACATGACCACGGTAGCGAGCCGGGCATCGGGAACCACAGTAGCAATCTGCGGCATCGGGACAAGACCATGGTAATTACCGGGTAGCGGGATCCAAACTACAGCTGGCAGGACAAGAGGGGGATCTCCAAGTCGATGGATCAGACCAACAGGGATATCCAAGCTTAGTGGTGCCGACTAATAGGTCAAATAACAAATCGAGACATATGCAAGTAAATCAAGTACAATAAATAAACAGGCAAGACGGGGGTGCTCGAGGGCACACTGCCGTTTCGTGTGGTGCAATGCACTTCGGGTCAAGTAACCATTTCAAGTGTACTTCAATGCTTTCGGGAAAAACGGACATGTAGTATAAATCTCGGGATCGATAAGATACAATAAACGATTGAAATCTCATGACAAGTATCGGGGTTCAAAACTAGTTCGAGGTGAATAGGGATCCCGTACGTCCCTATACATATATATATATAACTTGGCACTCTTTGAGTTTGGGGACATTCCGGGCTCCTTATACACTTTGAATTCACAAAACTTTGAATGACATCTTCGTGATATCGTTTCTTCCTCAAATGGCCTCATACAATGCCTAGTGAATCTCCTTTGATTGACAAAGCTCAGCGCTCGGGCGAACCGAAGAGTTCGCTCGAGCGAGGAGCTCTCCGAAATGGTTGTCTGGGTAATTTCGGTTACCTTGCGGTCAGATAGCGGTTAGCCGCAGTTGGCCTCGGCGGTTAGCCGCTGGCTGACCGCAGTTGGCCTGACAGAAAGACGGGTTACTGGAATTGTAACCGAAATGGTTCGGCTGGCTGGCGGTTAGCCGCTGACATGTTCAGTGGTTAGCCGCTAGCTGACCGTGAGGCTGGCCGTATTTTCAGGTGGAAATGTTGCTCTCTGGAAAAGTAACTGAATGGGTCGGTTGGCTGGCGGTTAGCCGCTGACGGGTTTGGCGGTTAGCCGCTGGCTAACCTTGAGGCTGACTGAGTTTTCAGGTGGAAAATATTGCTCTCCGGAAAAGTAACCGCGATTGTTCGGTTAGCTGGCGGTTAGCCGCCAGTCACCAGACGGCTAGCCAACAGGTGACCGCTGGCTGACCGCCAGGTGCGGGAAACACCCACTGTGTTCAGATTTGAGCAATTTTCCTCCTCAAAACCACTCTCCTCACTTCCACTTAATCCTTCCCTAAAACTGAGCTAAAAGCTCCTCCAATGCACTATCCCCATTTCTCAACAACTCCAATATGGATTCATTCCATCACCTCCTCCATTAACATCAAATCCAATACAAATAAAGAAAGAAGGAAATCATTTCACCAAAGAATACATTTAGGACAAAACAAGAGGAAATTAAATGCTATGCACCAATACACTTCTATGATATAAATGCACCATTAATACTCTATCATGAACATTTATTTCAAAACAAAGCAATAAATAGACATGAGTGGAAAATACCAAAATCATTGAAAGCTTATAAAAATGAAATCATCCACTTGCCTTTTGGTCTTCTAATAAGCAAATCAAGCTCTTATACTCTTCCAAGCCAAAGATTCAAACTATGAATAAAATCCCCAAAAAAACAAACCCAAAATGGTCAAACAACGAAATAGAAGGGGAAACCCTACAATAATGGAGATGAAGTTTCTCTAGGTCTAGAAGAATACAAATCTAGAAGAAGGGAATGATTACTTACTTGTAAGGTCCTCTAATGGCAAGAGTAAGCTTAATGAATACCTTGGAATGGTGGGTTTTCTTCGCAAAGGGTATCAATAGGTAGCTATGGTGATGAAGAAGAGAATGATGACCTCCAATATGATGTTGGTGTAAGATTAGTAGGAGGTTGAGATTGAGAGAGCAAGAAGAAGAAGAAAAGTTGCTAACAAACCCTAGACTCTCTTCTTGTGCTGGAAAAAGGAAAAACGAGGAAGATGGGTCTCCTTATATAAGCAATGGAGATGGGTCCCACTACTTAAGACATCCAAGGGCTGAAATCTTGGCTTTTGGGGCTTCTAATGAATTCGACGAAGAAGAGAAAAGTACTCGTCGAAATATCTAGTTTCCAAAAAGTATATGTTTCGCGGGTTTCGGGAGTATCAAGTTTTGGGTACAGATTTAGTGTACAATGACTGTTTTTCCCTCAAGGCTATCAAATCACGTTTCGGGGTCTCGAACGGGTACGGGATCAACATGAAAGTTGTAGGGATTATCAATACAATTAAAATGGGATTAAAACAATGAATGCAAAAACTACGATAAATCCTCAAGCGCATGCAAGGTCATAAAGAAGGAACCCCCATAAGGCCCCACTAAGCACAAACAATCAAAATTCCCCAAAACTATATCAAAAGCTATTCCAAACCCAACTAAGCCAAAATCACTAATCAAGCTTAAAACTAACACACGATTTAATTAGTACTAATCGAGTTCACTCGGGTCGGGGTCTTACATAGAGAGAATGGCACCTTTTCAGCACACGTGCAAGGCATCGCCTCGGGCGTTGTACACGTCGCTTCAAATTCGTTGAACGACCAACCAGATGGAGACACGTGGTACTGCCAGTTCATCTCCTACAATGATTCAGACGCCCTATTAATTACCTCGGGCAGACGAAGCGACATCGATGTGCTATTTATCGCCTCGAGCAGACAAAGCAACACTAACGTGCTATTTATTGTCTCAGTCAAATGAACAAACAACATGATAGAGATCAGACATCATCAGCCAACACCGAAACGAAGTTCGAATTGATACCCAAGACTCTCCGAACATAATACTTAGCTCCCGACCTTAAGGAGTTGGAGAACTCTAAAAGGTCACGAGCTAGGGGGCAATTGTGTGGGACGATTCCCTAATAGCAGGATTAAGCTAGTCTCGGTAACGGTACCGACTTGGCTTATCTCAATCTCTGTGTCCAAGCTCGGCAATACTGCCAAGACACATCCAGCTCGGCAATAGTGCCAACTAGCACCAAGCTTGAGCTAACCTCGGTAAGAGTACCGGCTAGGCTCACTTCGGTCTCGGCATAAGGCACCTCAGCAACAGTGCCAGAATGCGTCCATATCCGGTCTTGGTATCATCTTCAGTTCGGTACGACCAACAGAGATGAGTATTAGACCATGATTGCACTCCCATGAAGCTATGGCTACGTTGCAGAATGTACAAACAGACGAGATGGGCGCCGGATAATGATAAGGGGTTGTCTTTATCAGACGATCACATCCATATTGATACAAGAAGTCAGCTCATGATCCGACTAGACAGTATCTCCACCTACGCCCACTAAGCGAGCGTCAAATGGGACTTCCACCTATATATATACAAGGGTAGAGATCCCAAAGAGGTATGCTACGCCATTTAACGCAATACAATACAACCCAAACTTTGCCTTTCTTCTCCATCCTTTGTTCAGTGATAACACTAACTCATGCATCGGAGAGCCTTCGGCTAACTGCAGCTAGGGTCTCTGATCTCTATTTCTCCTTCCCTTTTAGGTTTAAAGGCAATCCATCCTTCCCAAAGAAGCTTAACAGCATTATTATGAGTTTCATACTCACCTAATCAAGTCCGTAAGATTTAGGCACTTACACTTTTCATTATAAAAATAGTTACGAACGGTTATAACTATATGAAGTGTCTCATGCCAAAAGACAGTACTTGTCTGAGGATTCATCTCTCTTAAAGAAACTAGAGACAAAAGAGAAGTGCAATGCAAATCTGAAGACTTGATCTCACGGTAACAAGTCTGAATGGAAAACAATTCCATCTCTCATGGTGGAAGATGATCATTCTAACTAGTTCATAACATTGAACCGAACTGTGAGTCTGCCAAATTGATTATTTTGAAATAAGTTAGATCCAACAACTCTTGTTGGTTTGAATCTACTTCCACTGCCAAATTAAGGGATTAAACCATACAAACTACTACCTGTAATAGGTGTAATAGGTGTTAATTGTATCACTTGGATTTAAAAAAGGGTGCACAACAATAATGGTATGGCTCTTTCCCTTTCCTCGAGCTATGGTGTTAGTTGAATGACACTGCTCAAGAGGATGACTTAGATAATAATCTCAGCTAGGAGATTGCACCACAAAAGAGTATTTGTTTTGTCTTCTCTTTATTGATTGATGATGTTTTATACATGGATGGAGAAACTGGAAGCTCCAAGGTTACATGCAACGTGGATATCCTAAAGACTAGCTCAACACCTCAACGTTCCCTATGTACATGGAACAACCCACACAATAAACAACAAACTAAACACATGGCAAGACTTTATGCAAATGGACTCAACAAAGTTACCACCCAACCTACCCATCAACCCATATAGCATGGAAACATAATATTGAACATATCATTCCTTCCCCCTAGAAACAACCTTGTCCGCAAGGTTTGCATTGGGATACCGTTCTTCAATGGCTTTGTAACGTTCCCATGTGGCGTCAGATTTTGGGGTCCCTACCCATTTGATGAGCACTTCCATGTCAGCTTTGTTGCCTCTTTTGACAAGCCTTCTAGATAAGATAGCCTCAGGATAAGGTTGTAGGGAGCCTTCATCTGATAATGGTGGAAATTTAACATAAACATTGATGGCCTGGCCTAACTTTTTCTTCAATTTGGAGACATGTAATACATGATGGATTTTGATACCAAAAGGTAAATCCAATTTATAAGCCACAGGCCCAATTCCCTGCAAAACTTGGTATGGCCCGTAGTGACAAACGGCCAATTTCTGAGAATGTCGTGCGGAGACTGAGCTTTGGCAATATGGCTGGAGTCTTAGATAGACCCATTCGCCTACTTGAAATTCTCGCTCTGATCTGTGCTTATCTGCATTTAATTTCATTCTTTCTTGAGCTCTTTGTAAATTGTGCTTTAACATTTGTAGTGTTTTTCACGATCACGTAGCTCTGCATCAACTGCGTGAACTTTAGTAGTATCAGGTATGTATGACAACAGTGTTGGTGGACTTGTACCATAGACAATCTCATATGGAGTGGATTGAGTTGCCGCGTAAAAGGTGGTATTGTAACACCGCTCAGCTAGGGAAACCCATTTCACCCAAGATTTAGGCTGATAAGAAACATAACAGCGAAGATAATTTTCTAAGCAGCGATTGAGTACCTCCGTCTGTCCATTTGTTTTGAGGATGATAGGCCGGGCTCATTTTTAGTTGCACCCCCTATGATTTGAAGAGTTCTTTCCAAAAAATACTCGTAAATACCGTGTCTCGATCTGAAACAATTGATTCTAGCAATCCATGTAATTTGAAAATATTCTCAAAAAATAATTTAGCCACTGATTGTGCTATGTATGGGTGGGCCAAGGGCAAGAAATGACCATATTTGCTAAGTCGTTCGATGACCACTAGGATGGTTGATTTGTTAGATGAGATTGGCAGTCCCTCAATAAAATCAAATGAAATATCACGCCATATTTTTTCTGGAATTGGTAATGGTTGCAATAGTCCGGGTAGGTATACATTTTCATTTTTAACACACTGACAAACATCACATTCCTGGACCCACCTTTTGATGTCGTTACTCCAACCTGACCAATAAAAGGAGTGACCCACATGTCTTACAATTTTGGCAAAGCCAGAGTGCCTAGATGAGGGAGAAGCATGTAATTCATCAAAAATTGCCTTCTTTAATGGAGAATCAGGCCCCAAAATCGTGCGACCTTTTCTCCAATGAAAGACCATATTTGGAAACATCCAGCGATCCACTCTCTATTCATTCCTTCAACTCCTTAAAATAAGGATATGTGAAAAACCTCTTCCTGAATTTTTGTAATCCATGAGGGTGCAGGATACGATCTTGCATGGACAGCTTTCTCATGTAATCTGGATAAGGCATCAGCAACCCTATTTTCACTCCCTTGTTTATGCTCAGTCTCATAATCATAGCCGATCAATTTGGTGAGCCATTTTTGTTGGATAGGATTGATGATTCGCTGCTCCAGTAAGAATTTCAAACTTCTCTGATCCGTATGTATGATAAACTTGAGTCCTAAGAGATATGGTCGCCACTTTTTGACTGCTATGATTAGAGCAAAGAGTTCCTTCTCATATGTGGAGAGAAGAAGATTCTTTCCATGTAATGCGTGGCTAAGGAATGTTATTGGCCATCCCAATTGAATTAGAACAACCCCAATGTCGGTCCCACATGCATCACATTCAATAACAAAGGGCTGGGAGAAATCTGCGAGGGCCCAGATTGGTGCATGTGTTAGTGAATATTGAAGGTCATGGAAAGCCTTTTCAGCCAACTCGCTCCATCCCACCCATTTTTTTTAACAAAGCTGTGAGTGGGCCTGCCATTAATCCATACCCTTTGATGAATTTGTGATAATAGCCTGTGAGACCCAAAAATCCCCGAAGACTCGTCATTGTTGTTGGTGTGTGCCGTTTGAGAATTGCCTCAATTTTTTCTTGATCCACAGCAAGCCCATCTCTTGAAATGACGTGGCCTAAATATTGAACTTCTTGGCTACCAAAAGTACATTTGGAGTCTTTAACATAATGCTTGTGGGCCCAAAGTACCTCAAAAATTGTTTTTAAGTGCTCAAGATGATCCATGAAGGTTTTTGAGTAAATTAATATGTTATCAAAGAATGCCAGGACAAACCTTCTCAGATAGGGCCTAAATACTTCCTTCACAAGTGATTGGAATCTAGAGGGTGCATTGGTGAGCCTAAAGGGCATCACGAGAAAGTCATAGTGGCCCTCATGAGTTCTAAATGTTGTCTTTTGAACATCATCTTCCTTAACTCATATCTGGTGATACTTAGACCATAGATTCAATTTGGTGAATATTGTGGACTTGTGTAATTCGTCCAATAATTCATCAATCAAGGTATAGGAAATTTATCCTTGACAGTTGCTTGATTCAATGCCCAGTAATCGACACACATTCTCCATGACCCATCCTTTTTGTTTTTTTAATAAAAGGACCGGTGAGGAAAAAGGAGATGTGCTTGGCCTTATCACTCCAAATTGCAATAAATCCTTGATGATTTTTTCAATTTCAGATTTTTTTAAATGGGGATACCTGTAAGGCCGCATGCTAATGGGATTGGTCCCACTGATGAGAGGGATGCTATGATCTTGTTGTTGATGTGGTGGAAAGCCCATTGGAACAACAAATACATCTGCAAACTAAATTATGAGAGCATGTATCCATGGGTCCGGAGTGGTGGTTGTAGTTTGCATGCCTATATTTAGCAATTGGATTGCCTAAGCCTGGCCATAATTTTAAACCTGTCATGAAAATTTGGCAAGGTCCACCAATTGATTGTTTGGTGCTGGGAGACCCTTCAGTTGGAAATCATTTCCATCTTTATTAAATGACATGGTTAATGCTTCAAGGTCCCAAAGAAATGAACCTAGTGTGCACAACCACCGAGCCGGCCCCCAACTCTGCATCATATCCTCCTAATGATAAGAGATAAAAATCAGCCTTGATTGGGACTCCTTGTGACTGGATCAAGACATCTCGACAAAATCCATTAACCTTCAATCTTTCACCATTAGCTACCATTACTTCAAAAACAAAATCTGATTGGGTTGGAACACTTGCCTTTCTCATCATCATGGTATTTAAAAAAGTTATGTGTTGATCCACTATCTACCAAGATGGTGATTTGGTAGTGTTTCAAATTGCCTAGAATCCTCATAGTCTGAGGGGCCCGTGTTCCAGCAATTGCATGGAATGAAACTTGTGGGGATGGATCTGCGTCACCCAGACCATTTATATTTAGTTCTGTGTGTTACAAAATTTCCCCATCATCTTCGGCGTCTTCTTGCAGCGATCCTTCCACCCAGTAAAGTTTTTGAGTCTTGCATCTATGATTAGGGGTGTACATTTCATCAAAATGGAAGCATAGCCCCTTCTCCCTTCTTTCACGTGCTTCTGCAGGGGTTAGTCTTTTGATGACTGGTGTAGCAGATTTAGAATCGATTGGAATGGCCGTAGAACTTGGGCAAGTACCCTCTGGCCTCATCATTCTTTGTCTCAGATAAGCCTCCTCCTCTTGTAGACGAGATAAGCTGAAAACATCCGGAAGTACTGTGGGACTCAACTTCTGTACTCCAATTCGGATATCTTCTCGTAATCCACTAAGGTATAGACTAATGAGATACTTCTCATCGAGTCCTTTTACCTTGTTGGATAATCTTTGGAGCTCGCGCTGATAATCTAGGACCGTTGTGATTTGGCGGAGTTTAAACAATTTCCCAGCAAAATCTCCGCTTTTAGATGGCCCAAAACGAATCTCCATAGCTTCTATGAATTCATCCCAGGTGGCTTCTGCTTTATATTCATGATATCATTGGTACCATTCTAATGCTTCGTCTTCCATATTGAGGGATGCCACTATTAGCCACTGTGAAGCCGGCACGTGATGATAAGAAAAATATTATTTTGCCTTAAACAACCAGCAGCTAGGATTTTTCCCATTAAAGCGAGGGAACTCCAACTTCATGGTACGAGTTTGAATGCCTCCATTGGGTCCAAAAGAATTTGAGGAGTGAGCATGGGAGTGCCCAATCGATCCATCTGGATCTTTTGTGAGGTCGTACATTTCTTCCAGCAGCCTCAAAATCTCTGCTAACAAGGTTCCTTGTTGCTTTGAAGTTGTCTTGAGTTTTGCTTGAGAATTCTGGAGGTGTTGCATTCTTTCCTCTATTGGTTTCCATGCGTCCGCTCCGCCATCTCAGAACTTGGCTCTGATAGAAAATTGGTATGGCTCTTTCCCTTTTCCTCAAGCTTTGGTGTTAGTTGAATGTGTTAGTTTATATGGTCTCAATCCATCAAATGATGTAATAAATTGATTCATTTCTTTATTTATCAATATAATCATGTGTTCCGTTCATGAGATGAATGATGTTTTATTACTTAAGGCACATAACCAATACATATGACATGATGGTTCATGAGATGAACCGGGGCCCATTAGTATATTAGATGTGATATATGTATATGGATGAGATCCACATACGAGAGATCTGTGTCGCAAATCTTATACTTAAATATCTTCACAACTAGTGATGAGAATGGGCATCTTATCTGACAAGGTTGCGGCACTTTGATCACTATGAGATAGTGTGATTTGTCTCAATCATCATAATGTAAGATTCTGGACATTATACTGGTACATTGGATGTATTGAATGACCATATACGAGAGATCTGTGTGATTTGAAGTGATATATGTATATTAGATATGATATTCTGATTAGTATATTAGATGTGATATATGTATATGGATGAGATCCACATATGAGAGATCTGCGTCGCAAATCTTATACTTAAATATCTTCACAAATAGTGATGAGAATGGGCATCTTATCTGACAAGGTTGTGACACTTTGATCACTATGAGATAGTGTGATTTGTCTCGATCATCATAATGTAAGATTCTGGATCATTGTGCTGGTACATTGGATGTATTGATGGACCATGAGAAGCACCTTATGAAACACTATTTTTACCTTAAGGTCTAGTCTCATAATTCCCTAGCAATAGGCTCTCAATCTTGAGATATTAATGAGCTCAAGTTTCTATCTATTCATTTGCTTTGAGTCACTAATGAGTGAAGCCAACTGTAGGTCAACACCTCGGTGTCTTGGGTACGTGGTAGTAGAACTGTGGGAATATTCAATGGTCGAGATGTAATCTATCTGCATTATCCCCTTGTGCCAATTAATGAATTTATCATTAGTAAGTGCGCACCCATCTTAATTAAGAGTTAATTGGATGGTACTGATGATTACTAAAATTAATTAGGTCTCAAGGATAATAAGATATAGATCTAATTTGGTGGACAGGACCAATTGATCTATGGATATGGATGGAGGGGCCTATTTGTGGTCACAGGGAAGTTTAGGGTCTTCTTTGTAATTTATTCCTAAGACTAGAGTGCATTTGCATTTATATAGTGGAGTTCTTTACAATTAACTGTAGGTTCGAATTGCACATGAGATGTGGGGTCGCGATGTCCCAGTTGGAGCCAGGTTTCTATGGAATGCCTAGTGGTCCCCATGCTAGCCCAATTATTAGATGTGATATATTCTACTTGAACTCTAAAAGGAAGAAATTAGAAAGTTACTATTTCTATTTGAAGTGAGGCTTCTAATAGTGGTAATAGTAAGTTACTAATTGTTATGGAAGTAAGACTTCTATTTTAATTAGTAGAAAGGAGGTTGCATTGAGCTATAAAAGGAGGAGAGGGGCCTTGGATATCCACTACGTTGGAATCCACGCCCAGCCCTCTCTTGTGCAAGTTGTTGCATGCCCATCCTCTTCTAGTTTCTCTTCTGTATTCCTAAGAGCTTCTAGTTGTTTTCTTTAAGAGGTCTCACCCATGTCCTTTAGAGAAGAGATCCAATACGGGGTATAGTATGGAAGACGATTGGGTCTTGGAGATTCTAGTATGATTTGTAAAAGAGTTCTACATCAAAGAAAGAGATCCACTTCTCCATTAGAGCACAACCGAGCTTCGAATGTATAATCTACTTCCTTGTATGTTGTACATTTCGTGGTTGCTTGTTAAGTGTTGTTTCTATCTTCTAGGTAGGAATTCTTACTGTTCATGGTTGATGAGTTTGAGGATTTGGATCCTAGACTGGGTTTGTTGCCTTATTGATACTTGATCCCTAAGTCAAGTGGGTTAAAAGTCTTGAAAACCTATCCATGAGGCCCACCCACTTCTAACAATTAGTATCAGAGCTATACCTCATCTCTAATCATGTTATATCAGTAAGCTTATTATAATCTTTACATGAGATGCGAAGAGGATAGAGCGAGGGCTATGTACGGATCAATTTTGCTAAGTTTATTAGTAGATCCATGTTTGGATAATCACAAAAGGGTTTAATAATGATAGAAGGGTGGTAGGAAGTCATTGGAAAGCTTCAAAAGAGTGTTGGAGTTATTTGGACTCGAAACAGAAAACCCAATTTCTATGTTTCGTTAGTCTGGTCAACTTGGGTTTGTGCCCGGTCGACCAGGTTCATGTAAGCCAATCGAATGGGGACACGGCTACAGCAATGCAGAATTTTTAGTTTTTTCAATTTCGAGTCTAATTTGGCATCCTGTTTTTCCAGCATTGTTTGGCAACCTGGTTTTGTGATTTGTATGGTTGTATGAGATACTAACTTGCAAGTGATCTTGTCCTTTCCATGTGGCCCACAAGTCTTTTGCTTTCTTTGAATGGTTGTTGGTTTATTTGAGGCTAAGTTTAAAGGGCATCATGGTTTCCTTGGTTTCTCGTGCAAGGGGCATGGTGAATTTCCATATAGCCCTTTTATTTCCATGTTTAGATTAACATGTAAGTCTCATCATCAAGGCATAGGAATTGATGTAATTTTCTACTTTTTTTGCGGTATTCGAGACGAAGAAGGAAAGTGATGTTGGACTCCTAATCAAAGAGTTTGAAGATTACCAAGAGCGTTTTGGAGATGTCCAAAGAGTTTAAGGAATCCCAAAGTTTTGAAAAGTCTAGAAGCCCAAGAAGTCTATTCCGCTTAGGCCATGTGGAGGAGAGGACTGGTTTCTATCTTTAGCACTTTCCATTTATGGATGAATGCTCTTTATAGAATGTTTCCAAATATGATCCAAACATAGTAGTTTTCAAAATTGGTCAAATCAAATTAATTTTTTGAAAGAGTTTTAATTAGTGTTGGTGGACCCATGAGATGGACCCATTGGTAGCACTAATCTAAGAAACTGGACTTTCCTTAAATATAACTTGACTTGGAACCAATCATTGGTCATATCATGAGATGATTTGATGCTTATATTTATGGGCCGAAATACCTAAAAAAAGGAAATCATTAATTCTAAAATATTAAGTGGGAGCGGGGCATTTAAATTAAGAAATCCTCATGGTTTTCCACCATAGGTCCATTGTAAGAAAAGTATTAGCCTCGCGCCATCTTAAGAATGGCCGTTCCCCACGGAGGGCTTTTATTTGTCTGGTTACTAGATATAGGTCTACTATGGATAGTGTTGATGAGACGGGGTGGGGGCTCACTCTCTAAGGAGGAGCTACACACAACGGTTGTCACGCAATGCTAGTTGGTGGGTCACACTTAACTAAAATAGTGATGTAGTATCCCCAAGGATTTGCTTCATATATTTTAGAAACCAAAGCAAATCAAGAGTCATACATTTGGTACGAGATACCTAGACAATAATAAATGATGGGGATCATAGATAGTTATCTTAATTTCAATTTTGACCGACTTTGATTTGCACCAATCAAGGTGGTATCTGTACTCCCCAAGGAGGCATACACTTAGGGATTGTGATTCCGATGTATTCTAAATTTAGGGGTTATGAGGATTCCCACATAGATTTGGTAGAATACTAAACCCTTATGTCATTTATATTCTTTTATTGAATGTATGGTTATGTGCTACAATTTTTCAAGCATGAACTCGAATACTTTCAATCCACTTGCGACCATCCTCAACCAAAATAAGTTGGTGGGATACAACTATGTTGACTGGAAATGGAACTTGAATACTGTCTTGACTACTTCAAGATATAAATATGTCCTTACCAAGCGCCCCCCCCCCCCCCCCCCCTCGATGAACCTGGGCTAGATGCACCACAGGACGAAAAGGACCTTTACACCAAATGGGCCAAAGACGATGAGATGGCTAAATGTTATATACGGCATCCATGTCGAGTGTTTTGCAACACCAACATCAATCCTATAAGACTGCATATGATATTATATCAAACTTAAAAGAGATGTTTGCATAACAGGGCAGGCCTGACAGGCTATGAGGGTGCTTATTAGCACCAAGATGGCTGAGGGCACACCAGTACAGGACCACATGCTGAAGATGATAGACTCATTGAATGAGTTAGATGTACTAGGTGTTGTGATTGATATAGAATCGCCGATTGACATAATCCTCGAGTCGCTGCCAGATTCATTCAACAATTTTAAGGTCAATTATAATATGAATAAGATGAATATGACTTTAGCTGAGCTATCAAGCCAGCTAGTAGCTACTGAGGGAATTATGAAGAAGAAGCCAACTGCCCTGATGACAGAAAAGTCAGTTGCCAGGTCCAATTCGAAAGGCAAAGGCCAGAAAGGCAAGAAGAAATCGGTTCCAAAGGGTCCTAAGGTGGAGAATGGTGCTAATGGTGGTGTGGCCAAGGCTAAGGGTTCAGGAACAAAAGGAAAGTATTCCCATTATAGTATAACAGGACATTGGAAAAGGACTTGTCCATATTTTTTGTCTAAGAAGAAGACCTCGTGTCGCGACCCCGGAACGGATCCCCGGGCCCACGACGTAATTGATATTGATTATTTTACTATTGAAGATTTTGTTTTCCCACAGGTTCCCGCGGTGAGGATTCCCAAAGACACGCGGAATCTGACTCATACGATCAAGTTTGCGGAAGCGTGTAGCAAAACACACCAAGATAAGCACCAATAAAATATTTAAGTGCTATCACAATAATATACAAGACATAGTATCAAAGAAGAAGTTAACATGGCATTCCCATTAATATTCAAGTCATGAGACTGATCAAAAGTAAGTTAAGTTTTGTTACAATTCCCTAAGAAGCCAACAGAGGCTAATACACTTCTCAAAACAATCAAAATGAAATCCCAACGAAAAGGTGACGAGACTCAAGAACCCGCCCGACGTCTAAATGACATCGTCGGGCTGCCACTCTCTCACAGGGGTTGGCTCACAAGCCTCCTCCTGACGCTCCTCCTCAAAGGTAACGTCTCCTGCACCTGGGCACCAACAAACAAGGGTCAAACACGACGGTTTGGCAGGTAATCAATGTAGGCATGAACATGAACAATAACATTTAAAGAAAACATGTAAGTGAATCTTTGGTATGAAGCACTATCAAAGCTGAGATACATTTTCAAGAATACGAACAAAGCTGAGGTATCAAAACAAACTAGCATGAATACATAATATATCATGAACAGTTACCATCCACAAAGAGCCCATCCTTTCTCTATCATTTATATAATGAAAAGAGCAAGCACGCACGACAAGCACGATATACATAATATAAGCACGACACGATTTCCCACAAAGACGGGAATTCCGGCCGCGGAACCGGACACGCACGATGTGTAATAAATACACGACCAGTCTGCAGACAGTCCACATGTTTAAAGACCCCCAGACAGTGGATCAAACTGAAAGGGCAGTCTAAGCTCAGTGGTGTTTACTTAATTCATGAATGCACAAAACACGCGAGATATTATCAAAACTTGTCGGGATAAAAAGGGGGAAGTCACTTATCAAAACACGACGAACACGACTAGCAAGGGGCATAATAAATATGCATAACACGCTTAGGAAGTGATCCCCTTTTTCTTGAAACAAACCTTCAAAGCAAGCTTATACTTCGAAATCCCAAAACTAGTACACGATGGTATTTATCGTACCAAAACGGAATTCAAACACGAAATCTGACAAGCATGTGTTAAGGCTGCTAATTGACCTTTGTATAATTAAGACTCCAAATGTCGGAATATACACGAATTGGTGTCCCCGAAGTTGGGTTGCATTTCGAAGTCCCATTTACACAATGTCAAGTCAAAACCCTTAACATAGTCTAGTTTTCAACCTTGAGAAAACACGGAAAAGAAATAAATTCTTCTTCCTGACTCTGGCAGGTTCGCTCGAGCGAACTTCGTAAGGTTAAGACACTTCGCTCGAGCGAGATGGTAGCTCGAGCGAATATAAGGTGCGCTCGAACGGCCAGCTCTCTGTCTGCGCTCGGACCAAACAGAAGCTTGGTCGCTCGAGCGGACCCAGGGGTCGCTCGAGCGAACAAGCTGCTGCTTGCTCGTTGAGTGCAGAAGCTTCCTTCCACTTTCACAACTTTTGCTACATTTCTCTCCTTCTTCTCATCAATCAATCACATAGCCTCCCTTGAGCCTCCATGCTCACCAAGGTTTCATTTCTCACAATATCAAGCATCAAAACCAAATAAAACATATCCATGAAGCTTGTAAACAAATTTTATGCACAATTTCTAAAAATAACAATGAAATCAAATACACATGCATCATTCCTATAGAGATCACTTGCCTTGCCCAAATGCTAAAATACTTCTCCAAGCACTTCACTCAAGCTATCCAACACTACAAGAAAACCCAAGAGAAAACCACACAAAACTCATTCAAAAATGGAACCAAAGAACCCATTTGAACAAAAGGGTTTGTAACATGAAAAACATGATCTTTTAGAATCAAAAAGACTTCATGAAAAACAAGGATTGAAGCTCTTACCTAACAATGGCCAAACAAGAAGAGATGAAGAAGATGAAGAGCTTGTCTCACAAGAAGTTCCAAGAAATTGGTACCAATGGAAAGCTTGCAAGAAGATGAAGAAGATGATGACTTTGGAATTCTCTTTGGAGCTCTCTAGCCAAAGCATGCAAGAGGAATGAAGAGAAAGAGAAAAGGGGTTTCCTTGCCCTAGCTTGAGAGATTGCAGAGATTTGGGTTTTAGAATGAAAAAGCAAAGAGGGGAAAGAGATGAGTTGCTTAAGGCACTAGCAAGTGGGGCCCAACTGACTTGACTTTGGAACGACGAAAACACGATCTTGTGGGCCTCGGATGACTTCGACGAAGAAGGATAAAATGATCGTCGAAATATCTAGTTTTCAAAAAGTATATTTTTGACATGGTTTTGGGATCTCAAAAATTGTGTCCAGATTTGTGCAAGAAAGACAATTTTACCCTCTTTGGGCCAAAACATGGGTTTTTGGGCTTCAAACAAGAATGGCCTTAAAACGAAAGTTGTAACACGTCGAAACATCATTCAAATGAAATCAAAATCACACTCACACGGAAATCAATACGATCTTCCCAACTTACACGCGCACTCGGACCTTTCCGAGTGTGTCTAATTAATACTAAACGTTCTCAAAATTCTCAAAGCTATGTCCAAGACTAAACTAATCATTTCTAACCCAACAACAACTAGACCCACTTAGGACCAAACACATACTAATCTCACGCTAATCGAAAAGGTCTGGGTCGGGGTCTAACATCCTCCCCCCCTTAGGATATTTGGTCCACCAAATAAATCAAACAATTACCTCGGGTAAAAGCTGTGGATACTTCCTCTGCACTTGCTCTCTCAATTCCCAGGTGGCTTCCTCTGGTTCGTGGTTTTCCCAAAGTACCTTGACCCAATGAATAGTCCGGTTTCTCAATTCTTGGTCTTTGGTGTCAATGATCTTGATCGGTCTTTCCACATACGAGGCATCTTCCCGAATCTCTAAAGGCTCATGCTGTAGAATGTGTGAAGGACTAGAGACATATTTCTTCAGCATAGAAACATGGAAAACATTGTGCACCCCGAAGAATTCCGGCGGTAGCGCAAGTCTATAAGCAACATCTCCAATCTTGCTCAAAATCTCATACGGACCAATGAACCTTTTAGACAATTTGCCTTTCTGTCCGAATCTCAAAGTCCCTCTAGTTGGTGAGATCTTCAAAAACACCTTGTCACCCACTTGAAACTGCAATTCTCTCCGACGAGTATCTGCATAACTCTTCTGCCTACTTCGGGCTATCTTCAACCTTCCCTGAATCAACTTGACCTTGTCACTTGTCTCTCCAACGATCGTCGGTCCATGGAAACTACGTTCACCGACTTCTTCCCAGCAAACCAGAGTTCTGCATCTTCTACCATAAAGTGCCTCGAAAGGTGTCATACAGATGCTCGAGTGGTAACTGTTGTTATAAGCAAATTCACAAAGAGGTAGGCACTCATCCCACTGAATCTTGAAATCCAATACACAAGCACGCAACATGTCTTCGAGAGTCTGTATCGTCCTTTCTGACTGACCATCGGTCTGAGGATGATAAGTTGTGCTAAACTGGAGCTTGGTACCCATCGACTCATGAAGAGTTTTCCAAAACTTTGAAACAAATCTACTGTCTCTATCTAAAGTAATGGAGACGGGTTGACCATGTTTACTAACAATCTCACCCACAAATAACTTCGCCAATGGTGCCATATGCATCATATTCCCTGTCTTCATCGGAATAAAGTGAGCAGACTTTGTCAGACGATCTACAATGATCCAAATTGCATTATTTCCCTTCTTAGTATTAGGCAAACCGGAGACGAAATCCATGGTAATGTGCTCCCATTTCCACTCCGGAATTTCCAAATGCTGTAACAAACCTGGAGGCTTCTGATGCTCTGCCTTGATCAACTGACAAGTTAGACAACGAGATACAAAAGTTGCTATCTCTCTCTTCATGTTGTTCCACCAAAATCTATTCTTCAAGTTGTGGTACATCTTCATGCTACCCGGATGCATAGAATATCTCGTGCTGTGAGCTTCGTTCATTATCTCATTCTTCAAATCATCCACATTCGGCACACACAACCGGTCACGGAAATACAATATCCCGTTCACCATCTTGAAATCGGGGCGTTCTGCAATAACATCTACTATCTTGGCCAAGTCTGGGTCTTGTAACTGATTTTCCTTAATCTTCTGGATGAAGGTAGGTTCTGAAACTGTCATGTTTGCTAACATCGCACCCAATCTTAGGGTTTGTACCTCTACACCCAACTCTTCGAACTGCTGTAAGACACCCATTCCTCTCAAATTAGCCATAGCCACTGATTTCCTACTCAACGCATCTGCTACCACATTCACTTTGCCTGGATGATACTTGATTGGAAAGTCATAATCTTTGATATATTCCATCCACCTCCTCTGCCTCATGTTCAAATCCTTCTGAGAGAACAAATATTGCAAACTTCTGTGATCTGAATGGGCCTCGAACTTCTCTCCGTAGAGGTAGTGTCTCCACATCTTCAATGCGAAAACAACTGCTGCCAACTCCAAGTCGTGAGTCGCATAATTCTTCTCGTGGTCCTTCAACTGTCTCGAGCCATAAGCAATCACCTTGCCATCTTGCATCAATACACAACCTAGTCCCACGTTCAAAGCATCTGTATAAACAATAAATCCGCCGTTGCTCGAGGGTAATGTAAGGATTGGGGCTGAGGTTAACCTTCCTTTCAACTCTTGGAAACTGGTTTCACACTGATCGGTCCACACAAATGGGACATTCTTCCTAGTCAATTTTGTCAAAGGGGCTGCAATGGACGAAAAACCTTGGACAAATCTTCTGTAGTAGCCTGCTAACCCCAAGAAGCTTCTAATTTCTGTCACACTACTTGGCCTTGCCCAACTAACAACTGCTTCTATCTTCACTGGATCAACTGCTAAACCTTCTCTGGAGATGATATGGCCTAGAAAAGCAACTTGCTCTAACCAGAATTCGCACTTACTGAGTTTTGCATATAACTGGTTGTCCCTCAAGAGCTGCAACGCTGTCCTCAAATGTTCTTCATGCTCCTTCTTACTCTTGGAATATACAAGGACATCATCAATAAACACTACCGTAGAGTGATCCAAATATGGTGCAAAGACCTTGTTCATCAAAGCCATAAAGACTGCTGGTGCATTTGTCAAACCAAAGGGCATCACTAAGAACTCATAGTGCCCATATCTTGTTCTAAAGGCTGTCTTCTGAACATCTGAGTCTCTAACTCTCAACTGGTGGTACCCTGACCTCAAGTCTATCTTGGAAAAATAGGCTGCTCCTTGCAATTGGTCAAACAATTCGTCTATCCTTGGCAAAGGATACTTGTTCTTCACTGTCACATGATTCAACTTCCGGTAGTCTATGCACATTCTCAAACTTCCATCCTTCTTCTTCACAAACAACACCGGTGCTCCCCACGGTGAAACACTTGGCCTAATAAAACCTTTGCTCAACAAATCCTGCAATTGGAGCTTTAGCTCACCCATTTCTGCTGGAGCCATCCTGTATGGTGCAATCGAGATCGGAGCTGTCCCTGGAAGGAGCTCAATTGTGAACTCAACTTCTCTAATTGGTGGTAAACCCGGGATTTCTTCTGGAAAAACGTCCGGAAATTCACACACAATGGGGATACCCTCCACCCCTTGGGACTGTTTATCCTCCGTGATAAACGCAATAAATGCCTGACACCCACTCTGCACTAATCTGCTTGCCTTCAACACTGAAATAAATCCTGCCTGAGATTTCCTCCTGTTCCCCTGAAATATCAACTCTGCCTGTGGTCCTTGGAATCTGAATGTGATGGTCTTACTAAAACAATCCATGGTGGCATGATATGCTTCTAACCAATCCATGCCTAAAATGACATCAAAATCATGCATGTCCAAAACTATGAGGTTGGCCGGTAGATTAACATCTCCTAACAACACTGTACAACTAGGGTAATGGTTTCTACACACAACTTGTTTCCCTACTGGAGTGGTAACCACTAAAATGTAATCCAACTCACTACATGGTGCATCAATCAACTTAACAAAACTAGGAGATGCAAAGGAATGCGTGGATCCAGGATCAAACAAAATCTGGGCTTCTACCCCACAAACAAGAAGTTTACCTTCTACCACGTCTCCTGCAGCTTCAGCGTCTGCACGGTTGAGATAGTACAAACGTCCATGCATCTGTAGTTTGTTCGGTACTTGGTTCTGCCTTCCTTGGCCCTGTCTGTTCTGCTGTGGAGGACGAGCATTCTGATTCTGTGCTGGTTGCCTGGCCTGCTGCTGCTGAGGTGGTCTCATCTGATTCTGTACTGGTGCTTGGTTCTGAGGAGCTACTTGTCTCTGCTGCTGGTTTCTGTTCCCTTGAGTCTGAAGTAATGGGCAATCCTTGATTGCATGGTTCATGGCCCCACACTTGAAACAGGCACCCATGGCCTTATGACATTCGTGTGTCTCATGATTCTTGCCACAATGTCCACACCCTTGCCTGACTTGAGCTTGCTCTTGCCTTGGTTTCTTGCCCTGCTGCTGTCTCTGGTTCTGCTGCTGATACTGTTGTTTCCTGTCCTGAACAATCATGTTGTTAATATCCTCAAAAGTATAAGCTCGCTTGACTGCCTCATCATATGTAGCTGGAGGCACAACTCCTATGACATCCCTCATAATAATCGGATTCAGCCCTTCTAAGAACTTGGTTATCTTTTTCCTTTCCGTGTCAATCAACTCGGTGGCATACCTAGCCAATCTTTCAAATTTGGTGACATAATCCAACACTGTCATGCTACCTTGCTTGAGCTGTTGAAACTCAATAGCCTTCTGCCTCTTGACATGAGAGGGAATGTACTTATCTTGAAACTGTATCTTGAATGCTGCCCATGCCTCATCATCTGCCATCACTGCATAAGGATCATTGACTGTTTGCCACCACCTATCTGCGAGCCCATAAAATAATGAAGCTGTGAGGTTGACCTTCTGTATACCCGTGCACATGAAGACATCAAAGATCTTCTCCGTATTGACTAGCCAGTCATCTGCCACCAACGGGTCCTCATTGCCCGAAAATTCCTTCGGTGCTCTCTTCCTAAACTTCTCAAATAGAGCATTAGGGTCAGGATCCCTATTCTGAATAACAATCTGTGGACCTGCGGTTGGTGCTATATTCCTGTTCTGGAGGACTTCCAACAACTGTCTTTGGACTTGTGCCATCTCATCATCCTTCTTAGCTAACTGCTCTTGAAATCTTGTTTGGTTCTCATTAGCCTGCCTTTGCTGTGCTATCATGGCTTGCATAAGTTCCTAAAACTGTGTGGCTGTTGGTGTATCAGATGCATCTGACTCATTCTGGTTACTCCCTGAAGCATGATGATTTGGAGCTTTCCTTGGAGGCATATTGCTGTAAAACAAAGAGTTAGAACACAAAATCATGGTACAAGGGTTTCTAAGATCCTATACGAACGAATCTATCGAACTCACGAATCCTCGCCACGTTCCTAAGACCTTTCTAGTTTCTTTTAAGTGCCTGAAACATGTCTCGCTCTGATACCAGTCCTGTCGCGACCCCGGAACGGATCCCCGGGCCCGCGACGTAATTGATATTGATTATTTTACTATTGAAGATTTTGTTTTCCCACAGGTTCCCGCGGTGAGGATTCCCAAAGACACGCGGAATCTGACTCATACGATCAAGTTTGCGGAAGCGTGTAGCAAAACACACCAAGATAAGCACCAATAAAATATTTAAGTGCTATCACAATAATATACAAGACATAGTATCAAAGAAGAAGTTAACATGGCATTCCCATTAATATTCAAGTCATGAGACTGATCAAAAGTAAGTTAAGTTTTGTTACAATTCCCTAAGAAGCCAACAGAGGCTAATACACTTCTCAAAACAATCAAAATGAAATCCCAACGAAAAGGTGACGAGACTCAAGAACCCGCCCGACGTCTAAATGACATCGTCGGGCTGCCACTCTCTCACAGGGGTTGGCTCACAAGCCTCCTCCTGACGCTCCTCCTCAAAGGTAACGTCTCCTGCACCTGGGCACCAACAAACAAGGGTCAAACACGACGGTTTGACAGGTAATCAATGTAGGCATGAACATGAACAATAACATTTAAAGAAAACATGTAAGCGAATCTTTGGTATGAAGCACTATCAAAGCTGAGATACATTTTCAAGAATACGAACAAAGCTGAGGTATCAAAACAAACTAGCATGAATACATAATATATCATGAACAGTTACCATCCACAAAGAGCCCATCCTTTCTCTATCATTTATATAATGAAAAGAGCAAGCACGCACGACAAGCACGATATACATAATATAAGCACGACACGATTTCCCACAAAGACGGGAATTCCGGCCGCGGAACCGGACACGCACGATGTGTAATAAGTACACGACCAGTCTGCAGACAGTCCACATGTTTAAAGACCCCCAGACAGTGGATCAAACTGAAAGGGCAGTCTAAGCTCAGTGGTGTTTACTTAATTCATGAATGCACAAAACACGCGAGATATTATCAAAACTTGTCGGGATAAAAAGGGGGAAGTCACTTATCAAAACACGACGAACACGACTAGCAAGGGGCATAATAAATATGCATAACACGCTTAGGAAGTGATCCCCTTTTTCTTGAAACAAACCTTCAAAGCAAGCTTATACTTCGAAATCCCAAAACTAGTACACGATGGTATTTATCGTACCAAAACGGAATTCAAACACGAAATCTGACAAGCATGTGTTAAGGCTGCTAATTGACCTTTGTATAATTAAGACTCCAAATGTCGGAATATACACGAATTGGTGTCCCCGAAGTTGGGTTGCATTTCGAAGTCCCATTTACACAATGTCAAGTCAAAACCCTTAACATAGTCTAGTTTTCAACCTTGAGAAAATACGGAAAAGAAATAAATTCTTCTTCCTGACTCTGGCAGGTTCGCTCGAGCGAATTTCGTAAGGTTAAGACACTTCGCTCGAGCGAGATGGTAGCTCGAGCGAATATAAGGTGCGCTCGAACGGCCAGCTCTCTGTCTGCGCTCGGACCAAACAGAAGCTTGGTCGCTCGAGCGGACCCAGGGGTCGCTCGAGCGAACAAGCTGCTGCTTGCTCGTTGAGTGCAGAAGCTTCCTTCCACTTTCACAACTTTTGCTACATTTCTCTCCTTCTTCTCATCAATCAATCACATAGCCTCCCTTGAGCCTCCATGCTCACCAAGGGTTCATTTCTCACAATATCAAGCATCAAAACCAAATAAAACATATCCATGAAGCTTGTAAACAAATTTTATGCACAATTTCTAAAAGTAACAATGAAATCAAATACACATGCATCATTCCTATAGAGATCACTTGCCTTGCCCAAATGCTAAAATACTTCTCCAAGCACTTCACTCAAGATATCCAACACTACAAGAAAACCCAAGAGAAAACCACACAAAACTCATTCAAAAATGGAACCAAAGAACCCATTTGAACAAAAGGGTTTGTAACATGAAAAACATGATCTTTTAGAATCAAAAAGACTTCATGAAAAACAAGGATTGAAGCTCTTACCTAACAATGGCCAAACAAGAAGAGATGAAGAAGATGAAGAGCTTGTCTCACAAGAAGTTCCAAGAAATTGGTACCAATGGAAAGCTTGCAAGAAGATGAAGAAGATGATGACTTTGGAATTCTCTTTGGAGCTCTCTAGCCAAAGCATGCAAGAGGAATGAAGAGAAAGAGAAAAGGGGTTTCCTTGCCCTAGCTTGAGAGATTGCAGAGATTTGGGTTTTAGAATGAAAAAGCAAAGAGGGGAAAAAGATGAGTTGCTTAAGGCACTAGCAAGTGGGGCCCAACTGACTTGACTTTGGAACGACGAAAACACGATCTTGTGGGCCTCGGATGACTTCGACGAAGAAGGATAAAATGATCGTCGAAATATCTAGTTTTCAAAAAGTATATTTTTGACATGGTTTTGGGATCTCAAAAATTGTGTCCAGATTTGTGCAAGAAAGACAATTTTACCCTCTTTGGGCCAAAACATGGGTTTTTGGGCTTCAAACAAGAATGGCCTTAAAACGAAAGTTGTAACACGTCGAAACATCATTCAAATGAAATCAAAATCACACTCACACGGAAATCAATACGATCTTCCCAACTTACACGCGCACTCGGACCTTTCCGAGTGTGTCTAATTAATACTAAACGTTCTCAAAATTCCCAAAGCTATGTCCAAGACTAAACTAATCATTTCTAACCCAACAACAACTAGACCCACTTAGAACCAAACACATACTAATCTCACGCTAATCGAAAAGGTCTGGGTCGGGGTCTAACACCTCGGGTATGATTGAGTCACTTGTTACTAAAGTTAGTTTTGGAACTGGTACTTTAGAATCCTGGTGTGTTGACTCCAGTGCAACTAATCACATATGTAGTTCATTGCAGGGGTTTAAGGAAACCAGGAGGCTCAGTGACAGAGAAATCATTGTCAACCAAGATCTCATGCTAACGCGGAGACGGTTTCAGTGGGAGTTATTATTTTATGTTTTTCAGATAATAAATTGGTTTTGTCAGACATTTTATATGTACCATCTTTTTTAAGACGAAATTTAATTTCAGTTTCTAGTTTGGTGAATAAAAGTTAATCTATTACTTTTGGTACTTAAGTTGTCATAAAGAAGAACGGTACTTTTATATGTTCTGGCAAGGTAACCAATGGACTTTATTTATTAACTCTCACAATGTATGAGATACATGATACCGAAATAATTAATAGGCCATCATTAAAGAGAAAGTCACCTTCATCTAATCCAACAAAACTTTGGCACCTGTAGCTAGGTCACATAAACCTAAACATGATTGACATGCTAGTGAAAGATGGTATCCTACCTTCATTGGTGGTAGAACCAATGTTTGTCTGCGAGTCCTGTCTGGAAGGCAAAGTGACCAAAAGACTCTTTTCATATAAGGGCAATAGGGCCAACGATTTATTGGAATTAGTGCATACTGATGTGTGTGGACCCATAAATGTCAGAGCTAGAGGTGGATATGAGTACTTCATCACTTTCACAGATGATTACTCAAGATATGGATACATATACCTTATGCACTGCAAGTCCAAGGCTTTTGAAAAGTTCAAAGAGCTCCGAGCGGAAGCTGAAAAACAATTAGGTAAGAGTATCAAGACTCTTCGATCAGATCGAGGAGGGGAATATCTCTTTGCTGATTTTATGGGATACTTATCAGAGAAGGGGATTCTATCCTAGTTGTCTACTCGAATGCCTCAACAAAAATGGAGTAGCGGAAAGAAGGAACTGGACTCTTTTAGATATGATTAGGTTTATGCTGAGCTTCTCAGGATTACCGATATCCTTTTGGGGATATTCCTTGGATACTGCGATATACATACTATACTTCGTACCATCTAAGTCTGTACCTAAGATTCCCCGGGACTTGTGGTCCGGGCGAAAGCCTAGTCTACAACATTTACATATTTGGGGTTGTCTGGGACATGTGCTAAAGGTTAAGATGGATAAGTTGGAGTCAAAGTCAGAAGCATTCACGTTTGTAGGATGTCCTAAAAGAACTAAAGGTTGGTTATTCTATAACCCCAGAGAGCAAAAGGTGCTTGTTAGCACCAATGAGATTTTTCTGGAAGAAGGTTATATAATTGACTGGAAATCTTTAGAAAAGGTAATCTTGGAAGAGATTCAAGAGCAATCAAAAATCCAAATCCAAATATGACCGAACTTAAGGAAAATCCGCCCTTACCTGACCCAATAGTTACACCAATGCCTCATCGTAGTGGGAGAATTGTCAGACCCCCTGACAGGTTCTCGTTCTTGGGAGAGTCTTACGAGGCAATTCCGGAAGAACCGGAACAAGATCTCTGTAACTACGATGAAGCGATCAATGAAATAGATTCGGGACATTGGCATGATGCTTTGACAGCTGAGATGGAGTCTATGTACTCCAATCAGGTCTGGACACTTGTGAACTTGCCTGCCAATATTAAACCTATTGGGTGCAAGTGGGTCTGCAAGAGAAAAAGATTGCAGCAAGGTTGCAGCACTTTGATCACTATGTGATAGTGTGATTTGTCTCGATCATCAGAATGTAAGATTCTAGATCATTGTGCTGGTACATTGGATGTATTGAAGGACCATGAGAAGCATCTTATGAAACGTTGTCTTTATCTTAATTAAGGTATACTCTCATGATTCCCTAGCAATAGGCTCTCAATCCTGAGACATTAATGAACTCAAGTTTCTGTCTATTCATTTGCTTTGAGTCACTAATGAGTGAGGCCAACTGTAGGTCAACACCTCGGCGTCTTGGGTACATGGTAGTAGAATTGTGGGAACATTCAATGGTTGAGATGGAATCTATGTACATTATCCCCTTGTGCCAATTAATGGATTTATCATTAGTGAGTGCACACCCATTTTAATTAAGAGTTAATTGGATGGTACTGATAATTACTAGAATTAATTGGGTCTCAAGGATAATAAGATATAGATCTAATTTGGTGGATAGTATCAATTGATCCATGGATATGGATGGAGGGGCCTACTTGTGGTCATAAAAAGTTTAGGGTCTTTTTTGTAATTTATTCCTAAAACTGGAGTGCAATTACATTTATATAGTGGAGTTATTTGCAATTAACTGTGGGTCCAGATTGCACATGAGATGTGGGGTCACGGTGTCCTGGTTGGAGCCAGGCTTCTATGGAATCCCTAGTGGTCCCCACGCTAGCCCAATTATTAGATAGTTACTAATTCTACTTAAACTCTAAAAGGAAGAAATTAGAAAGTTACTATTTCTATTTAAAGTGTGACTTCTAATAGTGGTAAAAGTAAGTTACTAATTGTTATGGAAATAAGACTTCTATTTTAATTAGTAGAGAGGATGTTACATTGAGCTATAAAATGAGGAGAGGGGCCTTGGACATCCCCTACCTTGGAATCCACCCTCAGCCCTCTCTTGTGCAAGTTGTTGCACGCCCATCATCTTCTTCTCCCTCTTCTAGTTTCTCTTCCAGATTCCTAAGAGCTTCTAGTTGTTTTCTTTAGGAGATCCCACCCATCTCCTTTAGAGAAGAAATATGATATGGGGTATAGCATGGAAGACGATTGGGTCTTGAAAATTCTAGTTTGATTTGTAAAAGAGTTCTTCATCAAAGAAAGAGATCCACTTCTCCATTAGAGCACAACCGAATTTCGAATGTATAATCTACGTCCTTGTATGTTGTAGATTTCGTGGTTGCTTGCTAGGTATCGTTTCTATCTTCTAGATAGGATTTCTAAACTAGAAGCTCCAATGTTAAATGCAATGTGGATGTCCTAAAGACTAGCTCAACACCCCAATGTTCCCCATCTACATGGAACAACCCACACAATAAATAACAAACTAAACGCATGGAAAGACTTATTCAAATGGACTCAACAAAGTTACCACCCAACCTACCCATCAACCCCTATAGTATGGAAACATAATATTGGACATATCAAATAACAAGATCACAAAGCAATGCTCAATTTATGTAGTCATATGTCTGCAATTTTTCCCCCAAATAAGTGTAGTAGAAGTGAAACCTTCATGGAACAATTTCAGTATAAAGTCATGCGACTGTAAAACATATACCAAAATGTAAAAATATCCACAAACAACACCTTGCCAAATAGCAGAAGACTGAAGTGAAGCAAGGATAATCATACGCTCAGTGCAGCAATATACACTCTAAGTAGATCTAATAGAACTCTCCCAATAGTGATTCAGTCACTAGGAAATCACTACCAAAAGAAAAGAAATTGGAAATCATACAAGGAAAAAAGACATCAAGTGCCAGACTAAACATGCACGCAGAACATTCATGACGCATGATACTTTTAACAATATTGATGCCGAGTAATGATACAAATGACTAACTAACAATTAACACGTATTTCTTCATATAAATGATCATAAGCAAATGAATGATACAGACGTACCTTCCATATTCTGTAAAAACCTGATTTTCACTTACCTACAATTTCTCACACCTTAAGACCCACTCCCAAAAATTGGAAGATAATGTTTCACATGAAAAATGTAGTATATAAACTTGCACTATAAAAATGCATCAAAAAATATTTCTAGTGTAAGTCCCCAGTCATGATTAAATCTACACAATAGGAATACATAGATGCAAACAATGTCTAAAAAATAGAACTGGACCTCTCAAGTTTAATCACATTGTGCCATGTCAACTTGAAACAACAATCACAAAATATATGAGAAAAAGATCTATCTTATGTTTGTAGGAGAAATATTTCTACTTTTGTAATTCTGTTCACAACCACACAAATATGCAAACATAAATCTAGAAATCAAAATGCAAACTTACAATGATATTGAAACCAGAATTGCAATTACTCAATTGCAAAACTATAGAATGGAAGATTGATCGAGGCCAGCGTTTGACGTTATGTCCTTAATATAGATTCACCTCGCCATGGTGCTTACGATTCTTGAACGTCTATCTCTCAGGATACAATGATCACGCACGCAGAAACAACACTACAATCTGGGTACCCAGCAAACCAAAACTATGTTTGTACTCTCTCAATGACTTAGTGTATGAAAAAATTATGCTAATCCCACCTTCCATCCAAGGATGGTATTTATAGATATAATTTTGACTTTTCACAAAAGTCAGGAACATAAAGGACATGTCTCTTCATGGTGAAGAGTCTTCTATTAATAGACAACTTTTATAATGAATAGACACAACCCTTGAAGCTTTAAACCAGTTTCATTCAAACTTTAGACACAATTTTCTAACAATCCATCATTGATTGGTTAGCAAATCTTTTTTTATTAACTTATCTACGAGCTCTAATGCTCTTTATGCATGGAGTAAAATGTTGGTGCTTGGTTCTTTTGGTGTATAAATGTTACACAAGTAGATTCAATGCTCGGTTCAGAAGGCAATGAGGAAATTTAATGTTAGCATTTAAAATTGCTTTTTTTGTCCTCTTGTGTAAACATGGCCCCACATTCATTCGTGTACACTCCACATTGGTTTGATGAATCATGAATATAGAAGTTTCAATTCTTCGAATGAGGAGTGTGTTAGGGATTTTGTAATTTGCAATTTGATGGATGCATTTGCTCTTTAGCATCATTTGATTTACGCACACTTGCATCGTTTTAGAAAACCTTGAAATCTGGTTTTATACATGCATAGCTTTTAAGTTTTGGAAAAGTATTTGTTTTATGCATGTTTTGGTTCTAAACTTGGATGCATTGGTTTTAGAATACAAACTCTTTTGAAAACCTAATTCTTTATGCATTACATTTGGAAAATCATGTTGAGAATTTAGGTTTGAGCCTTGCATACATTCTTCACAAAAAGAATCATTTTTGTATGCATTTTCATTTGAAAAGAGTTTTGTCAAATCAAGCTAGCCTTTGGTTTTAATCTTTTGAATCATTTTAGGCTTTGGGTGTTTCATGTTTTTAAACATCTTAGAATGTCTTAAAACATGTATTCTAACTTGGTTTAATGGCCCAAAAAATTCCCAACCAAAATTACTTTAGAAATATACATGTATGGGAAAACAGGACCTTTAGCGGCGGAAAAACCACTTTTAGCGGCGGTTTCTGTGTCCGCCGCTAAAAGCAGTTTTTCAAACGGTCATTTTTTTGCCCGTTGTGTGATCCCGGTCGACCGAGACCCCTTTGCCGGTCGACCGAGGACTAGCCGTTGGACACTTTTTGGCTATAAAATCCTTTCTTTTCCAACCTTTTTCAATGCTTGACTCATGAACCTTTGAGAGCATTTTGGAGCCATTGAAAGGGGATGAAGTTGGAAAGGCTAGAAGGTCATTAGGAGAGCTAAAGCTTGGATCAATGAGTTAAACCACCAAGTAAGCTCTACCTTTGTTAATCATAGTTTTCATGTTTTATTTAAGCTATTGGTAAATGATTTTGTACATGATAACTATGATGTGTTGAATCCATTCTTCTCCTAATCTTTGATCTAATTAAGATTGGATTCTTCACTTTGGTTTCAATCCAAGTAGTTTCTAAAACCTTCTTAATCATGCTTAGTATAAATCTTTGATTTCCTTTTTATGGCATGATTCATTTTCTTGGTTGAGACCTAATTTGTTGTTTTCATTCATTTGAACTTTAGTAAAATTAATTTGGTTTTGAAAACAACATTGCACATGCATCACATGTTCTAAGTTAGTCATTTTCATACAACTTGTGATTCTTTGATTTTCATATCATTAACAAGTTATTTTTCATACATGTGATTTGCATTAGACTTCAATCAAATCTTTCATGAGCTTTGAACTTTGAAATGCTTCAAGCATATATTTGATTAAGCTTTCTTTTTAAACTTGATTGAAGTCATCACACACACACATCATGAGCATTCATCTTTGCATTCATATAGTGTTTGTGTGAGTTTGTTTTAAACTTTCAAATCCGCCTAATTAAGAGGCAATTTCATTGAGCTTAAATTGTATCTATTAGAGTGATCTTTTGTGAAGACACTTTCTTAGAGAAATCTTGAATTGTGTAAGGTTATTGCTTAGCCTAAGAAAAGCATCTTGTAAGGTTATTGCTTAGCCTAAGAAAAGCATTTTGTAAAGGTTATTGCTTAGCCTATAAAAGCACATTGAGAGGTTGTTGTTTAGCCTAGAAAAACAACATTGTAAGGGTTATTGCTTAGCCTAGTAAAAAGCATACATAGTGGAAATCCGGTGGGGTGTTGGATGCACAAGCCGGTAGTGGATGTAGGCACGTTGGCCGAACCACTATAAATATTGTGTTGTGGTGATTGCTTTGTGGTGATTGTTTTTGTTTTAGCTTCCGCATATTGATTGATTTATCATCACATGTGACTAGTTTAGTTTAAGAATTTAAAATTGGTCTTAATTAGTCATAATTGTAGCTCACCCTATTCACCCCCCCCCCCCCCCCTCTAGGGTTAGGATCCCAAGGACTTTCAGAGTGTAATATTTTTGTCAAGATTCTATTTGTTTGCTTAGATATATATATATATATATTTTGTGCATAGGGCCACCAGTCATTGACACATTCTATATATCCTTTTGGGGCGGAGTATGGAGTTTGCTGGTAAGCTATTTATTATGTCATTTACTTCTAATTGGTGAAAGAAAAATTGCTTTCAAAGCTAATTTTGGTGAACCGTTTCAATATTTAGAAGTCTTTACGGGTATGTTCCTGAAACCTTCTTCAAAGAAAATTGTCATTGACAAAACTGTTTCTTCGTAATCCTACTGTCTAAATTTTAAAACCTATAAGACACTCATATGATTTTAACATTTTCATCCAAGTTATCAACATACCTCATGGGTAGGATAAATTTTTTTCTTTTATCTGGTCTCCAAGGGTACCATTCGGTATCATTGATTTTTGTTCTTCTTTTTATTTCCTTGTTTGTGGTAAAATCTTTTGATTTCCCTTTTTTTGTGGCATTAGTCATAGTAATTTTTTATTATTAACTATTAACACTACAATTTTTCTAATGTGTGCCTAAGGTGGATTTTGTAGAATTGTGTCTTGAGAAAAAGGAACCCTTTTATCTACTCAGTTAGTTTGGTACTTAGTTATTTATGTAAGTGTTACGGATGCATAACATTTACATATGATCATGTTGTTGGAAGTAGGTGGGCCTCGTGGATAGATTTTCAAAACTTTTGACCTACTTGACTCAGGGATCAAGTACCCATAAGGCCATAAGCCATATCCAGGATGCAATCCCTCCATCTCATCAATCATGTACAGCAATAAACTTTATCTAGAAGGTAGAAATCAACAACACCATGCAACCAAAATAACCCAAAACAAATAGAGAAGCAGATTATACCTTTGGAGCCCGGTAGTGCTCTAATGGAGAAGAAAACAATTAGCTTGAACAAGAACTCTTCTTGAAGCAAATTAGGATCTCCAAGACCTTGTTGTCTTTCACGCTATGACCCACTATCAGATCTCTTTTTCCAAGAAGATTGGTGGAAACTTCAAGAGAAAACCCAACTAGAAACTCTAAGGAACAAGAAGAGAAAGAGAGGAGAGAGAATTGTGCAACTCTTGCACAAAAAAGGATCTTGGGCGTGGACTCCTTGTATGGGACTTCCAAGGGGTTGCTTCCCCTTTTAATAGCCTCAAGACATCTCCCTTTTCTAATTAAAATAGAAGTCCAACTCCCATTATAAATTAGTAACTTTCTCCTTTTTTAATTACTATAGAAGTCTCACTTCCACAATAATTAGTAATTTTACTATTACTACTATTAGAAGTCCTACTTCAAATAGAAATAGTAACTTTCTAATTCCTTCCTTTTAGAGTTCAAGTAGGATTAGTATCTTTCTAATAACTTGGGCTAGCGTGGGGACCACTAGGGATTCCATAGAAAGCTATCTCCAACTGGGACACTGTGACCCCACATCTCATGTGCAATCTGGGCCCACAGTTAATTGAAAATAACACCACTATATAAATGCAATTGCACTCCAGTCTTAGGAATATATTACAATGAAGACCCTAAACTTCCCTGTGACCACAAATAGGCCCCTCCATCCATATCCATGGATCAATTAGATTAAACATGTCCCTTCCAATCTTAAATCCACACCTATTATCCTTGAGCCCCAATTAATTACAGTGATCATCAGTACCATCCAATTAACTCTTAATCAAGATGGGTGCGCACTTACTAATGACAAATCCATTAATTGGCACAAGGGGATAATATAGATAGATTCCATCTTGATCATTCAATGTTCCCACAGTCCTACTACCATGTACCCAAGACACCGAGGTGTTAACCTACAGTTGGCCTCACTCATTGGTGACTCAAAGCAAATGAATAGACAGAAAATTGAGTTCATCAATGTCTTGGGATTGAGAGCCTATTGCTAGGGAATTGTGAGAGCAAACCTTAAAATAAAGACAGTATTCCATAAGGTGCTTCTCATGGTCCTTCAATACATCCAATGTACCAGCACCATGATCTAGAATCTTACATTCTGATTATCGAGACAAATCACACTATCTCAATATGATCAAAGTACTGCAACCTTATCAGATGAGATGCCCAGTCTCATCCCTGGTTGTGAAGATATTTAAGTATAAGATTTGTGACACACGTCTCCCGTATATGGATCTCATCCATACACATATATCACATCTAATATACTAATGGGACCCTGTTCAACTCATGAACCATCATGTCATATGTATTGGTCATTTGCATTAAGTAATAAAACACCATTCATCTCATGAAAGGAAAGCATGACTTTATTGATAAATAAAGAAATTAATAAATTTATTACATCATCTGATGGATTGAGTCCATACAATCTAACACATGTTGGGGTAATCTTCACCTGTGCTCGTGCATTGAGTTTTGTTATGTTAAATCTTTGCCTTTCATGGAAATATAACGTGTTGGGATAAGAAGTCTATCAAGAGACCTCCCTTGAAAACTGGAAGAGGGATGAAAACATAGTAAGTGATAAGTCCACAAAATTAGGTCATTAGGTCATCATTTCATGAGCATTTGTGGACTTATTTAGGTTTAATTGCATAGATTACACTCAATTTCATGATTTCATGCATTTGGGGTTATTTTGGAAACATGGTCAAAATAGGTCAAAATTCATCACATTGCATGTCTTTTATTAAATTAAGGTTTTTCATCTCATTTACCACCCCAAAATCAGTTTTTCTTACGTCATCAATGTATACCTACTATTTTTGGCACCATGTGCTATTTTTGGAAAGTTTATCATTTGGGTGCATCATTAGGCATGTAGAGTCCCATGCATGATTCATGTTTATTTTCTTACATGTAATTAATGATAAATTTATTTCTTTCAATTTGTAGGAGAAATCAACATGGGACCCACATTGATGAAATTTGAGAAGAGAGGTCAAAGGAAAGTCAAATAAGCAAGCAAGGAAAGAGCCCAAGCATGCCTTGGACGTCCAACATGGGCCTCACACACCCCATTACATGCCAACATAGAAGCTTCCATTTGTGCACAATTATTTCCAGACTTTTCAGGGGCAGCAACTTAAAATGGCCATAATTCTCAAACCGAGTGTCGGATCGATACAATCTAACCACCATTGGAAAGCTCTTTTCGAGTAGATATCCGTGGAGCCCAATATTACATAAATCAGAGCTATATTGAGGGAGATATGACCTCAAAAAGTTGTCTGCTATAGTTTTAGGCGGGAATTGCAAGAAATCTCAATATTTGGAAAGTTTCTTCCCTCTACATTATCATGAAATTTTTAGAGATATTCTTGGAATTATACAAGGAAGGTGCATGTGTGCATCAAGAAACCTATTAAGGCAAGGAGATCTCTCAAATTTAAAAGTCTTTCCAAAGAAAGAAGCTAGCTTGGAGCCTAAGCAAGAATCTCTACACACAAGGAAACAAGATCCCTAAAGATAAGAGATTCTTTACTAAAAAAGAATTGCAAAAAGCTTGAAAATGACTCATGGGGAGGGGCTGGACGAACATCACCTTGGGAATCACCTTGGAGGCTTTCTCTCTCTCCATTCCATTCCAAACCACTCCTTTCTCTCTCTAGGTCCCTTTCTTCTTCTTCTTTCTTCTAATTCTTTTAGACATAGGTTGAGAGGCCATGTTGAGAGAATGAAAATGAGAGAAGAACATTAATTTCTTGTATTCAAAGATCAAGGAATAAAGACACTACTTGGATTGATTATTGTGAGAACCCGACCCCTAATCTCTTGGATTAGTGTTGTTTTATTTGTGGATTAGTTCCTTTAGTGGGATTAGTAGTTGTTGGGTTGAGTTTGTGAGCTAGAATGAGTTTTCTTCTAGTTTTGGGCTTTTTAGTGCTTTGGTAGCTTGTGGGGCCCTTTGGGGGTTCCCTTTTCGGCTTTGCATTTTCTTGTGAGATTTTCCCGATTGGTTTTGTATCGTGTTTTTGGCCCGTTGCATTCATCTTGAGGAATCCTACAACTTTCATGTTGATCCCGTATCCATTTGAGAACCCGAAAACCGATTTCTTGGCCTTGAGGGCAAAACAGTCTTTTCACACCAAATCTGTACCCAAAACTCGATATTCCCAAAACCCGCGAAACATACACTCTTTGGAAACTAGATATTTCGACGATCATTTCTTCCTTCTTCGTCGAATCCATCCGAGGTCCCGAATTAGATGATTTCAGCCACCCAAGTTCTTTAAGTTGTGGGACCCATTCTCACTTGTTTATAAAAGGAACCCATCTCCTTCATTGCTCATTCTTCACCATTGTTCCAGCACAACCATGGAGTCTAGGGTTTTCCTTGCTCCCTCTTCTTCTTCTTGCTTCCCATCACTCAATCCACTTCCAAGCTTGCACCAAGAAGAGATTGGAGGCCACCATCTTCTTCATCTCCTTGAGGACTTTCTTTCCATAGCTTTTGTGGAGCTCACCAACCATTACAAGACTTTCCTTGAGCTTACCATTTCCATTAGAGGACCTTGCAAGTAAGTGTTCTTCTTCATCTTCTAGATATGTGTTCTTCTAGCCTTAGAGAAGCTCCACCTTGAGTATTGAAAGGTTTCATTGTCATTTCATTGTTTAACCCATTTTAGGGTTGTTTTGGGGGTTTTTGTAGAGATTGTGGATCTTGAGCTTGAGAGGTGATTAGGAGCTTGATTTGCTTGATTAGAGTCAAAGGCAAGTGGTTGATTGGATCGTTTTGATTATTAACATGTTTTGGTGAAAATCTTGATTTCATTGATGGTTTTGGTAATTTTAATAGTTGTTTTTGATATGATAAATATTGATTATGAGATGTGCTTATTGATGAGTTATTCTTTCTTGTTAAGCTCTTGAAAGTGCATGCATCCTATTGTCAAAATTTCAAATGGTTTCACATGAATGAGTTTTCTCCACTTTGAGTTTTATTGTGGATGGAATGGATGGAAAGGATGGAAATGGAGGAACTTGGAATGAGGAGCTCTTTAGCTCATTTTAATGTCTTGGAAACATGTGATTAAGTCCCCTTGTTTATAGTTTTATGTGATTGATTATATGTTTGAAGGAAAGGAAAGAAAAATGAAGAAAATCCAAGTCCCGGACCTGCACTGCGCCCAGGACCGATCGATCGGACGTGCAGACCGATCGATCGGTCTGTCAGTAACTGTAAGGGTTTTTGGACCGATCGATCGGGCCCTGTGTAGAAATTTTGACCGATCGATCGGTCCCTGGGTGGATTTTGAGAATTTTATTTTTTCCTTAGTGCTAGGTGGGACCTTGGCTACCCTTTTTGGACTAATTGGACTATGGGTGAGATGTATTGTGCCGACGCTTCTCACGGTTAGTTTAGTGGCATCGAAGTTCAATCCGTTTCAATCTTGAACGGGATGGAATGACGCGACAACTCCTTTATATCCAAATATAAGTCTTTTGCCTTGGTTATCGCGAATTCCATTCCTTTCGATGACTGAATAGGTTGGTCGATGTTTCCGAATTAACGTCCTGCCTAGGATGGACCGTCTATAACCTTGATTTTTCCTAGTATGAAATCTAGTACTACCCATAAGCTCATTTTAAGTTGTGAAAATAGTAAAAGTGCATAAGGAGCCCGGAATGTCTTCAAACTCAAGGAGTACCAAGTAATTATCATAATCGACATACGGGACCCCTATTCACTTAAGTAGATCTTGCAATCAATATTTTTCCCGAAATGGTATAGTGCATTATATTTCCTCATTTCCCGAGATTTGCATCACATGATATGAAATGAAAGTGTGCCCTTGAGCACCCCGTTTTACCCGTTTATTTATTGTACTTGATTTACTTGTTTCCCCGAAAGCATTGGAGTTACTCTAGTAACAGTTATTTGCCCCGAGATATATTGCCCGACATGATATGATAGTGTGCCCTTGAGCACCCCCGTCTTGCCCGTTATTTATTGTACTTGACTTGCTTGCATATGTCTCGATTGGTTTTAACCTATGAGTCGGCACCACTAAGCTTGGATAACCATGTTGGTCTGATCAACCGACTTGGAGATCCCCATCTTGTCCCGCCAGCTGCAGCTTGGATCCCGATACCCGGTTACTACCGTGGTCCCGTCCCGATACCCGGTTATTACCGTGGTCTTGTCCCGATACCGCAGATTGCTACTGTGGTCCCCGATGCCCGGCTCGCTACCGTGGTCCCGTATAGTATATGTATATGCATTCATGAGATCCCCTGTTTCTCTTCACCTCGAGTGACTGAGATCAGGGCCTAGTATATGTATATGTATTGATATGAGATCCCCTGTTTCTCCTCACCTCGAGTGACTGAGATCAGGGCCTAGTTATTGCTCTATCGCTTTAGTGATAGAGGACTTAGCTTCGTGTGGTTGCCATCTTGCCAGTTCCCGATTCCTTGGACACCCGACATGTTTTATATTGCTTACTTGTTTTCAGATAAATGATTCATTGCTTTTATGAAAGTTGTTATTTAAACAAGTGTTAATATTCTCCAATGTAAATTCAGTTATTGTTATATTGTCTTCTATTCTTTGTACCCGCACATGTTTTAAATGAATGCCGGTTGGGTGAATAACCATGCTTTTACATATGGTTCTAACGATCGATGGTTTTGCTAGAGTTATATGATTTCACATGTTTTAAAATGAATACCCGAGTTATTAAATGTCCATGCTTTGGAATGTGTTTTAAATGACACTCGTTTTGTTAGATCCCGATGTTTATACATGTTTTAAGTGAATACCCGAATTGCTAAACATTCGTACTTTGTTTTAAATGACACTTGTTCTGCTAGATCACTATGTTTATACCGGTTTCAAATGAATACCCGATTTGTTAAATATCCCTGTTTTGAAATATGTTCTAAATGACGCGTGTTTTGTCAGGTTTCTATGTTTATACTTGTTTCAAATGATTACCCGAGCTATTTAACATCCATGCTTAAGAATATGTTTAAATAACACGCGTTTTGCCAGATCCCTATGTTTATACCTGTTTTAAAGGAATGCCCGATCTGTTGAAGATCCATGCTTTGAAATATGTTTAAATGAACGTGGTTTTGCCAAACTTCCATATTCATACATGTTTTCCACGAACACCCGATTGTCAAATATCTATGCTTTTATAGATGATGTAGATGAACATATGCTTTATTAGATCTTCCTGTCTTAACCATGTTTGAAAAGAATACATGTTTTATCCGAGATTCCTGAGTTTTCACCCGTTTAATTATATGCAGCATGTTGAGCAAATAGCATGATTTATCATTTGTATTATTATTCGCTATATTGTGTTCTTTTCATCCACCTGCCAGACCGTCGTGTCTGACCCACTACTTTTGGTACTCAGGTTCAGATTTCTTCGTCCTGAGTTGAGTGTTTTGTTGGCTGTGGAGCCATGCCTTGCAGGTTGTTTTGTCGGCTATGTCATGTAGACATTGAGCTTGACATCGGAGCTACGTCACATTTGGGTAGTGGTTTATAGCTTCTTGTTGTATGGCTTTTGTTAGCCTTTTTCTTGGGATTCTTAATTAATGTACATTGATAATTGTGACTTGAACATATTTGGGAATGTAATATCCGGTTACCGTCAGCTCTGTAATTTATTGTGATGGTTACTCCAGTCTGATATGATTCTTGATATAATAGCTATGGGCTAGAGGTTGAGTGCGACGCGGAATCCGATGGCCACGGACTTCGGGTCGCAACGCCACAAATGCTTCCGCAAAATATTCAGAATGTGTTGTCTTCACACACGCGGATCTTGGGAGAAAAATATATATATGCCTTCATCCCATCTCCCGCCCCCGAGGTTTCGGTAAGGGGGGCGTGACAATTATGCATGGTCTTTATGTAAGTGGTTTAACTTTCTATTTCTAGTTCTTTTATGTGTTTTGATTGGAAGCAATATTTCACATGATTAGATCTAGGTTTTTGAAAATAAAATAAATGGATTAAAAGTCGAGAGACATCAGGTAATCACTTGCATTTTTTTTCCTACTCTAAGAAGAGAGGACTTCATTATCGCATTTTCAATACTTGTATGACCGTCTAGTTTCTAGTTCTTTGATACATCTTTTCCACTTTTTATTTTTTCCACCCCTTTTGTTTTTATTTTAAGTTAATGTTCTGATCATTTTTTTTTATTTGCAAATTCTTGATTTAGAAACTCCAACTTGCATCTTTCCATGTTTAGTGGAAACTTACTATTTTTGTTACTTGCATAATATATGGTTGGAAAAGTGTTTTTGCACATGCATCATACTTAGAAATTGCATTAGAACAGGCTTTTGCTGCTGAAATCACAATGTTTGATGACTTATTAGAAAGAACAAATTCAGACTTTATACATGAATAGGGAAGAAGACAGCATTGCTATAGCAGTTTCAGGTTGTTTTTTTCTCACAAGTGTGTGATTTGAAAATTAGGCAAACGAGCTTAGTTTCCATCGAAACTTTGCAGAATTAATATTTGGAAACAAGTCTTTACAACCCCAGAGTTTCACAGAAAAATAAGTGTGGGAAGTGGGGTAAACAGCAGCCTAAACAGGGGTAGTCGGACAACCTGCAGTCAAATTTCCAACGCAAAACTGCACAACTAGGCATTTTTAGGTGATCATATCTTTTTCGTTTTAAGTCCTTTTTCCATTATTCTTTTTTTGTTGTGTTCATGCATCATCAGAGTATTGATTCCAGCCATTAGATTTAGGTTTATATCATCTTAGGCCAGTTGCACAGTCCAGTAAAATTGGGCTTGTGCAATAGTTTCCATACTTGGAATTTTTTAGCATGCATCAGATTTATAGGAACTAGTATAGAATTGCATTTTCTTTATGTAGGATATCATAAATCATTCACATTTACATTGTAATTTTTTTTAGGAAGCTTTGTTTTAATTTATCTTATATGAAATTGGTTGTTTTGATGAGTTTGTTACTTTTGCAGGTTATAGTTAGAATAGAGTTGAATAAACTAGGTTTCTTTACTTACTTTAGTTTTTTTTTTAATTTGGAAAGTTGTAATTGTTAATGTTCAGTTTTTATGAATTTTCTTGTAATGTGATTAGTTTCTTTATTAGGTTAGATTTAGTTTCTAAATCAGGACAGGTTAAAGTTGGAAAGTTTCTTTAAAAAGCATTGCTCCCTGTGGATTGACCTGGTCTCTCCACTGGTCTCACCAAATTATTACTACAATCGCACCCTTGCACTTGGGGGTCCGATCAAGTTTTTGGCGCCGTTGCTGGAGAGCGCCATATAAGGTAACTTTTCTGACTTTCTCTTTTACATTGCTTTATGGGTGTGATATTTTTGGCATCTTTCTAGAATATAGGAAGGTGCATGCATTGAATGGTAAACTGCCCTAAGTTGGAATAGGAAAGTGCATGGAATGTTAGCAACTCACATCATCGATTTTTAGAAAATTCCAAAAAGTTACCGAAATTTTCCAACTTTTTTCATTCTTTAGGATTTATTTTTAGTATGACACTCTAATGGAAGGAAAGCCCACCCATGGTTGCACCAATTGCGATCTTTGATCACCTCAGTAGCCATGTCCCATTGAAGGGAAACATTGTATGTTTGAGGAAAGTGGTTTTTAAGCGGGACCGTTGTGACCCCACCACTTTCCTAGGGGCTTACCTAGCTGAGTTGGTTTCATAGGACTGGACTGGAGGCCTAGGTGTACTCTACAACCTTAAGAGTTATTAGGTGTTTGTTCTAGGTTAGTTGTTTTTCATTAAATTAAAAAAAAAATTGGCCACCCTACCCGTTTGATTCCATAATTGAACCATGTTCCAAGAGAGGGAATCGCAAATCAACAGGGCACTTGAAAATCTCAATTTCTCAAAATCTTCAGATTCATCTAGTGACACCATGGAATATGAAAGATGCGAGAATTCGAGTGGGAGCCAACCGTCAATGTCGCGACCCCGGACCGGAAATCCGGGATCGGGACTAATGAATAATGATTAATGATGGTTATCTACATCAAGAAGATACAATTTATTTAATTTCCCACAGGTGTCCGCGGTGAGGATATCACAACCATCAAGGAATATTTTTTTTTAAGTGCGGAAGCATGTAGCAAATCAAATAGACAACTATCTCTAGTCATGCAAGCATTAACATCAAATATCAAAACTGTATCAGAATGAGCAATGATCTATAGCATGTTTCCCAAAAGTAGTTAAAGTTTATCAAAAGATATTCTAGTTACATTCCCCAAAATTAGAAGCCAACAAAGGCCAATATGACAAAATAATAACCCAAAAGAATGGTTAATAAGTTCTCCCCAAAATGTTACGCCTCTTGTAGCAACCCGATGTCTACATGACATCGTCAGCACGCCACTCAACTAGAGGTTGCGGCTCACCTACCGCCTCCTCTGGCTCCTCCTCAAGGAAACCGGCAACGGGACCTGAGTACCAAAGCAAATGGGTCAGACACGATGGTCTGGCAAGAGAGTGAAAAGATACAATAACATATAATAGATGAAATATCTCGAAAAGCAAGGAAATATGTTCAAGCAAGAACTCTCACAAAATAGATAAATCATTTGCTAGAAAACATGTAAACAAGATAAAACATATGAGGTAACCAAGGGATCGGGAACTCACGAGATGGCAATCACATAAAGCTAAGTCCTCTGTCACTAAAGTGACAACAGTATCACGGGACGTTGATCTCAGTCACACAAGGTGAGGAGATTCAACGCAAATCATATATACAATATAAATATACGGGACGGGACCACGGTAGCGAACCGGGTATCGGGACGGGACCACGGTAATGACCGGGTATCGGGATCCAAACCGCAGCTGGCGGGACGGGAGAGGGATTTCCAAGTCGGTGGATCAAACCGACAAGGTATCCAAGCTTAGTGATGCCGACTCATAGGTTAAATAACACATCGATACATATGCAAGTAAATCAAGTACAAGTAAATCAATGAACGGGCAAGAATATTCAAATGCATAACTTTCATTACATATCGGGCAATACTCTTCGGGACAAGTCAATGTTACTAGTGTAACCATCAAGCTTTCGGGAAAACAGATCATGTAAAGTAAATCTGGGAAATGAAGAAATAAAATGAACTATAACAATTCCGGGAAAAATATTAATTTCAAGATCTATTTAAGTGAATAGGGGTCCCGTATGTCGATTATTGAAATGATTTGGTACTCCTTGAGTTTGAAGACATTCCAGGCTCCTTATGTACTTTTACGATTTTTAAAACTTAATATGAGCTTATGGTTAGAACTAGGTATTACCATAGAAGATCAAGACTATAAACGGTCCATCCTAAGTATGATGTTAACCCGGAACCATCGAGCAACCTACTCAGTCACCGAAAAGAATAGAATTCGCGATACCCAAGGAAATAGACCTTTCGTTTAGATATGAAGAAATATCGTGTCGTTCCATCCCGTTCTAGATTGAAATAGATTGAACTTCGATGCATCCGAACCAACCGTGAAGAGCATCGGCTCAAGACGCCCTCACATATGGTCAAGTGAGTCCAAGGAGGGTAGCCAAGGTCCACAAAAAAAAATATCAAAACCCACTGGACTCAAATTGAGTCCTCCGATCGGTCCGATCGATCGGCCGAATTTCTGTCCCAGTTACGGACAGGGTCCAATCGATCGGCCTTACAGTCCGATCGATCGGCTCAAAAAGCCTTATAGTTAAAGACAGTCCGATCAATCGGCCTGCACGTCCGATCGATCGGACCTGGGCGTGTAGCAGGTCCGGGACACTTAATCTTTCTTCCCTTTTCCCTTTCCTTCCAACACATAAACAACCACATAGAACTATAAACAAGATGACTTAAACACATGTTTCCAAGACATTAAATGAAGCTATCAAGATGCATAAAGATCATTTATTTCAACCATAAAAGGAATCAATGAAAACATGAAAATCCATAAATGCTTCACCAAACCATTTGAAACTTAAAAACACTTCATCATTCACTTGCCTCAAGTCCAAGCTAGCTGAAATCAAGCCTCTATTCACTTCTATAGCTCAAAGTCAAGCTACAATCAAAAACCCCCCAAAACAACCCTAAAATGGGTTACACAAGGAATGAAAATGAATGAACTAACAATAATGCAAATGTAGCTTCCCTAAGGCTAGAAGACTACAAATCTAGAAGATGAAGAAGAACACTTACTTGGATGACCTTCAAATGAAGAGAGCTAGCTCAAGGAAGGTCTCTAGGTTGGAAGATTTCTCCAAAAATGGTATCAAGATGAAGCTTGCAAGATGAGGAAGAGGTTGATGATCTCCATTTCGCGTTTGGTGCAAGATTGGTGAGGATTGGAGAAGGAGAAGCAAGAAGAAGAAGGGAAAGTTGCTAGAAAACCCTAGGTCTCTCTCTTGTGCTGGAAAATGAAAATGGAAAAGAATGGGAAGGGTCTCCTTTGTTAACAATTGAGAGGTTGGGTCCCACAACTTAAGGAACTAATTTGGCTGAAATCATCTCTCTCGGGTCCTCGGATGAATTCGACGAAGAAGGAAGAAATGTTCGTCGAAATATCTAGTTTCCAAAAAGTATATGTTTCACGGGTTTCGGGAATATCAAGTTTTGGGTACAGATTTGGTGTGAAATGACTGTTTTACCCTCAAGGCAATGAAATTAGGTTTCGGGATCTCAAACAGGGACGGGATCAACATGAAAGTTGTAGGGATCATCAAAACGAGTAAAACGGGATTAAAATCATGAATGTAAAAACCTCCGATAAACCCTCAAACATATGCAATGTCATGAAAAGGAACCCCCAAAGGGCCCTACTAACACAAAGCAAATCAAAATCCCCAAAACTATATCAAAAGCTATTCCAAACCCAACTTAGCCAAAAACACTAATCAAGCTTAGCACTAACACGCAACTTAATTAGCACTAATCGGGTTCACTCGGGTCGGGGTCTTACAGTCAAAGAGCCTGCATGAGAATCTTTAGCCAAATTGGCAAGTAATGAAAGATGACCAATCCAAAAGGTCTTTGCATGATTACCTATACCCTACACATGCGAACACTTCTTCATCTATGATGGGGCTTCTTCCTAAACCTCTACATTCCATTGGACCCCCCCAATTATACTTTGAAAGAATCCTTTTGGTCTTCCAATCTCAATAGGTTGATTGTATTCACCTATTTTCGTGATAATAGCTTGTTTCTCGGCAGGGTTAACTGCATTTATATGTTTCAGATGTATTTACTTACTTTTGATGGTTATTTACATGCTCATTTTCAAAATTATAGTCGTTCTATTTAATATCTATATGGGGGAAAGAAGGAACCAAACTAGTTAACAGAAATTTGTTATTATCAACACTGAATAATAATGAAAAGGCTTCCTTTTTTTTCGAAGAAGATATACAAAATGAACGGAAATGTAAGAAATCTGATACGCTCCTATAGGATTTATTTTGAAAATAAAGACACTTCGACGTATCCCCATGAATCAGACCAATTTGTTGTGATTGTGCATGTGGCAGCGAGCGATCAACTAGCAAACAAATCAAGCCACACAAAAGTGAACACAAATTTACGTGGTTCGGTGATTTCACACCTACGTCCACGAACAAAGCTCATCTTCTTCTTCTCCACTATTCAAAGTTTTGCCACCCTTAGGGTTACAACCAAAAGAGATAATATGTAGTTTTAACAAAGACCAAATTACCCCTCAACCTTAATACAAATGTTCGTGACCTGCGAACGTGTGGGGAGGATGTGGATACAACACCCAATCTTCATGGACTTGTCCAACAAGATCTGATTATTATATAGAGGTGTTGCGAGAACTTGAGGATGAAGCCAACGCATATCAATGGCCTTGTTCCAATAACATAGGTAACACGCATAGTCCACAATGGGATAATCATTATGATTACAGCTGGGAAAATGGGCAAATGGATGATTTTTTCAATCTCCCCCAAGAACCTACTCCAGATGGGTCATATGCGCAGGATTCGACATATGTACCCCCATCAATTGAATGGTCATATGAAACACCATCCGAGTGCTCATATGTACCCCCCAACACCACCCCTGGAGGTGCAGTCTTTGGAGGATATGATCACTAAATTTATTCATAATCAAAATGAATTTATTCAAAACCAAAATGAATTAAATCAAACCATCAAGCAAGAACTACGAGACCTGACAGCTTCAATTTGCCATATGATACAAGAGGACGTCACCCTTAGTAGTGAAAATGATATTCAAATAGATGATCCAAAAAACCTTGACCACTTTTTATTAGTACCGGATCACACAAATGCGCAATCCATATCTAAGGGTGGAGATGAAAGTAGTGATGGTGGTATGATTAAAAAACAATTTGACTCTGAACTATACCATCCCGTGGCCCCTTTTCCCCAACGGTTGAACCGGTCCCACCGAGAGATTTTGGAGAAAGATTCCCAGGATTCCCTCTTGGATTCTGATTCATTCACAACAATGGAATCAAGTATTGTTGATTTTCAAGAATTTGATGTTCCAATTTTAAAGGAAACAACGAATACACATTGTGGGCCTTCCAAGAGAAAGGGATTTGACAATTTTTTGGATGTCCCAATTTTTTAGATTTCTGAGTCTGACAATTTGGAATCATTAGATTTAGGTATTGCTCATTTCCTAGCTTTCGATCATCAATCCTTATGGGAAATGGCAATCACACCCCCGAAACAGAACCCTGACTCAAAATTTGAGGAAAATTTGAGAAAGGTAGTCGGACAGCCTGCAATCAGATTTCCAGCGCAAAACTTATCAACTAGGCATCTTTAGGTGATCATATCTTTTTCGTTTTAAGTCCTTTAACCATTAGATTTAGGTTTATATCATCTTAAGCCAATTGCACAGTCCAATAAAATTGGGCATGTGTTCAGCATGCATCAGATTTTTAGGAACTAGTATAGAACTGCATTTTTTTTTTCATGTAGGATCTCATAAATTCTCACATTTACATTGTAATTTGTTTTAGAAAGTTTTGTTTTGATTTATCTTATATTAAATTGGTTGTTTTGATGAGTTTGTTACTTTTGCAGGTTATAGTAAAAGTATGGTTGAATAAACTAGGTTTCTTTACTTAGTTTAGGTTTTTTTTTTATTTGGAAAATTGTAATTGTTAATTTTCAGTTTTTACGAATTTCCTTGTAATTTGATTAGTTTCTTTATTAGGTTAGATTTAGTTTCTAAATCATAACAGGTTAAAGTTGGAAAATTTCTTAAAAAGCATTGCTCCCGGTGGATCGACCTGGTCTCACTAGATTATTACTACAATCGCACCCTTGCACTTGGGGGTCCGATCAGTAAGTAACGCGGTTTCTCAAACTAAAATGTTCATTCCTCTTTCACGTTCCATCATATTCCTCTTTTCCCATTTCCTTCCTCTATTTGTGTGGTCCTCTTCTCAATTTCCTATCTCTCCTTTTCATCCCTCATTTTTTTCTTCAGTCAACAAGCAAATGAAACTATTTGATTAGGAACTTGCAGTTGATTAGCCAATACAATTTGATGATCTTTTTCAAACCATTTCATTAAAACTACTAGTTGCTACCAAATGATTTCAACATATTTAGTTCAAAATCTCCTCACAATTATGGAAAAATGATGAAAAGATAAGGTTATCAATCAAACATGAACGGTGGTTCTGATACACATAAAACTTTTAGTGCCCAGCTTTGTTGCATGTCTGGCAAGTCACATGCATCATCTTTTGTGGGATCATGTATGATTGTTGACTTAAACTGTTGAAATGATCCTTAATAATAGGAGTTGTGTGACAAAGTTACTCTTTGAATAGGTAGGAGCCACGTTGGGAGGTTGTTAGCTTATTTGGTGGCATGTTGCCCACTTCTTTTGGCAAATGTAAATAGTATAGTCGTTGCATACTCTGTATTCATGTGAAAGCTTCTGTATTTAAAGTAGTGTTTTTGTAATAAAAGAATCATCATTTATTATCATCCAACAAAAGGTCTCTTTTTGGTGCAATCTCCCATTTGAGATTATATCCTCTTATCTTCCCCTTTGAGCAGTGTTGACCATATCAACACCATAGCCCAGTTTTTGGCCTCTTCATTTACCCTTATGACTATTCTGACAAGCTTTTCTTCCATGAACAAGATCAACTGCTCCTTCAAAGGCTTCCTTTTTTGATTTTGAGGTCTAGTAACAACTCAATGCCATCTCTCTTTTCTAGCCCATTGTCTAAGGGAGAACTAAGTGTGCTTCATAGAAAAAGGTATCGTTTCTCAACATTTGGATCATCATCTTTTACATCCATCGAATTTAGTATGATCATACTTGAATACACGGTCTATTCAAGTTTGAATACCAAATAGAACCAGATCCTCCCGGTTGTTGAGCCATATCAATGGAAGCATATTTCCATGCACCTTTTATGAGATGTATCACCATATATATATATATATATATATATATATATATAGAGAGAGAGAGAGAGCGCTCTTTAGCGTTTGGGTTTTGACTTTTGATATGTTAGGCCAAAAGTCAAAGTGACAGACGGCTATTACACCTAAGACAGAATGGTGTCTCGCTATAGCGAGAATGGCGCTGATTGCCTAGTTGGGTCCGGATTCTAAGACAGAGTTTGAGATAGTTTGATATTCTGAGTGGATTATGATTAGAAGTCTTTTGGACGAACTTAGGGCTATTTATTAGGTGTGCATATTGAAGATTAGAAACACCACCACTCTTATTAATCTGAGTCAAAGATATCTTAGAGAGAGATTATTCTCTAGAGCCATTGAGAGATCGTTCTGAAAGGCTGCTCTAGAAGGTCATTGTTGCTTCTGCTTTCTTGTAGAAGATAGTTCATCTTGACTGACACGGTGCGAGAGATCAAGTAAGGAGAACTGTGCATGGTGGAAGTCGTGTTAGTGGATTCTATGCAAGAACAACTACAGTCCTTAGGTCAAGGTACAGACTGAGGTGAAGGAGCTTGTGAGTATATTTTGTAAACTGTTTGTAAACTCTTGGTTTCTGGTTCGTGGTTTTTTTCCCTGGATTGGGTTTCCACGTTAAATTTGTGCATGCCTTCTTGTGGTGATTGCTTGGTAGATTTATTTGCTAGTTCTATCTTGTTTGATAGGTTACATCCATTGCATTGATTTGATTAATTGGACTAGCATCCATTCTAGTAAGTCCTATAAAATCCTTCAATTGGTATCATAGCGGGTCACACTATTTTATTGTGTGCAAAGGCACTTCAACCAATAAGCCTCCTCTGTTGGATGGTAACAATTATGCTTATTGGAAAGCCATGATGGTTGCCTTCTTGAAAGCTATAGATCTGAAAGTTTGGAAGTCTGCTGTGAATGGCTATTACTTGCCCACTATTACTAATTGGGTAACTGGTCCCAAACCTGAAGATAAGTGGACTAAGGAAAAAGAGTTGGCTGCCACTTATAACTCTAGGGCTTTGAATGCTATTTGTAATGGAATCAATATGTCTGAGTTTCGAAGAATTTCTACATGCACTACTGCAAAAGAAGCTTGGGATATCTTACAAATTTTGCATGAAGGGACTGACACTATCAAACAGTCGAAACTTCAAAAATTGTATACAGCCTTTGAAACCATAAAGATGGAAGAAGATGAGTCTTTCAATGAATTTAATGATAAGCTGAATGCAATTGTCAATGATACATTTACCTTGGGAGAACCAATTCCTAAAAACAAAATTGTTAAAAAGATTTTGAGGTCTCTCCGAGAAAGGTTTGATGGAAAGGTTGTGGCTGAAAGTCCAAGAACGAATCCTAGAGGGGGGGTGAATAAGGTGAGCTCTAAGAACCTAGACCAATTTGAATTCTTTTAACTTTTAAGTCAATTAAGCTTTGATGAAGATTAATTATCTTGTGATAGAGAGGAGTTTCTAAGGTAAGCATACACAAGGAATAACCAACTACAATCTTCATTCAAACATAAGGACATCATTCATATAAAGAAGGTAAAAGATCAATCACCATAACACACAAATTTATAGTGGTTCGGCCAAATTGCCTACATCCACTCCCGGTAAACCTACCGGATTTCACTAACTCAAATTAAGGTTTAGGATCACCTCAAACCTTACAAATTCATCACTATGCTTTTCAAGGCTAAGCATAAACCTTTACAACATTAACTATGCTTTTCAAGGCTAAGCACCAACCTTAACAACAAGAGGTTTTCTCTAAAGAAAAATGCCTATGAATGCATGGATTAAGAGAACAATGCAAGTGCAATGAGTGCCTCTAAATAGGCTGAATAGAAAATGAAAACTTAACTTCTAGAAGCATGCATATGAATGACAAAGTCTAAGAATAATGCATATACTAGAAGTCACTCTATCTCTTTTTAAAATAATGAAACTTTACATGATGCAAAGATGATAATCATATGTATGAGAGAGAGTTTTTTGACAAACACATGGTTTTCAAGAGGATCAAACTTGAATAGAAAAAGTACAATCTTAAGTGAAAGTCCAAGACCGAATCCTAGAGGGGGGGGTGAATAGGATGAGCTCTAAGAACCTAGACCAATTTGAATTCTTTTAACTTTTAAGTCAATTAAGATTTGGTGAAGATTAATTATCTTGTGATAGAAAGAAATCTCTAAGATGAGCATACACAAGTAATTACAACTACAATCTTCATTTAACCAAAAGTAAAACATTCATGTAAAAAGAGAGCAAAAGAGCAACCACCATGACAAGCACATTTATAGTGGTTCGGCCAAATTGCCTACATCCACTCCCGATACACTTATCGTTATTCACTAACTTCAATTAAGGTTTAGGATCACCTCAAACCTTACAATCAACACTATGCTTTTCAAGGCTAAGCATGAACCTTTACACCATATGCTTTTCAAGGCTAAGCATAAACCTTTACAACATACAATTTTTCTCTTAAGAAATATGCCTAAGAATGCATGGATTAAGAGAACTATATGAGTGCAAAAGAGTGCCTCTAAATAGGCTCAATAGAAAGTGAAAATCTCAAGTTCTAGAGAAATGCAAGTGAATGACAAAGTTTATGTAAAATGCATTTTCTAGAAATTACTCTTTCTCTTTTTGAAAAGATACAATCTTAAATGATTCAAAGATGATAAACATATGTTTGAGAAAGAGTGATTTGTCTAACACATGAATTTAACAAGGTAAACTAACTTGATTTCAAAGAAAACAAATTCAAGTCTAACATGTTTATATTGAAACAAGAAAACAACTTCATGTGAAACAATGACAACATGTTGTATTCATAGCATATGAGATTCCTAAGATATTAGGCATGTTATGAAAGACAACATTTTAAAAGAAAAGCAACTTGTTAATCATGTTTAGAAAGAGATCAAAGATTTGAAACAAAACATGATTTCAAAAAGACTAGGATTAAAGAAAGCACACCCATTTGAAGATCAAAGGTTGGTTTAATGGAATGGCTTCATAATCCCCTTAGAAATGCTCTTGAGAAGTTGCAAACAAATGGCCTCAAAAGTCCCTCCAAGATCAGCAACTTTCTTCAACCAAAAAGTCACTTTTTATAAAGAAAAAGTTGCCAACGGCTAGTCCTCGGTCGACCGGCACACAGGCCTCGGTCGACCGGGAACACACAACGGTCATATTTTTGACCGTTTGAAAATTCTGCACAAAACTGCATTTTAAAAGATGCAGTGATCCCGGTCGACCGGCAGCCTTGTCCCGGTCGACCGGCGACACTGGAAAATGCCCAGTTTTTTGAAAAAAAAAGAAACTTGTAATTTAAGAGGGCATCTTCCAGGGGACTTTGAGACACACTTACCAAGCAATAAATCATGACTGAAAGAAGATGAAAACTCAATTTATTAAAGCCATGAAAACTCCAAATCAAAATAATGAATTTAAAGATAGAAACTTTGGAAAGCTTGGATGATTTTTGAAACCAAAAAAAACTCCATGATCTTAAGAGATAAATTGAAATGAAAACCATGCATATTAAATGATAAATACAAAGATTAAGAATGAGTAATATGCATGATGACCCTATGAAAAAAACCATGAATGAATGAGAGGACAAGCTTTAAGAAAGTGAATGCATCCTATCAAATTGCAACAAAATAAAAACTCTAACAATCTCCCCCTTTGCAATTTGATGGCAACTCTTTGAAGCTTGAACTCTCTCTCAATCTCCTCTTAAACTGAACAGCAACAACTTTGGATATTTAAGGAGCTTTGGATATTTGGGAGCATTTGGATCTTTTGGAGCTTTGGATTTTCCTTGCGGGAGCGACGACAACAGACGACCAACCTAGAAGCTAACACTCTAGCCAAAGCTACTCCCCCTCAAACAAAGCAACCCTTGAAATCTTCTCCCCCTCAATTGGAGAACTCTCTCCCCCTTTGACATCTAATTGCAAAGGAGCCTGCCCATCAAAGATAAAACACATAACCTTGTTAGTAGCACCTGCTTATAAGAGATATAAAAATAAGATATGGAACAGGTGATTAGCCAACAAGAATTTAAAATTCAGGGCAAGGGCCAATGCCCAATTGATGTCTCAATTTAATGAAACGATCATTTCCAAGGGGTTTAGTGAACAAATCAGCCAATTGGGTATCTGTAGGAACAAACAATAGCTCAATAGTGCCTTGGTCAGCATGATCACGCAAGAAATGATAGCGAATGTCAATGTGCTTGGTGCGTGAGTGCTGAACAGGATTTTTTGAGATACTGATGGCACTAGAGTTATCACACATGATAGGCATGCATTGTTGTGGAACATTATAATCTAATAAAGTTTGTTTCATCCACAACAGCTGGGCACAGCAGCTACCTGCAGCAATATATTCAGCTTCTGCAGTAGACAAGGATACAGAATTTTGCTTTTTGCTATGCCAGGCTACTAAACAGTTCCCTAAGAAATAGCAGCAGCCACTAGTGCTCTTCCTATCATCTATTGATCCTGCCCAATCTGCATCACTATATCCAATTAATTGCAGAGTTGAGTCATGAGGATACCAGATACCATAATGAGAAGTCCCATTAATATATTTAATGATACGTTTGACAGCTTTAATGTGAGACTCTCGGGGGTCAGATTGATATCTAGCACATATACCAACGCTAAAAGAGATATCAGGGCGGCTAGCAGTGAGGTAGAGAAGGCTTCCTATCATGCTCCTATAAAGTTTCTGGTCAGCTTTCTTACCCTTAAGGTCACTAGGTATTTTAGTAGTGGAGCCCATAGGATTGCAACTAGTCTTAGATTCTCCTAAGCCAAACTTTTTCACTATTTCTAGGGCAAACTTGGATTGACTAAGGAAGATACCATGGTCAGTTTGACTAACTTGTAATCCTAGAAAGAATTGCAGGGGACCGACCAGACTCATCTCAAAAGTGGAGCTCATTAATTCTGAAAATCCTTGAGCTAACTTCTCTGAAGTAGATCCAAAAACGATATCATCAACATAGATTTGAGCTACAAGAATGTCTTGATCAATCTTCTTGATAAACAGAGTCTTATCAACTTTCCCACATTCAAAGTCATTTTCAATCAGATGATTCGTAAGCTTTTCATACCAAGCCCGAGGTGCTTGTTTTAATCCATAGAGAGCTTTCTTGAGCTTATACACATACTCAGGATGATGAGGGTCTTCAAAGCCTTCAGGTTGAGTAACATAAACATCTTCTTCAATTTCTCCATTCAAGAAGGCACTTTTGACATCCATCTGAAAAAGTTTGATCCTCATGCTACTAGCATAACTCAATAGAATTCTTATGGACTCCAAACGGGCTACAGGAGCAAAAGTCTCTTCAAAATCAATTCCTTCTATTTGAGCATATCCTTTTGCTACAAGTCTAGCTTTGTTTCTTACAACATTTCCAGATTCATCTGACTTGTTCTTGAAAATCCATTTAGTGCCTATGGGATTTTTCTCTGCAGGCAATGGGACAAGATCCCAAACATCATTTTTCTTAAATTGATTCAATTCTTCCTGCATAGCTTCCATCCATTCAGATTTTGATTCAGCTTCAGTAAAGTTCTTAGGCTCGATTTGAGAGACAAAGGAGTAATGAGCACATAGATTTTGAACTTGTCTTCGGGTCATAACCCCACTGCTGATATTTCCAATAACATTATCCAAAGTGTGATTTTTCATTAATTTTGTTGGGACAATGGCTTTGCAAGGATTGCTCACATCACTATCTTTTGGATTAGATTGGTCAAAATCCATTTCAATTTCATCATCATCTTGAAGGATTCTTCCAACTTGATTCGCGTCATCAATGACAACATGGGCTGACTCCATAATAGTCATGGTTCTATGATTAAAAACTCTATAAGCTTTGCTCCTTTCAGAATAGCCTAGGAAAATTCCTTCATCAGATTTAGGCTCAAATTTTTCTAACTGCTCCCTATCTCTTAGAATGTAACATTTGCTTCCAAATACTTTCAAATACCCCAAATTTGGTTTTCTTTCAAAATAAAGTTCGTAAGGAGTTTTGTTGGTATTCTTAGTGAGATAGACTCTGTTGATGAGATAACAAGCAGTATTCACAGCTTCAGCCCATAGATTACGAGAAAGATTCTTTTCATTAAGCATGGTCCTAGCCATTTCTTGAATAACTCTATTTCTCCTTTCAGCTACTCCATTCTGTTGAGGAGTTTTAGGAGCTGAGTATTGATGATTAATTCCATGACTCTCACAAAATCTAGCAAACTTTTCATTTTCAAATTCTCCCCCATGATCACTTCTGATCTTCTGAATTTTACAGTCCCTTTCTACTTGAATCTTATTGCAAATCCTTATGATATTGTCCACAGCATCCGATTTGGCATGAAGAAAGGCAACCCATCCAAAACGAGAATAATCATCGACCATAACCAAGATAAATTTCTTTCCTCCAATACTTTGCACTGGTGCAGGTCCAATTAAGTCCATATGGATTAATTCAAGAGGACGCGAAGACGATATATCCTTTAAACCTTTAAAGCTCTTCTTGATTTGTTTTCCCAGTTGACAAGCCTTACAAAGTTCAGATTTTCCATCACTTAACTTGGGAATCCCTTTCACAATTTCATTCTTTGACAAGGTTTTCATCAATTTGAAATTTATGTGACCCATCCTTTGGTGCCATAAGTAATTCTCTTGATCTTTAGTTATCAAGCACCTAGATTCATTCTCATCACATTCTTCTATAATGTAGATATTTCCTTTAGTTCTTGATCCAGTAAGAATAACTTGATGGGTTTTATCATTTACCACTTTGCAAGATTGACTATCAAATACAACCTTATTTCCTTTGTCACATAGTTGGCTAATGCTAAGAAGATTATGTTTCAATCCTTCCACAAGGAATACATCATTTAAAGTTGGTATTTGGTCTCCTTTCACACTTCCCTTGCCAATGATTTGAGCTTTACTATTGTCTCCAAACGAAACATTTCCTCCATCATATTCCACTATCGAGCTGAATCTAGATCGGTCTCCCGTCATGTGTTTAGAACAACCACTATCTAAGAACCAAGTAGGGTTTTCCTTTGCTTTTAAAGCGGTTTGAACTAGAAGACTCTCAAAGTTTGTTCCTTTTACCATCCAAGTAGATAAAGGAGATTTATAGGGAATGGTTTTGGGGATAAATTTGAAGGGTAATCTAGAGGGATTTTTGAGAGACAACCTAATTTTGTATGGGCAATTAGGGACCAAATGTCCACTACGATTGCAAAAGTGACAAGTCCATCTAGGTGTATAGTTTCTCTCAACTATAGGTTTGTGGGGACTCTTAGTAGAGGTTTGAGAACTATTCTTCATGTTACTAGGGGAACCTTCAAAACCTATTCCACTCTTGTCACCATAAATTTTATGCATGCCCAACATTTGATAAAATTTGTCATTTCCCAAGGTGAATTTGTCAACAATGAATTTTCCTTTATTAAGTTTTATTTGGAGAGAGCTTGATTCAAGTTGACTAGATTCAAGTTTGGATTGTAAATTATGAATTTTTTTTTGAGCATGAGTTAATTCTTCATTAAGAGTGGTGACTTGATGTTCCAAGTTGTTTTTCTCATTGATTGTTAATTTCAATTCATCTTTTATGATACTCACTTCATTTACAAGCTTTTTGGAATCTTCTTTTAAAATTTTATTTTTCTTAAGTAAGATTTCACAATTTTCATATAGTTCATTATAAGCTTGTTGGATTCCATTATCCTCATCTTCTTCATTAGTTTCTTCTTGCCCTAATGTGTCATCTAATAATGCATTATGTTCATTAGGATCTTCAATAGAAGAGAGTAGAAGCCAATTAGGGTAATTTTCATCTTCATCATTAGAGGATTCATTTTTGTCACACTCTTCATCTTCCTCATCCCAAGTTATGTTTAGAGCCTTCTTTCCTTTCTTGTCTCCTTTTTCAAATTCTTTAGGGGTGGAGCAATTTTGGGCAATGTGTCCAAACCCCTTGCAATTGTAACATTGCACATCCTTTTTAATAAATGATCCTTTGTGATTTCTTTGGAATCTAGGACTTTTACTTTCATCAAGCTTTCTATTGATATTGTTGTTCTTAAAGAAACTTTTAAATTTCTTAACAAATAAGGCATTGTCCTCATCACTATCAACATCACTTTCATTTTCTTTAGAATGAGAGGAAAAAGCTACTCCTTTCTTTTTGTCTTGAACTTCAAAGTCTAATTCATATGTAAGGAGATTTCCTCTTAGTTCTTCAATTTTGATTTTATCAACATCCTTGCTTTCTGTTATGGCAACAATTTTGGGTTTGAATCTTTTTGGGAGAGATCTTAAAATTTTCCTAACAGCTTTAGATTCATCCATCTTTTCTCCTAGACCTATAAGAGAATTGACAATTTCCATGAATTTAGAGTAGAATTCATCAAATGTTTCTTCTTCAAGCATCTTAATGTCTTCTAATTTAGAGGTTAACATTTGAATTTTGGCTATCTTGACTTGATCCGTGCCTTCATGGGTGATCTCTAGGGTATCCCAAATTTCTTTAGCAGTGTTGCAATTAACTACTCTATTAAACTCTTCTTGAGATAGAGCACAATATAGAGAATTTTTAGACTTAGCATTTAAGTTAGCTCTATCCTTTTCTCCTTGAGTCCAAGTATTTTTGGGTTTGGTTTTTATGGATATAACATTCCCTTCAGAGTCTTTTTCTATGGAAGTGGGAGGATGATAGCCATCTTCAATGATGTTCCACACATCTACGTTTTGGGACTCTAAGAACACTTGCATTCTAATTTTCCAATAGCGATAGTGTGTTCCATTAAACAAAGGGGGTCTATTGGTGGCATTTCCTTCACCCAATTGAGATTGCATGGTGGCAACAAAAGAAAAACCCTCACTAGGATTCTAACTCTAGGTGGTTAAACCAAAACAAGAGCAACCTTGCTCTGATACCAATTGAAAGTCCAAGACCGAATCCTAGAGGGGGGGGTGAATAGGATGAGCTCTAAGAACCTAGACCAATTTGAATTCTTTTAACTTTTAAGTCAATTAAGATTTGGTGAAGATTAATTATCTTGTGATAGAAAGAAATCTCTAAGATGAGCATACACAAGTAATTACAACTACAATCTTCATTTAACCAAAAGTAAAACATTCATGTAAAAAGAGAGCAAAAGAGCAACCACCATGACAAGCACATTTATAGTGGTTCGGCCAAATTGCCTACATCCACTCCCGATACACTTATCGTTATTCACTAACTTCAATTAAGGTTTAGGATCACCTCAAACCTTACAATCAACACTATGCTTTTCAAGGCTAAGCATGAACCTTTACACCATATGCTTTTCAAGGCTAAGCATAAACCTTTACAACATACAATTTTTCTCTTAAGAAATATGCCTAAGAATGCATGGATTAAGAGAACTATATGAGTGCAAAAGAGTGCCTCTAAATAGGCTCAATAGAAAGTGAAAATCTCAAGTTCTAGAGAAATGCAAGTGAATGACAAAGTTTATGTAAAATGCATTTTCTAGAAATTACTCTTTCTCTTTTTGAAAAGATACAATCTTAAATGATTCAAAGATGATAAACATATGTTTGAGAAAGAGTGATTTGTCTAACACATGAATTTAACAAGGTAAACTAACTTGATTTCAAAGAAAACAAATTCAAGTCTAACATGTTTATATTGAAACAAGAAAACAACTTCATGTGAAACAATGACAACATGTTGTATTCATAGCATATGAGATTCCTAAGATATTAGGCATGTTATGAAAGACAACATTTTAAAAGAAAAGCAACTTGTTAATCATGTTTAGAAAGAGATCAAAGATTTGAAACAAAACATGATTTCAAAAAGACTAGGATTAAAGAAAGCACACCCATTTGAAGATCAAAGGTTGGTTTAATGGAATGGCTTCATAATCCCCTTAGAAATGCTCTTGAGAAGTTGCAAACAAATGGCCTCAAAAGTCCCTCCAAGATCAGCAACTTTCTTCAACCAAAAAGTCACTTTTTATAAAGAAAAAGTTGCCAACGGCTAGTCCTCGGTCGACCGGCACACAGGCCTCGGTCGACCGGGAACACACAACGGTCATATTTTTGACCGTTTGAAAATTCTGCACAAAACTGCATTTTAAAAGATGCAGTGATCCCGGTCGACCGGCAGCCTTGTCCCGGTCGACCGGCGACACTGGAAAATGCCCAGTTTTTTGAAAAAAAAAGAAACTTGTAATTTAAGAGGGCATCTTCCAGGGGACTTTGAGACACACTTACCAAGCAATAAATCATGACTGAAAGAAGATGAAAACTCAATTTATTAAAGCCATGAAAACTCCAAATCAAAATAATGAATTTAAAGATAGAAACTTTGGAAAGCTTGGATGATTTTTGAAACCAAAAAAAACTCCATGATCTTAAGAGATAAATTGAAATGAAAACCATGCATATTAAATGATAAATACAAAGATTAAGAATGAGTAATGTGCATGATGACCCTATGAAAAAAACCATGAATGAATGAGAGGACAAGCTTTAAGAAAGTGAAAGCATCCTATCAAATTGCAACAAAATAAAAACTCTAACATTAAGACTAACAAGTTAGATTTGAAAACAAAGATTCATAACACATGTGAATGATAAATCATATGTTGATTTCATGAAGCTAAGAGATTTCAAAGCTCAAAGCATAGAATGAAACACAACATTTCAAAAAGAAAGCCAACTATTTGATCATGCTTAAAAGAGAAACAAAGATTAGGCACTAAGCATGAAATAGAACTTGAGATTTAGAAAGTACACCCATTTGAAGATCAAAGGTTTAATAAATGGAATGGCTTCATAATCCCTTCACAAATGCTCTTGAAAAGTTGGTCTTCCTTGGCCTCAAAAGTTCTCCAAAAATCAGCAACTTTTTTCAAAGAAAAAGACACTTTTTATAGGCAAAAAGATCCCAACGGATAGTCCTCGGTCGACCTGCCCCTGTGCCCGGTCGACCTACCCCTAACGAACATAAATCTGCCCGTTGCAGAAAGAGCCCAACGGCTAGAATTCCGGTCGACCCGCTGTGTGGCCGGTCGACCGGGTCCATTGGGCCGATCGACCGGCCACACATGATAGGTCGACCGGGTTCAGCCCAGAAAGCCTGATTTGATTAGAAACTTGAAACAGAGATGGCTGAACACCAAGGGACCTTGAGGATCATTAAGCAAGCTTGGATTCATGACTGAAAAAGGATGAAAACTGATTTTCTAAAGACATGAAACTCCAAATCAAAATATGGATTTAAAGAAGAAAACTTTGGAAAGCTTGAAATGATATTTGAACTAAAGGATTAAACACTAGGAGGCTTCAAAACCTGAACTCAAAACTTCATGAACTTAAGAGACATAATTAATTTGAAAACCATGCATAACATATGATAAAAACAAAGATTATGAATGAGAAAAATGCATGAAGATTCTAAGATTAAGAACATGAAAGAATGAGAGGACAAGCTATGTAAATGAATGCATCCTATCAAATTGCAACAAAATAAAAACTCTAACAATCTCCCCCTTTGCAATTTGATGGCAACTCTAGAAGCTTGAAATCTCTCTCAATTTCCTTTGAATCTTGAACAACAACTTCTTTGGATATTTAAGGAGCTTTGGATGTTCGGGAGCATTTGATACTTTGGATTTTCCTTGCGAGAGCGATGACCTTAGACAACAAACTTAAAAGCTACACAACTAAACACTCTAGGCAAAGCTACTCCCCCTCAACATTAGGAACCCTTGAATCTTCTCCCCCTCAATTGGTGAACACCTTGAGGAACACTTGATATTTCTCTCCCCCTTTGACATCTAATTGCAAAGGAGCCTGCCCATCAATGAGAAAACATACAACCTTGTCAGTACCACCTGTTTAAAAGAAATATGACAGAAATAAAATGTGGTAACAGGTGATTAGCCAACAAAAATTTAGAATTCAGGGCAAGGGCCAATGCCCAATTGATGTCTCAATTTCATGAACCGTTCATTTCCAAGGGGTTTAGTAAATAAGTCAGCCAATTGAGAATCTGTTGGAACAAAAATTAATTCAATAGTGCCTTCATCAGCATGATCAGGCAAGAAATGATAGCGAATGTCAATGTGCTCAGTGCGAGAGTGCTGAACAAGATTTTTAGAAATGCTAATGGCACTTGAGTTGTCACACATGATAGGCATTCAATGTTGTGGAACATTATAACCTAACAAAGTTTGTTTCATCCACAATAATTGACCACAATAGTTACCTGTAGCAATGTACTCAGCTTCTGCAGTAGACAAGGATACAGAATTTTGCTTTTTGCTATTCAAAGCTACTAAGCAATTTCCTATGAAATAACAGCGTCCACTGGTGCTCTTCCTATCATCTATAGATCCTGCCCAATCAGCATCACTATATCCAATTAATTGCAAAGAGGAATCACTAGGATACTGATGAGAGCCTAAAAGATACATTTTAGGCCCCTTAATGAGGACTTGGTCATACCTTCGAAAGAGATTAATTAGCTTAATTATGTTATTTTATTGTTTGTAGGTATTACAGATGCAAGGAGCGAAATTCAGAGCTAAAATGGAAGAAATCTCACAAAGCATGACAAACCGGAGTTGCAAGTAAGAAAGCGTGCCAAATATGGGAAAAGACTCAAATCAGAAAGCAAAGCAAGAGTCCAAACATGCCTTGGACGTCCAACATGGGTCCCACTCACCCCATAGCATGCCAACATGGAAGTTCTTTTAATTGCACCATTATTCACGGAATTTTCAGGGGCAGCAACTTGAAATGGTCATAACTTTCAACTCGAGTGTCGGATTAGTGAAATCTACATACCGTTGGAAAGCTCTTTTCGAGTATATATCCGTGGAGTCCAAGATTGTATAAATCGGAGCTATATCGAGGGAGATATGACCTCCGGAAGTTTGCTATGATGACCAGTACCCGGAAGCCACTGCCTCCTGGCGTCCGGACGCCCGGAGGCAGAGAGGTGCGCAGGAATTGTTATTCCTGGCATCCAGACGCCCGGAAGCTGGCGTTCGGACATCCTGAAGCTGGCGTCCGGAAACCCGAACCGTCTGAGAGTCCGCCTTATGCACGTTTTGATGAGGTTTTTCATCCCAAAACTTATAAATAAGAGCCCAAACTCGTTTTTGGGGATATACACATCTGGGGAGAAGTTCTGGAGGCTTTCTTGGAGCTTGGGGAAGAGCATTAATGAGGATTTCGTCAAGAATTCTTCATCAATCGTCTTCCATGAGTAACTAAATCTCCATCTTAGGGTTGTGATGAAGCCCTAGTTTTGTGTTTATGGTGATGTATAGGTTCTAGGGCTTTCTTTTAATGCTTTGATTATATGACATTGATTTTATCCAGTGTTGGATTCTGTTATTAATCCAAGATCTCTTTTGGTGTTTTATTCTTGTAGTTTGGAATACCAAGTCATATAATATGATGCTTGAATGAATGTGTTTGTTAGATCTAGGATAATCTATGCCATAGAGATAGGTTATACCCCGATTTACATCCACGTCCCTTATTTGTTGACTCTGAAGGTTTGTAACCAGAACAAGTCGTGAAAGCATTGACAGTGAAGCCCTAGATCTATATTCGCCATTGCACGAGGCTACGGTGGATTCATACCCTAAGACTTTTATCTAATTGGATCAAGAACTTGTCTTTCAATTTGTTAATTTAGAAATCAAAACCCATCAACCCAACACTTTGTTTTCTAGTAGGATTAGTTTAATAATCAGACCTTTGTTTTCCAATAGGATTAGTTTAGGAATTTAGGAAACAACACAACTTAGCCTTTTTGTCCCAGTGGATACGATACTCGGTTAACATCTCTGCTTTTTCAAGCAGAGATAACAGCGGAGAATAAATTATATTTGAAACCCTGTTTTAGGACAGGTCAGAATTTTGGCGCCGTTGCCGGGGACAATTAGCACGGTTGTTTGTTTCTTTTTATTCTAATATTAGTTTCGCTTCTTCTAGCTTCTATTTTATTTTATTTTATTTAGCTTTATTCACTTTGTTTACTATCCTTACTGCAGGGCACTGATTTTAACACAGAATTCTAGAATTTGTGCAGGGATCTACGAGAGTTCACAAAGTTTTACTCAAAGAAATCTCTCCTCTCTTCCCAAGGGCGTGGTAAGCCTAGACTTTCTGATTCTTTTCATATAATTGCAGTAAATTTTTGTGTGTGCATGCTTGGTCGTCGCTCTTGTCATCCATATTTGGTTTCTATAGACCAAAATTTAGAGCGAGTCCTTAGGAAGGTTAGATCATCTAAACACTCTGTTAATTCCTCACATACAACTTTATCAATAGCAGAGGAAAAAGAGGAGACCCCACCCGGTACACCCCCTCCTCCACCTCTCCAACCCTTGAAAGAGCACTATACTCCTTCAGAATACGCGTCACCATCGTGTATTCAACTGCCTACTGTACAGGCAGCTCAATATGAAATCAAACCTAGCACAATCAATCTTATTCCTTCTTTCTATGCCTTGAACAATGAGGACCCGTACAACCACATTGATGAGTTCTTGGTTATTTGCTCCACATTGCGGATAAACAATTTCAGTAGTGAGGCTTTAAAAATGTTTCTCTTTCCGTTTTCATTGAAGGACAAAGCCAAGTATTGGCTGAGTACCTTACCTGCAAACTCCATCACTTCTTGGGCCCAACTACAACAAAAATTCTTAGACAAATATTTCTCTGTGGGCAAAACAAATCAGTACAGGAGATCTATCACATCCTTCGCCCAAACTGATAATGAACAATTTCATGAGGCATGGGATAGATTCAAGGATCTCATTAGAAAATGTCCTCATCACCAAATTGCCAAGTGGCAATTGGTTCAGTTCTTTTATGATGGGTTGTCTCCTGAATGGCGAAACATGGTAATCACCGCCAGTGGGGGATCCATTACGCTGAAAAATGAGGATGAGGCATGGGAGCATTTTGAGAATATGAGTGAGACCTTTCAGAACCATGCTTCCACTGCTAGATTAGAGAGGCCGGCAGCCTATAATTTGCAAAAACCTAGAGGTGTGTTTGAAATTCAACCCTCTAATGAACTCACCACTCAAGTGGCTGCCTTGACCCAAAAATTGGATCAGCTATTATCTGTGGGTCAAACTCTCCAATCCCCACCCTCTCAAGGTGGTTGTGCTTTGTGCTCTAGTCCCGCTCATTTTGTGAGCAATTGTCCTACAGCCTCTCAGTTTCCTGAATTTGTGCAAGAGCAGGTGAATGTTGCACAGGGGTTCTCCAAACCGGGTAATGATCCATTTTCAAATACTTTTAACCCAGGATGGCGCAATCACTCCAACTTTTTATGGAAGTCGCCCGGTCAAGGCACTTCATTCTCTCAACCGGGAAATGGGCCTAATTTTCAATACAATCCTGCGGCCTATCGTTCCCAACAATCCTACCAGCAACCCAACCCTCAACCACCTCAAAGAACTCCATCATTTGAGGAGACAGTGGTGCAAGAGCTCAAAGAGCTCAAAGCAACCACTCAGCTGGTCCATTTCCACTCTCAATCCATAGTTAAGCTAGAGGTCCAGATCGGGCAAATAGCTAATGCTCTTAACAAAAGAGAGGAGGGACGCTTGCCTAGCCAACCCACGGTTAACCCTAAGAATTCTTTTGAGGTGGGTAGTGGCTCGCAACATAATGATACCTATCATGAGCAAGCGAAAATGGTTGTCACATTATGGAATGGGCGTGAGGTTGAGACTAGGCCTGAGGAGCCTAAGCAAGATGTGAAAGAGCCCACAGCCAATCCCAAGAGCTCTCGGGCTGACATAGTTTCTAAGGGCAACAAGGCACCCCCCATATGTGCCTAAAGCCCCACAGCCAATCCCAAGAGCTCTCGGGCTGACATAGTTTCTAAGGGAAACAAGGCACCCCCATATGTGCCTAAAGCCCCTTTCCCACTTGTCTTGACACACCCTCTCCCTTTAGTAAAAAGAAAGCAACTATGGATGAAATGTTGGAGGTGTTTAAGCAAGTAAAGATTAACCTGCCTTTGCTAGATGCTATCAAGCAGGTCCCTTCTTATGCTAAATTTCTGAAAGATTTGTGCACTCAAAAACGCAAATCTAAATCTCATGTGCCAAAGAAGGTTTTACTTACCGAACAAGTGAGTTCAATTCTCCATAATGACACTCCTCCCAAGCTGAAAGATCCTGGCACTCCCACCATTACCTGCACAATTGGGAGTCACGTTATTGATCATGCATTGTTGGATCTAGGAGCAAGTGTCAATCTCTTGCCTTATTCGGTGTATGTGCAGATTGGGCTAGGGGACTTAAAGCCCACTCTGGTTACCTTACAACTTGCTGATAGGTCTGTCAGGGTGCCCCGGGGAATAATTGAGGATGTTCTGGTCAAGGTCGACAAGTTTTTTTTCCCTGTCGATTTCATCGTCCTTGACACTGAACCAGTGCAAAATTCACGGAATCACACTACTGTCATTCTTGGACGGCCCTTTTTGGCCACGGCCAATGCGAGCATTAATTGCCAAACCGGAGTTACGGATGTTTCCTTCGGGAATATGAAAGTGAGGCTGAATGCTTTTAGGGCCTCTCATCAACCTTCAGACCAGGATGACTGCTTTGTAGTCAATGTTGTTGATGAGCTTGTAGAAAACGCTCTTCACCCTGATGATACTTTGCCGGCTGTCATTGCTCCTAATCTGTCTGATGGTTAGGAAGCTCAAATTTTGGATGTGTTGGAAATGCACAAGAGTGCACTCGGCTATTCAGTTGCCGAGTTGAAAGATATTGATCCCTCTGTTAGACCCCGACCCAGACCAAGTCGATTAGTGTGCGATTAGTATGTGTTTAGTCCTAAGTGGGTTTAGTTGTCGTTGGGTTAGAAGTAATTAGCTTTAGTCTTGGACATAGCTTTGGGAATTTTGAGAACGTTTAGTATTAGTCTGACACACTCAGGAAGGCCTAAGTGCCAGTGTAAGCTTGGGAAGGTCGTATCGGTTTCTGTGTGATTGTGATCTTGACTTCATTTGAATGATTTTTCTATGTGTTACAACTTTCGTCTTATGCTCATTCATGTTTGAAGCCCAAAAACCCATGTTTTGGCCCAAAGAGGGTAAAATTGTCTTTTATGCACAAACCTGGACACAATTTTCGAGATCCCAAAACCATGTCAAAAATATATCTTTTGGAAACTAGATATTTCGATGATCGTTTTATCCTTCTTCGTCGAAGTCATCCGAGGCCCACAAGATCATGTTTTGGCCATTTCAAGGTTCAAGCTAATTGGGGCCCATTAGCATCACTTAAGCCCCATCTCCCTCTCTTTTCATTCACTTTATCAAATCTCTGCAATTTCTTGACCTAGGGCTGAAATCCCTCTTGTTCCCTTCCATCTTCCTCACCTTGCATGATCTAGCTAGAGGACTCCAAAGAAAATTCTAAGGACATCATCTTCTTCCTCTCCTTGCAAGCTCTCTATCCATACAAGTTTCTTGGAGTTCTTTTGAGACAAGCTCTTCATCTTCTTCATCTCTTCTTGTTTAGCCATTGTTAGGTAAGAACTTCCACCCATGCTTTTCATGAAGTCTTTTGGTTCCTTAAAGATCTTGTTTTTCATTTGAAAACCCTTTTTGTTAAAATGGGTTCTTTGTTTCCATTTTTGAGTGAGCTTGTGTGGTTTTCTTGGGTTTCCTTGTAGCATTGGAATAGCTTGAGTGAAGTGCTTGAGAGGAGTATTTAGCATTGGTCAAGGCAAGTAATCTCTCTAGGAAATGATGCATGTGTATTTTGATTTCATTGTATTTTAGAAATTGTGCATTAAATTTGTTTACAAGCTTCATGGTTATGTTTTATTGGATTTGGATGTGGGAAATGGTGATAAATGAACCCTTGGTGAGCATGAAGGCTCAAAGGATTGTATGTGATTGATGGATGAGAAGAAGGAGAAAAATGTAGTGAAGGTTGTACAAGAGAAAGGCAGTTTCTGCACTCTGCGAGCTCAGGCAGAAGCTGGTCCGCTCGAGCGACCCTTGGGTCCGCTCGAGCAACCATAGGGTCCGTTCGAGCGAACTGCCCTCTGTATAATCTGGAGCAAGGCAGAGAGCTGTCCGTTCGAGCGCACCTTATATCCACTCGAACGAACTGTCTCGCTCGAACGAAGTGTCATCGCCTTATAAAGTTCGCTCGAGCGAACCTGCCAGATTCAAGAAGAAGATTTATTTCGTGTGTATTTTCGTGAAGGTTGAAAAACTAGACTATGTTAAGGGTTTTGACTTGACATTGTGTAAATGGAACTTCGAAAGGCAACCCAACTTCGGGGACACCAATTCTTGTATATTCCGACATTTGGGGTCCCAATTACACAAAGGTCAATTAGCAGCCTTAACACATGCTTGCCAGATTTCTTGTTCGAATTCCGTTTTTGGTACGATAAGTACCATCGTGTACTAGTTTTGGATTTCAAGTATAAGCTTGTTTTGAAGAATTGATTCAAGAAAAAGGGGATCACTTCCTAAGCGTGTTATGCATATTAATTATGCCTTGCTAGTCGTGTTCATCGTGTTGTGATAAGTGATTTCCCCTTTTTTATCTCGACAAGTTTTGATAGTATTTCGTGTGTTTTGTGCATTCATGAATTTAGTAAACACCGCTGAGCTTGGATTGCCCTTTCAGTTTGATCCACTGTCTGGGGGTCCTAAAACATGTGGACTGTCTGCAGACTGGTCGTGTATTTATTACACATCGTGCATGTCCGGTTCCGCGGCCGGAATTCCCGTCTTTGTGGGAAATCGTGTCGTAATTATATTATGTATATCGTGCTTGTCGTGCGTGCTTGCTCTTTTCATTATATAAATGATAGAGAAATGATGGGCTCTTTGTGGATGATGACTATTCATGATATATTATGTACTCATGCTAGTTGGTTTTAGCATCTCAGCTCAGTTAAATATTTCTGCAAATGTATCTCAGTCATTATAGTATTTCAAATCAAGGATTTTCTTATATGTTTTCTAAAACGTTATTGTTCATGCTTGTACCTAAATTGATTACCTGCCAAACCGTTGTATTTGACCCTTGTTTGTTGGTGCCCAGGTGCAGGAGACGTTGCCTTTGAGGAGGAGCGTCAGGAGGAGGCTTGTGAGCCAATCCCTGTGAGAGAGTGGCAGCCCGACGATGTCATCTAGACGTCGGGCGGGTTCTTGAGTCTCGTCATCATTTTGTTTTGGGGTTTCCTTTGATTATTTTCGGAGAAGTGTATTGGCCTCTGTTGGCCTCTTATGGGTTGTAACAAAAACTTAACTTACTTTCGTGTCAATCTTATAACTTGAACTATGTTGGGAATGCCATGTTAGCTTCTTTCTTTGATACTATGTCTTGTTACTATTTGTCATGGCACTTAAATATTTTATTGGTGCTCATTTTGATATGTTTTGCTACACGCTTCCGCAAACTTGATCGTGTGAGCTAGATTCCGCGTGCCTTTGGGAATCCTCACCGCGGGAACCTGTGGGAAAGTATATCTCCGATGTACACAACGCAAGTCGCGGGCCCGGGATCCGTTCCGGGGTCGCGACACCCTCCATTTACATATCTTGTCTCCCTTGCATTGCTGATTTTACACTTTCTCGAGATATGCAGAGATTTTTAGATCCTAACCTAGAGGAGGTAGACATGAAGGAAGTGCTGAGTCATGTCTTTTTGCAAGTTTGGTTTGTACTTCTTAAGTTTTCTTTGTTTCTGTTTATTGTGCTTCCCGCTAACATTCCGCAAGTACTTTGGTCTGAGTTGGGGGGCGTCCTCCCCGTTTTCCTCCCTTCCACTTCTTGTTAAGCGGTACCCAGGTGATATTCCTCCTTTTCGTTTACTTTCCTTGTCCTTTATCTTTTATTTTGTGTTTCACATTGTGGACAATGTTAGGTTAAGTTGGGGGGTGGGGTATTAACCTTTGGAGTAGTCTAGGGGTAGTTTTTAGCAGTTTTAGTTCTTTTTACTTGTCGTCTTTTCCTTTAGTTTCAAAAAAAAAAAAAGATTTTGCTAGTTTTGTTAGTCTTTCGGGAGATTTCTAACCAGGTTGTTATGAAACAAAGATACCTTGATTTTTAGAACTTTTTGTGAGGAAAAAGAGAAAAATGGTTCACTGTCTTGTTTTTGGAAAGAGTTTTTGAGAAAGTGTTGAATTATTGATCTCTCACTCAACACGTATTATATAGAAAATTTGAAATGTGAAACTATGATTTCCTTACTAGTGAAAACTTCAGAACAATTATGATGGAAAGCTGACCCTCGGTTATACTTAAGTCGGGCATATGGAAAGGGCTACCTATTGTTAGGGACTGTTAAAAAAAAAGAAAAAAAAGAAAAAGTTGTGACTAGTTTGAGTTTGTAGCCTTTTTAACCCGAGCCGGTAAGCCCATAGGGGTATTGCCATACCTAGTGCCCTAAAGACATTTGTTTTGGGAGTCATTGGCTGAATGCTCGTTACATGGGTTAATTAGAAAGGTTAAGGGACCTAGGCATTGCACAGTCATTTCTTTAAAAAAAAAAGAAAGAAAAAATCAAAATAGTGTTGTCATGTCCTTTGAAAAACAATAGTGTGAAAGCCACCACAAATGCTTTGAGAGGAATCATGTTAACTTTTACTGAGGTTCAGTGGCCCAGCATTTTGAAAGAACAAGATGTGTTTTCACAGAAATTGTTAGTGGATCGTTTTATGCTTTCATGCTTCTATATGTACACAATTTTCACCGTGCACGATCAATTTTTCCAGCATAATTTTGAGGATTTCTGACCAAAAGATAGGATTGGTGAACCACATTTGAGTGTGTATTGAAAACCTCAAAAATCAGGAATATCCGATGTTCGTAGATACCTTGGTGGAAAATACTCCCTGTTTTTCTTTTATGTTCCAGGAATTTTGTGGGTAGATTCACTGCAAACCCTCACGAGACTATAATTCGTCCTCTAGGGGGAACTTAGAGGTTTAAAGGCTTGCTGCACATGCTAAGTGCAGTTGTGCTCCCTACGAAAGTGGCCTTAGTTAGTCTTTCTTTTGTTTTAGCTTTGCTCGAGGTCTAGCAAAGTGTAAGTTGGGGGGTGTGATGAGAGCCTAAAAGATACATTTTAGGCCCCTTAATGAGGACTTGGTCATACCTTCGAAAGAGATTAATTAGCTTAATTATGTTATTTTATTGTTTGTAGGTATTACAGATGCAAGGAGCGAAATTCAGAGCTAAAATGGAAGAAATCTCACAAAGCATGACAAACCGGAGTTGCAAGTAAGAAAGCGTGCCAAATATGGGAAGAGACTCAAATAAGAAAGCAAAGCAAGAGTCCAAACATGCCTTGGACGTCCAACATGGGTCCCACTCACCCCATAGCATGCCAACATGGAAGTTCTTTTAATTGCACCATTATTCTCGGAATTTTCAGGGGCAGCAACTTGAAATAATCATAACTTTCAGCTCGAGTGTCGGATTAGTAAAATCTACATACCGTTGGAAAGCTCTTTTCGAGTAGATATCCGTGGAGTCCAAGATTATATAAATCAGAACTATATCGAGGGAGATATGACCTCTAGAAGTTTGCCGTGATGACCAGTACCCGGAAGCCACTGCCTCCTGCGTCCGGATGCCCGGAAGCTGGCATCCGGACGCCCGGAGGTAGAGAGGTGCGTAGGAATTGTTATTCCTGGCGTCCGGACGCCCAGAAGCTGGCGTCCGGATCCCCGGACCGTCTGAGAGTCCGCCTTATACATGTTTTGACGAGGTTTTTCATCCCAAAACTTATAAATAAGAGCCCAAACTCGTTTTTAGGGATATACACATCTGGGGAGAAGTTCTGGAGGCTTTCTTGGAGCTTGGAGAAGAGCATCAATGAGGATTTCGTCAAGAATTCTTCGTCAATCGTCTTCCATGAGTAACTAAATCTCCATCTTAGGGTTGTGATGAAGCCCTAGTTTTGTGTTTATGGTGATGTATAGGTTCTAGGGCTTTCTTTTAATGCTTTGATTATATGACATTGATTTTATCAAGTGTTGGATTCTGTTATTAATGCAAGATCTCTTTTGGTGTTTTATTCTTGTAGTTTGGAATACCAAGTCATATAATATGATGCTTGAATGAATGTGTTTGTTAGATCTAGGATAATCTATGCCATAGAGATAGGTTATACCCCGATTTACATCCACGTCCCTTATTGGTTGACTCTGAAGGTTTGTAACCAGAACAAGTCGTGAAAGCATTGACAGTGAAACCCTAGATCTATATTTGCCATTGCACGAGGCTACGGTGGATTCATACCCTAAGACTTTTATCTAATTGGATCAAAAACTTGTCTTTCAATTTGTTAATTTAGAAATCAAAACCCATCAACCCAACACTTTGATTTCTAGTAGGATTAGTTTAATAATCAAACCTTTGTTTTCCAATAGGATTAGTTTAGGAATTTAGGAAACAACACAACTTAGCCTTTTTGTCCCAGTGGATACGATACTCGGTTAACATCTCTGTTTTTTCAAGCGGAGATAATAGCGGAGAATAAATTATATTTGAAACCCTATTTTAGGATTGGTCAGATATCAGATGCCATAATGAGATGTCCCATTTATATATTTGATAATACGTTTAACTGCTTTGAGATGGGACTCTCGAGGATCCGATTGGTACCTAGCACAAATTCCAACACTAAAGGATAGATCCGGTCTACTAGCTGTGAGGTAGAGAAGACTTCCTATCATACTACGGTAGAGTTTTTGGTCTACTTTAACACCACCTGGGTCACTAAAGAGTTTTGAAGCAGAAGCCATGGGGTTGCAACTAGACTTAGAGTTTTCTAGACCAAACTTCTTAATGATTTCTAAGGCAAATTTGGGCTGGCTAAGAAAAATCCCTTTCTCGGTTTGATTTACTTGAAGACCTAGGAAGAATTGCAGGGCACCGACGAGACTCATCTCAAAAGTGGAGCTCATCAATTCTAAAAATCCTTGAGCTAGTTTCTCTGAAGTAGATCCAAACAGTATATCATCAACATAGATTTGAGCTACAAGAATGTCTTGATCAATTTTCTTGATAAACAGGGTCTTATCAACTTTCCCACAATCAAAATAATTTTCAATCAGATGATTTGTAAGCTTTTCATACCAAGCCCTCGGTGCTTGTTTTAATCCATATAGAGATTTCTTGAGTTTGTATACATACTCAGGATGATGAGGGTCTTCAAAGCCTTCTGGTTGAGTAACATATACATCTTCTTCAATTTCTCCATTCAAGAAGGCACTTTTGACATTCATCTGAAAAAGTTTGATTCTCATGCTACTTGCATAACTCAAAAGGACTCTTATGGACTCCAAACGGGCTACAGGAGCAAAAGTTTCTTCAAAATCAATTCCTTCTATTTGAGCATATCCTTTTGCTACTAGTCTTGCCTTGTTTCTCACAACATTTCCGGATTCATCTGACTTGTTCTTGAAAATCCACTTAGTGCCAATGGGATTTTTCTCTACAGGTAATGGAACAAGATCCCAAACATCATTTTTCTTAAATTGATTCAATTCTTCTTGCATAGCTTCCATCCATTCAAAATTTGATTCAGCCTCAGAAAAATTCTTGGGCTCGATTTGAAAGACAAAGGAGTAATGCGCACATAGATTTTAAACCTGTTTCCGGGTCATGACCCCACTACTGATATCTCCAATAATGTTATCCAAGGTATGATTTTTCATAATTTTGGTTGGTACAGTAGCTTTGGATGGAATGATATCACTTTTATCTTTAGAACTTGGTTGTTCAATATCAATTTCAACTTCATCATCATCTTGAAGAATTCTTCCAATTTGATTTGTGTCATCGATGACAACATGAGCTGACTCCATTATGGTCATGGTTCTATGATTAAATTCTTTGTATGCTTTGCTCCTTTCAGAATAGCCTAGGAAAATTCCTTCATCAGATTTAGGCTCAAATTTTTCCAACTGCTCCCTATCTCTTAGAATATAACATTTGCTTCCAAACACTTTCAAATACCCCAAATTAGGTTTTCTTTCAAAATAAAGTTCATAGGGGGTTTTGCTGGTATTCTTAGTGAGATAGACTTTGTTTATGAGATAACAAGCAGTATTCACAGCTTCAACCCATAGATTACGAGAGAGATTCTTTTCATTAAGCATGGTCCTAGCCATTTCTTAAATAACTCTATTTCTCCTTTCAACCACTCCATTTTGTTGAGGAGTTTTAGGAGCAGAATATTGATGATTAATTCATGGCTCTCACAAAATTTAGCAAATTTTTCATTTTCAAACTCTCCCCCATGATCACTTCTAATCTTACGAATTTTACAATCCTTTTCCACTTGTATCTTATTGCAAATTCTTATGATATTGTCTACAGCATCTGATTTAGCATGAAGAAAAGCAACCCATCCAAAATGAGAATAATCGTCTACCATAACCAGAATAAACTTCTTTCCTCCAATACTTTGCACTAGTGCAGGTCCAATCAAGTCCATGTGGATTAATTCAAGAGGATGGGAAGACGATATATCATTTACATCTTTGAAGCTCTTCTTGATTTGTTTACCTAGTTGGCAAGCCTTACAGAGTTCAGATTTTTCATCACTTAACTTGGGAATGCCTTTCACAATCTCATTCTTCGATAAGATTTTCATCAATTTAAAATTTATGTGACCCATCCTTTGGTGCCATAAGTAATTCTCTTGATCTTTAGTTATCAAGCACCTAGATTCATTGTCATCACATTCTTCTATAATGTAAATGTTTCCTTTTGTCCTTGATCCAGTAAGAATAACTTGATTGGTTTTATCATTTACCACTTTGCATGAATGACTGTCAAAGACTACCTTGTTTCCTTTGTCACATAATTGGCTAATGCTAAGAAGATTATGTTTCAATCCTTCCACAAGAAATACATCATTTAGAGTTGGTATTTGATCTCCTTTCACACTTCCCTTGCCAATGATTTGAGCTTTACTATTATCTCCAAAAGAAATATTTCCTCCATCGTATTCCACTATAGAGCTGAATCTAGATCGGTCTCCTGTCATGTGTTTTGAACAACCACTATCTAAGAACCAAGTAGGGTTTTCCTTTGCTTTTAAAGCGGTTTGAACTAGGAGACTCTCAAAGTTTGTTCCTTTTACAATCGACCTAGATAAAGGAGATTTATAGGGAATGGTCTTGGGGACAAATTTGAAAGGTATTCTAGAGGGATTTTTGAGAGACAACCTAATTTTGTATGGGCAATTAGGGACCAAATGTCCACTACGATTGTAAAAATGACAAGTCCATCTAGGGGTATAATTTCTCTCAACTATAGGTTTGTGGAGACTCTTAGTAGATATTTGAAAACTATTCTTCATGTCACTAGGGGAACCTTCAAAACCTATTCCATTCTTATCACCATAAATTTTATGCATGCCCAACATTTGATAAAATTGGTCATTTCCCAAGGTGAATTTATCAACAATGAATTTTCCTTTATTGAGTTTCATTTGTAGAGAGTTTGTTTCAAGTTGACTAGATTCAAGTTTGGATTGTAAATTATGAATTTGTTTTTGAGCATGAACTAAATCTTCATTTAGATTGGTGATTTTATGTTCCAAGTTGATTTTCTCATTGATTGTTAATTTCAATTCATCTTTTTTTATACTTACTTCATTTACAAGCTTTTTGGAATCTTCTTTTAAAATTTTATTTTTCTTAATTAAGATTTCCCAATTTTCATATAGTTCATCATAAGCTTGTTGAATTCCATTATCTTCATCTTCTTCATTTGTTTCTTCTTGCCCTAATGTGTCATCTATTAATGTATTATGCTCATTGGTATCTTCAATAGATGAAAGTAGATGCCAATTAGGGAAATTTTCATCTTCATCATTAGGAGATTCATTTTTGTCACTATCTTCATCTTCCTCATCCCAAGTTATGTTTATTGCCTTCTTTCCTTTCTTATCTCCTTTTTCAAATTCTTTAGGGGTGGAGCAATTTTGGGCAATGTGTCCAAACCTTTTTTAATAAATATCCTTTGGGATTTCTTTGGAATTTAGGACTTTTGCTTTCATCAGAATTTCTATTGTTCTTGTCGTTCCTAAAGAACCTTTTAAATTTCTTAACAAATAAAGCATTATCCTCATCACTATCAACCTCACTTTCATTTTCTTTAGATTGAGAGGAAAAAGCTACTCCTTTCTTTTTGTCTTGAACTTCGAAGTCTAATTCATATGTAAGGAGATTCCCTCTTAGTTCTTCAATTTTAATTTTGTCAACATCTTTGCTTTCCGTTATGGCTACAATCTTAGGCTTGAATCTTTTTGGGAGAGATCTTAAAATCTTTCTAACAGCTTTAGATTCATCCATCTTTTCTCCTAGACCTACAAGAGAGTTGACAATTTCCATGAATTTTAAGTAGAACTCGTCAAATGTTTCTTCTTCAGCATTTTAATATCTTCTAATTTAGAGGTCAACATTTGAGTTTTGGCTATCTTAACCTGATATGTGCCTTCATGGGTGGTCTCTAGGGTATCCCAGACTTCCTTAGCAGAGTTGCAATTTACTACTCTATTAAATTCTTCTTGAGATAGAGCACAATATAGGGAGTTTTTTGCCTTAGCATTTAAATTTGCTCTATCCTTTTCCCCTTGAGTCCAAGTACTTTTGGGTTTGATTTGTATGGATATGACATTCCCTTCAGAGTCCTTTTCTGTGGTAGGGGGAGGATGATAGCCATCTTCTATAATGTTCCACACATCTAAGCTTTGGGATTCTAAGAACACTTGCATTCTAATTTTCCAATAACAATAGTGTGTTCCATTAAACAAAGGAGGTCTATTGGTGGCATTGCCTTTACCCAAATGAGTTTTCTTGGTAGCAACAAAAGAAAAACACTCACTAGGATTCTAACTCTAGGTGGTTAAACCTAAAAAAGAGCAACCTTGCTCTGATACCAATTGAAAGTCCAAGAACGAATCCTAGAGGGGGGTGAATAGGGTGAGCTCTAAGAACCTAGACCAATTTGAATTCTTTTAGCTTTTAAGTCAATTAAGCTTTGATGAAGATTAATTATCTTGTGATAGAGAGGAGTCTCTAAGGTAAGCATACACAAGGAATAACCAACTACAATCTTCATTCAAACATAAGGACATCATTCATATAAAGAAAGTAAAAAATCAATCACCATAACACACAAATTTATAGTGGTTCAGCCAAATTGCCTACATCCACTCCCGGTAAACCTACCGGATTTCACTAACTCAAATTAAGGTTTAGGATCACCTCAAACCTTACAAATTCATCACTATGCTTTTCAAGGCTAAGCATAAACCTTTACAACATTAACTATGCTTTTCAAGGCTAAGCACCAACCTTAACAACAAGAGGTTCTCTCTAAAGAAAAATGCCTATGAATGCATGGATTAAGAGAACAATGCAAGTGCAATGAGTGCCTCTAAATAGGCTGAATAGAAAATGAAAACTTAACTTCTAAAAGCATGCATATGAATGACAAAGTCTAAGAATAATGCATATACTAGAAGTCACTCTATCTCTTTTTAAAATAATGAAACTTTACATGATGCAAAGATGATAATCATATGTATGAGAGAGAGTTTTTTGACAAACACATGGTTTTCAAGAGGATCAAACTTGAATAGAAAAAGTACAATCTTAAGACTAACAAGTTAGATTTGAAAACAAAGATTCATAACACATGTGAATGATAAATCATATGTTGATTTCATGAAGCTAAGAGATTTCAAAGTTCAAAGCATAGAATGAAACACAACATTTCAAAAAGAAAGCCAACTATTTGATCATGCTTAAAAGAGAAACAAAGATTAGGCACTAAGCATGAAATAGAACTTGAGATTTAGAAAGCACACCCATTTGAAGATCAAAGGTTTAATAAATGGAATGGCTTCATAATCCCTTCACAAATGCTCTTGAAAAGTTGGTCTTCCTTGGCCTCAAAAGTTCTCCAAAAATCAGCAACTTTTTTCAAAGAAAAAGACACTTTTTATAGGCAAAAAGTTCCCAACGGATAGTCCTCGGTCGACCTGCCCCTGTGCCCGGTCGACCTGCCCCTAACGGACATAAATCTGCCCGTTGCAGAAAGAGCCCAACGACTAGAATCCCAGTCGACCCGCTGTGTGGCCGGTCATGACAGGTCGACCGGGTTCGGCCCAGAAAGCCTGATTTGATTAGAAACTTGAAACAGAGATGGCTGAACACCAAGGGACCTTGAGGATCATTAAGCAAGCTTGGATTCATGACTGAAAAATGATGAAAACTGATTTTCTAAAGACATGAAACTCCAAATCAAAATATGGATTTAAAGAAGAAAACTTTGGAAAGCTTGAAATGATATTTGAACTAAAGGATTAAACACTAGGAGGCTTCAAAATCTGAACTCAAAACTTCATGAACTTAAGAGACAGAATTAATTTGAAAACCATGCATAACATATGATAAAAACAAAGATTATGAATGAGAAAGATGCATGAAGATTCTAAGATTAAGAACATGAAAGAATGAGAGGACAAGCTATGAAAATGAATGCATCCTATCAAATTGCAACAAAATAAAAACTCTAACAGTGGCCAGAGAGGAAAATAAAAATCTGAATACACTCAAAGTTGATGAGTTGGTTGGCAACCTACAAACTTTTGAAGTAAAACTTAGGTCTAACGGGAAGACACAATCTCAAGGTATTACTTTGAAAGCATCAAAGGAATCATACAAGAAAGCGTCCAATGAATCATACAAGAAAGCTGCAAGTGATACAGATTCAGATTCCGAGCAAAATGATCCCCAAGTTGCTATACAGTTCATGAAGCAATTCAAGCTTTTTATGAAGGGGCAGAAAACCAATGTGAGGATCCCTAAAAATTCTGGAAAGAAGAAATCTTCTAAAGGGATTCAATGTTATAAGTGTCAAGGCTATGGACACATTGCTAGTGATTGTGGTAATATAAAACCAAAGAAAAGGACTTTTAATTTGAAAAGATCTGAATCTGAGAAGCTTGATACTAGCAAAGAAAAATTCATCGCATTCATGGCAACTTCTGGTTCTGTTACTCCATAAGTTTCTTCTGATAAGGGGGACTGATCATGATGATAGTGAGTCAAAAACAGAGCACGACTGGCAAGCTGAATATCAAACATTGTTTGCAAAGACCATGAAGATGTTAAAGAGGAATGAAAAAGTGGGCAAAAACTAGAAAGAATCTAAAAAGCAGAATGCCTCCTTGAAAGCTGAACCAACAGATTCACTTTTTAAAGTATAAAAATTGGAGGATAAAATAATAGGTTGGCTGACAAATTGACTGCAGAATCACAAAAGTGTGACTTACTTGATTCTGATATGAAAGTAAAGAATTCTGATCTGAATGGAAGACTCAAGATGGTTATATCTGAGTTAAATATTGTTAAAGCTTCATTGAATAGGATGAACACCAGATCGAGAAAATTAGATGACATCCTATACAGTCAAAAGGCACACACTGACAAGCATGGCATTGGCTGCGCTGACGGAGCATCCACTTCAAATGCCAAAGGTACAAATTGTCTTATTAAAAATTCAGTTGTTACTAATCATGTTGTTAGTGTTGTAAAGAAAGCTCCAAAGAAGCAGAATGTATCAAGTCCTGAACGAGTTCCCATTGATATCATTGTAGAATTAAAGGACACATTCGACCCCATTATAAGAAGCTGCGATCTTTACCGAATCAAAAGCAAAGGAAAACGCAGAAGGCTGAGTTGAAACAGAAGAATGCCAAAGATGTTTGGGTCAAGAAAGAAGACGTCTCTTCTGTATTGGTACACACTATAGACCCCGTTCCGAGTGACCTCGATTAGCAGTAATTAAGTTGTGTTTAGTTCTAAGCGTGTTTAGTGGATTTTGGTTAAGTTGAGAATAGAATAGATTTTGATACAGCTTTGGGGAATTTTGATTGCTTAGTAATTAGTGGGGCCCTTTGGGGGTTCCTTTTTATGACCTTGCATGTGCTTGGGGATTTATCGGAGATTTTACATTCGTTGTTTTAATCCCGTTTTATTTGTATTGTTAATCCCTACGACTCTAATGTTGGTCTCGTGCCCGTTCGAGACCCCGAAACCCGATTTCATAGCCTTGAGGGCAAAACAGTCATTGTGCACTAAATCTGTACCCAAAATTTGATATCCCCGAAACCCGCGAAACATATACTTTTTAGAAACTAGATATTTCGACGATCACTTTTCTCTTCTTCGTTGGATTCGTTAGAAGCCCCAATAAGCAAGATTTCAGCCCTTGAATGTTTCAAGTGGTGGGACCCAACCCCACTTTTCTATAAAAAGAGAACTCTCGCCTTCCTTTCCCTTTTCTTAGCTTAACTCCAATCTCAACCTAGGGTTTCCATTTTCTTCCTTCTTGCTCTTGCCTCCATTCACCAAATCCACCACTAACCTTACACAAATTGAGAGGTTGAGATCATCATCTTCTTCCTCATCACCATAGCTCTCTATTGATACCATTGCTAGAGAAAACCCTCCATTCCAAGACTCCCTTTGAGCTCACCTTGCCCATTTGGAGAACCTACAAGTAAGCAACCTTCCCCATCTCTTAGATTTGTGTTTCTTTGATCTTAAAGAGGTTCCATTTTCATTATTGTAAGGTTTCCCTTTCTATTTCATTGTTTGACCATTTTAGGGTTTGTTTTTGGGGATTTTGTCCATAGCTTGGATCTTTGGCTTGGAAGAGTATAAGAGTTTGATTTCTTGATTTGAAGACCCAAGGCAAGTGGATGATTTAATTTTTATAAGCTTTTAATGATTTTGGTATTTTCCACTCATGCCTATTTATTGCATTGGTTTGAAATAAATGTTCATGATAGAGCTTTGGTAGTGCATTTATGTCTTATAAGTGTATTGGTGAATGGTATTTAATTTCTTGTTTGTACCAAATGTACTCTATTGTAAAATGGTTTCCTTCTTTCTTTCTTTGTATTGAATGTGATGTTGATGGAGGAGAATGGGATGGATGTTGTGAGAGATTTGATGTTGTTTGAATGAAGTTTTAGACTCCTCATTGGATGTATAAAAGTGGCTAGAAAGAGGTTGTAGAAGGAAGAGATAGAGAGGAACTGAATTGCCTCGGAATCAGTTTCTGGACAGTTCGCTCGAGCGAACATGACACTTAGCTCGAGTGAAGTGTCTAGAAAAGGGTTCGGAGCATTCCAGTAGGCAGTTCACTCAAGCGGACCCCTTGGTCGCTCGAGCGGACATCCCAGAACTTGTTCCGGAGAGTGGTTAGTTCGAGCAAACCAATACTTCGCCCCAGCCAACCACCTACTGGATGAGTTCGCTCGAGCGACCTCAACTTCGCTCAAGCGATGAGCTTTGTCAGTCAAAGGCTATGTTTGGGACAATGATGAATTGTTTAAGCGTTTTGGGACTATTCATTGAGAACCCCTCTATGTCAGGGAGATTTACTAAGCAATGTATGAGGCCATTTGAGAAATAAACCATATCACGAAGATGTCATTTGAAGTTTTGAAAATTCAAAGTGTATAAGGAGCCCGGAATGTCCCTAAACTCAAAGAGTACCAAATTATTATTAGATCGACATACGGGATCCCTATCCACTTTAAATCAATCTTAAACCTGATACTTTACCTGAAATTTCAATTATTTATTATACTTTATCGATCCCGAGATTTATACTACATGCCTTGTTTCCCGAAAGCATTGAATTACATTTGAAATAGTTACTTGTCTTGAAGTGCATTACACCACATGAAACGACAGTGTGCCCTTGAGCACCCCCGTCCTGCCCGTTTATTTACTTGTACTTAATTTACTTGCACATGTCTCGATTTGTTATTTGGCCTACGAGTCGGCACCACTAAGCTTGGATTACCCTGTTCGTCTAATCCACCGACTTGGAGATCCCCCTCTTGTCCCGCCAGCTGCAGTTTGGATCCCGCTACCCGGTCATTACCGTGATCTTGTCCCGATACAGCAGATTGCTATTGTGATTCCCGATGCACGGCTCGCTACCGTGGTCATGTATAGTATATGTATATTTATTTATAAGATCCACTGTTTCTCCTCATCTCGAGTGACTGAGATCAGTGCCTAGTTATTGCTCTGTCACTTTAGTGATAGAGGACTTAGCTTCGTGTGGTTGCCATCTTGCTTGTTTCCCGTTTCCTTGGTTACCTTTACATGTTTTAAGTTGCATACTTGTATTTGAATAAATGTTTTTGAATAGAAATTGTTATGTGAACAGGTTTAAATGCTTTTGAAGGTAAATTCAGTTATCATTATTTGGTCATTGTATTTTACCCATTTGCCAAACCGTTGTGTTTGACCCACTTTTTGGTACTCAGGTCCCGTTGTTGGTTATCCCGAGGAGGAACACGAGGAGGCGGTCGGAGAACCGCAGTAGTTAGTCGAGTGGCATGCTGATGATGTCATTTAGACATTGGATTGCTAGAGAAAGATAACATTTTTGGGAAAACTTTTAATCATTCTTTTAGGGATTGTATTTTGTTTATATTGGCCTTTGTTGGCCTCTATTTTGGGAAATGTAATTAAATGATCTTTGTATAAACTTTAACTTACTTTTGGGTAACATGCTAATGATCATTGCTCATTCTGGTACAGTACTATACTTGTGTTATTATCTTTATGACTAGAGATGGATTGAATATTTGATTTGCTACACGCTTTTGCACTTAATCGAAATGTTCATATATGGTTGTGATATCCTCACCGCGAACAACTGTGGGAAATTAAATAAGTGTGTGCACCTTGTTGACACACTCTTCATGTTAATCACTCACCACACCACCATCATTAGTGTCCCGATCCCGGATTAGTCCCGCGGGCTCGGCCCGGGGTCGCGACACACACTATGATGAAATATTTAAATTTGCAAGTGTATGCACCTAAGCTTTATCACCCCTGATCTGCAAGATCAAGCCCCCACCACAATGTTGATACAAAGATCATTTTGAGGGGGGAGTCAATATTGAGGGGGAGCTACTGCATCTGGGTTGACAGAAGCTATATGATGATATTTGTCTGTCAATTTTAGACAAATGCAGGGGGGAGAAGAATGGAGTTAGGGGAGCTATACATGCTAAGGCAATTCAAGATCTGGAAGTTCAAGCAAAGGCAATGCAAGATCTACAATGTTGAATTTTTTTTTATTCAATGTATTTTGGATTTTACTTTTGGGTAGATCAAATTGTATTGTTCTAGGGGATTTTGTCCTAAAATTGCCAAAAGGGGAAGATTGTTAGGCCAAAAGTCAAAGTGACAGATGGTTGTCGCACCCGAGACAGAATGGTGTCTCGCTATAGCGAGAATGGCGCTGATTGCCCAGTTGGGTCCGGACTCTAAGACAGAGTTTGAGATAGTTTGCTATTCTGAGTGGATTATGATTAGAAGTCTTTTGGACAAACAAGGCTATTTATTGGGTGTGCATATTGAAGATTAGAAACACCACCACTCTCATTAATCTGAGTCAGAGATATCTTTTAGAGAGATTATTCTCTAGAGCCATTGAGAGATCGTTCTAAAGGGTTGCTCTAGAAGGTCATTGTTACTTCTGCTTTCTTATAGAAGATAGTTCATCTTGACTGACAAGGTGCGAGGAGATCAAGTAAGGAGAACGGTGCACGGTGGAAGTCATGTTAGTAGATTCTGTGCAAGGACAACTACAGTCCTTAGGTCAAGGTACAAACTGAGGTAAAGGAGCTTGTGAGTATATCTTGTAAACTGTTCATGAACTCTTGATTTATGGTTCGTGGTTTTTCTCCCTGGATAGGGTTTCCACGTTAAATTTGTGTCTGCCTTCTTGTGGTGATTGCTTGATAGATTTATTTGCTAGTTCTATCTTGTTTGATAGGTTACATCCATTGCATTGATTTGATTAATTAGATTAGCATCCATTCTAGTGGGTCCTGCAAAATCCTTCATGATATTGTCATTTTAAAGAACAGGATTGCTAATGAGAATCTAATTACACCATTTAGACCCCTCAATGAGGATTTCGTTATACCTACAGATGATATTAATTGGCATTAATTATAATAATTTTGTGTTTACAAGTGCCTTGGGTGGAAAGAGTGAAATTTGGAATTAATGAGAAAAAATCGGCATAAAACATAATGAACCGGAGCAAACTACCACAGGGCGTTTGGACGCTAGCCATTGGGCATCCAGACGCCAGACCCCAGAATTGACTCCGAGGCTACTACCTCCTGGCGTCCGGACGCCAAACACGGATGAAGTCCACCTCCCTCAGTGTTTTGAAGAGTTTTTGAAGAAAAAAAAGTTATAAAAAGAAGCCAAACTCGTTTTTAGGTGATTCAAGTCTTCATAGAAGAAGGGATGGCTGATTTTGGAGCACTGGAAGGAGCATTAATGATGATTTCGTCAAGGATTCTTCCTCAATCTCTCCCCATGAGTAATTAAATCTCTAACTTAGGGTTGTAATGAAACCCTAGTTTTGTGTTTATGGTGATGTATAGGGTCTAGGGTTTTATTTTGGATGCTTTGATTATATGACATGAATGTTATCCATGTATTGGATTTATTTATTAATGCAAGATCTAGTTTTGGTATTTTATTCTTGTAGTTTGGAATACCAGTCATATAATGGTGCTTGAATGTGTGTGGAGTTAAATCTAAGATAATATATGCCATAGAGATAGGTTATACCTAGATCTAAACCCACACAATTAATTTGGTGACTCTGTGGAGATTTGTAACCAAAACGAGTCTTTAAAGCATTGATAGTGAAACCCTAGGTCTATATTCGCTATTGCATGAGGCTGAGGTGGATTCGTACCCTAAGACCTTACTTTAATTGGATCAAAACATTATTTTTAAATTGCTAATTTAGGAATCAAACCCAATAAATCAAACACTTCTTTTTCTAGTAAGACTAATTTAGGAATTTGGGAACCAATACAACTTAGCATTTTTGTCCCAGGGGATACGACGTACACTCGGTTAACATCTTTATTCTTATGAGTAGAGATAGTAGCTGGGTATAAATTATATTTGCAAACCCAATTTTGGGATGATCAATAGCCCATCGCAGAAAAGACTCTCATCACACCTTTGATAAGCTAGTGGAAATGGAATCTTTAAAGAACAATACAGATTTCAAGACAGAAGTGAAAGAGAGGGAGGAGATGGATTTTAAGAATTGTTGGAGAGAGAGAGAGAGAGATAGAGGAGGAGGCGGAGGAGAAAAAAAGAAAGGAGAGAAAAAAAAGGAAACTTGCAAGAGAGAGATACAAAATGTGCGAAGATAGAAAGAAAGAGACGCAAAACGAGGAAAAGAGATAAAAACTCATGCACCAGCCAATGAAATCATCAATCGCACAATAAGCCTTCATCGTACCATTGCGAGAGAACATTTCTCTGATCATGTTTGTTTGTACTCATTTGCATATGTGTGAAAATAGTGTGTAAAAAAGGCTATATGTATTTGAGAATTTTCACACCTAAAATGGTGTTAAGTGATTATATTCCTCTTTGGTTAAGAAGGTTGGCACTAGGGATATAGGAAAAGTTGTCATATTGACCCATTAAATCTCAATGTATTTAGCTCTTTGTCTTAAGAATTCACTGATTATATGAATTTTTCCCATTTGTCATCCGAAGCATTAAGCATTTAATCAAGTCCAAATAAATCCCCTAAAGAAACATGGTATTGTGTTTCACATGTAGATTACACATATGCAAATTTCACTTGTATGTAAATCACACTTTAGATTTTCATATGGCATTCGTGCTTTCCTTCTTTAATCTCTCATCGAGGGGATTTGCCTGTGGATGCATATGTTAGCGTTATCCCTATGATTTTACCAATGTGTGCCTCATATGGATTTGTGGGAATTCATGGTGCAACTACAAATAAGGGCATATGTGTATGACCACTTTTCCATGAAAGAAGCGTGGAAAGCATAAATTTTTATTTTTCTTATTCTTCTACACTACAATAAAGCCCATGTTTGCTGTGACTGCTTTTGCATGAGAAAAAGCAGAAAAAATGGCTTTTTCTTTATTCCATTAAAAGCCTAAATGGGTTTTATATATATAATTTACATATGCGAAATTTACATTATAAATTTTACACACATCAAACCCATTACCATATTTGTATGAAAGCACCATTTTTGCATGAGTAAAATTGAATGATCCGTATTACATATCCGAAAAAATCTATTATCTCGAGATCTATGAATATTTTACACATGACACTAATTATTTTAGGGTTTAATGGGTCTAAGAATAAAAGGCGATAACAGGCTATGTAACTATTAAGATGTGTGACTATAAATATATATTTTTATCTTGCAAAAATGTGGAAGTTTGAACAAAATAGTAACTATCTATGCGTTTGAAGGGCCAAAGTGTATTAGGACATGTTTAGCTAAATGCATAACATAATATCAATAAATTAAAATATTGTAAGATTTCATTATCATAGAATAATATAGTGTCATATTATTTTATTAGCAATTTTCATATATTTTGATATACATTTGAAGTGTTTGGCAATTTATAAAAAAAAAAACTCACACGATGATATACTGAATAAGAAATAGAGAGAAAGTAATCAATTGACCCAATGCAGGACCTACTAATTAGTAATCACATGTGTTAATAATCATGGTAGGATCCATTTATTGGTAAAACATCACTAAACTAAATGTTAAAACCATGAAATCTAAGCAATATTGTTTAATTAAAGTGGGTTCACCAAATTTTGGTAACCACGATATAATACATCTATCGCGACCCCGGACCGGGCCCGCGGACCTAATCCGGGATTGGGACTGCATTGGAAGGGATAAGATGATGAATGATGGATTGCCATTGTACATATAACATAAGTATATTTATTTTGGCCAATACGTACACGGTTCATTAAAGAATGAGATACTACCCGTACACACGATTTCCCACATGTGTCCGCGGTGAAGATATCACATCAATATAATATATTTTTGTTAAGTGCGGATGCCTGTAGCAAATCTAATTCACACATTCGTATTCAAAATAACAAGACTGATAACACATGTATAAACAAAATATCAGAATGAGCAATGATCTTTAGCGCTTTTTCAAAAGAAATGTTAAAGTTTATACAAAAGATCATTTAATTACATTACCAAAATCAAGACCAATAAAGGTCAGTAAAACCCAAAAGAATAGGTTATTCACAATCCCCAAAATGTGATGTAACTCGAGGTAACTGAATGTCTAAATAACATCGTCGGCATGCCACTCGACTAAACGTTGCGGTTCACCAACCGCCTCCTCAAGCTCCGTCTCAGGATAGACAATGTTTAGACCTGAGTACCAAAGAAATGGATTAAACACGACGATCTGGCAGGTGGGTGAAAGGATATAACAATATAACATTAATTGAATTTACCTTGGAAAACATTTAAACCCGTTTAAACCATAAAATACATGGAAGAAATAATTCATTTATTCAAAAACATATATGCAGTGTAAAACAAGTAAAGGTAACCAAGGAATCGAGAAACAAGCAAGATGGCAACCACACAAAGCTAAGTCCACTATCACCGAAGTGACAAGAGCATATCGGGGCGTTGATCTCAGTCACACAAGGTGAGGAGATTCAACGAAATATACATATACATATAATAATACGAGACATGACCACGGTAGCGAGCCGGGCATCAGGAACCACGGTAGTAAGCCGGGGTATCGGGACAAGACCACGGTAATAAATCTGGTAGTGGGACCCAAACTGCAGCTGGCGGGACAAGAGGGGGATCTACAGGTCGGTGGATCAAACCGACAAGGTTATCCAAGCTTAGTGGTGCCGACTCATAGGTCAAGTAATAAAAATCGGGGCATGTATAAAATTTGTCAAGTGCAAGTACATAAACGGGCAAGACGGGTGTATCATTACATTTTGAGAATGCACATCAGGGCCAGCAAAAATGCTACAATTGCAATTTCAATATTTTCGGGAGTGCATATAAAATTTGGGAACAATGAAATACTATTAAACTTTCGAAATCTTAGGACAAGTATCGGAGTTCAAGACTAGTTCAAGGTGAATAGGGATCCAGTATGTCAATATCAATAAAGACTTGGTACTCCTTGAGTTTGGGGACATTCCGGGGTCCTTATGCACCTCGGGGACTTTTAGAATTTCAATCGATCTATGTGATGTAGTTTCTTTCTCAAACGGGCTTCATGCATTATTTCTACATATCTCCATTTCATTGGGACTCCCAACAAATCTCTCCCAAATCTCTAAACATTTTATTTTTGCTCCCCAGATAGCCCCATGTGAACAGTACCCATTGCTCGAGCGAACTCCTGCGGACCCAGGAGTTCGCTCAAGTGAAGTGGTCTCTAGAATGGCTTTCTGGGAGGGGTCGCTCGAGCAAGTCAAGGTTCGCCCAAGCGAACTGTCCACTAGATGGAATGAAACCCTTTTCTGGACAGTTCGCTCAAGCGAACTGTCCAGAAACTGGTTCCGGGACAGTTCTGCTTCTCTCTTCTTCATCCTTTTACAATCCCTTTTAGGCCTCATTCTTACACCAAAAATGAGAGGCTCAACACCCATTCAAACACCATTCAAATCCCCATCAATACTTCCATAAACATCAAATAAAACACCTTCTTCTCAATCACATTCAACCACTAAAGAGGAGAGAAAATCCACAATCACAAGGATTCATTTATACCACAAACAAGTAATAAATGAAAGGCTATAAATGCAATGTTTCAAGAGTTAATCCATCCACAAGACTCATTCATGAGTATTTATTTCAAAACAATGCAATTCAAGGATAACAAGAGTAGAAATAACAAAATCAACATATTTCTCATAAAAGCTATTTAATGCTCAAAATATCAAATCATTCACTTGCCTTAGGTCTCTAATCAAGCAAATCAAGTCTCTAGTAACTCTCCCAATCCAAAGCTCCAAGCTACACAAAAAACCCCAAAACAAAACCCTAAAAGGGTCAAAACAATAAATGGGGAAGAAGAAGCTTCAATAATGAGAATGAAGACTCCCAAAGGCTAGGAAAACACTTATCAAAGAGATTGAAAGGGATTGCTTACTTGTAAAATCTCCAAGCAAGTAAGAATAGCTCAATAGGGATCTTGAAATGGGAGGTTTCCTCCAAGAATAGCATCAAGAGGTAGCTTTCAAGATGGTGAAGAGGAAGATGACATCCATTATCAAGTGATGCAAGGTTGGTGGTGATTTAGGGAAAGAGAGCAAGGAGAAGAAGAAAGAACAAGAAAACCCTAGATTAGAGTTCTTTGTGCTGGAAAAGGAAGAAAGAAGAGAAGGGTTCTCTTTAAATAGCAAGTGAAGATGGGCTCCACCCTTAGAATTCTTATGGGGCTGAAATCACGGCTTTCGGGACCACGGATAAGTTGACGAAGAAGGGGAAAACGATCATCGAAATTTCTAGTTTTCAAAAAGTATATATTTCAAGGGTTTCAGAAATATCAAAATTTGGGTACAGATTTAGTGTAAAAAGACTGGTTTTTCCCTCAATGCTAGGAAAGTCGGGTTTCGGGGTTCCAGACGGGAACGGGATCAACATAAAAGTTGTTGAGCTTAACAAGATGAGTAAAACGGGGTTAAAATATAAATCACAGGAATCTCAGAAAATCCCCCAAGAAAAAGCAAAGTCACAAAAAGGAACCCCCAATGGGTCCCACTAAGTATAAAGGCACTCAAAATTCCTAGAGCTATAAAAGAGTTATTCTAATCCCAACTTAACCAACATTCACTGATCATGCTTAGAACTAAAATATGACTTAATCAGTATGAATTGAGGTCACTTGGGTCCGAGTCTTACAACATCTAATGGCGATCATCATCAATGACCCTATCTAATTTATTTTTCTCGCTTAACCTTATCTAAAGTAAGATGGAATCCATCGATGAGAAATAATTGTAGGACCCATTTGATGTTGGTAGTCATATTAACACTGTGGGGGGTATTCTCCTAAGAGCAGAATTACGCTAATCTCGACTTGGCTTATCACGGTTTCGGTATCCAAGCTCAGCAGAAGTACAAGATGTATCCAGCTCGGCAATAGTGTCAGCTTGCACCAAGTTAGAGCTCGTTTCGGTAATAGTGCCAACTAGTCTCATCTCGGTCTCGGCACAATGCATCTCGGCAACAGTGCTAGAATGCATCCATGTCTGATCTCGGCATTATCCTCAGCTCGGCACAGCCAACTGGATGAGTACAAAGTCATAATTGTACCCCATAACGCTACGGCTACATTGCAGAAGTACCGATAGACAAGATGGGCGCCAGATTATGATAAGGGGCTAGCCTTATCAGACGATCACGTCCACATTAATACGAGGATTCGGCGCATGATCCGATGGGACATTGCCTCCACCTACCCCCATTAAGGAAGCATGGCATGGGGCAACGGGACAGTGCCTCCACCTACCTCCAAGGGAGAGACCTCTCTCTATATATATGCATGAGGTAAATCCACAAAACATAAGCTATCATACACATCCTCACCTTACACTCTCCCTTCTTCCTTACTCACCCATCCTTTGTCTAGTGACTACAATAACTTAGGTATCGGAGTGCCTCCGGCTGACAGCAGCCAAGGCCTCTGACCTTTCTCTTCTTCCTTCCTTTTCAGGTCATCAGGCAGTTTATCCTTCCTAAAGAAGCTTTACAGCATTATCAGAAGCTTAATATCTATCTAACCGAAGTTCGTAATATTTGGGCACTTACAATTGGCGCCGTCTGTGGGAAACGATTAAACCAAATCTACAGAAACCATTCCTCCAAAGACCAGAAATGGTGAAGGTACGTCGAAGGCCCGAAAGGATTCGTCACTACCACCCCCGGTGCCACCACAACCGGTGTTCCCACCACCACCGGTGTTTCCGCTACTAGACCCACTACCTCCGCCGCTAGAAGATCCCCCTCGCAAAGGGAGATCTGGGGGAAAATCAGTGGCCAAATCTCCTCAGTCTCGTCATCAGGCTGACGATAGTGATGACGACAACGCCTTCCTCGCTGACATCAGGGCTCAGAACCTTCTCATCCAAGAGCAGGATGAGATGATTCGTCAGCTCAGGAAGCAGCTCAAAGAGAAGAAGAAGGCCCGGGTACCATCTCCCAGACGAAACCCGGCTCCCTTGGATGATCAAGACCAACAAAAGAAGAGACTGAGGTGACGAAGAAGGTTCGAGCAGCAGTCATCTGCACGAAGACTCGAGAAGATCGCGCCAAAAGCCGGAGAATAGCAAAGACCTGAGAGAATGGCTTGACCGCCATGTCAAGCAGACGGTCCAGCGCAACATGGCGGAGGTCGGCTTCACCCGAGACCAGCTAAATGCCTACGACACCGAGTACCAAGGCACGTCTCCCTTCTCTCCGGAGATAAAAGACTTTTCTCTCCCTGAAAGATTCAGTGTCCCGAGGTTCATCCTTTATGACGGAGCCTCGGACCCTGCAGCAAATCTTCGGCACTTCACCCAGCGGATGTCAGTCTGGGGCGACATCGGTCACCTGAACTGCAGAGTCTTCTCTTCTAGTTTGGGCGACCTCCCCCTCAAATGGTTCTGCGCGCTTCCAGAGGAATCGATTTCGAGCTGGTGGTAGCTTCGAAACTCCTTCGTGGAAAAGTTCCAGCGCACTGAGTCCTCCCGAAGACAGACGGCAACCTCATGGCAATCAGGATGAGGCAGACTGAAAACATTACTCAGTTCGCCAAAAGATTATGGACCATCTACAACCAGATCGAAGACGCCAATGATGAGGTGGCCATCATGTGCCTCCAGCAGGCTTTACTCCCAGGTAATGATCTCTGAAGAGACTTGGTTCGGATCCCCGAAACCACAATGAAGGCATTGATGGCTAGGGTGAACCAGTTCATTGAACAAAAAGAGGATGAGGCCTGAGTTCATGATAGCTTCGGCCTCTGGTAGGAAGATCGGCCCCCCAGAGGGGATAAAAAATTCTCCAAGAGGGAACCAGATTGAAAGAAGGCTTCAACGAGCTCGGCAGCCATCTCGGCCTCCACCTCTAGGGGCAACAGGAAGTCCAAGTCCAAGCCAGTCAAGCTAGCCATTGATTCCTATAGGGTTGTAAATACAATCTTCAAGGAGCCCATCTATAAGCTCCTCTGCAAGATCAAAACGGAGCCCTACTTCAAATGGCCGCAGCCGATGAAAGGTGATCCATCCACCCGGGACCAAAGCAAGTTATGTACCTATGACAAACAGAATGGGCACAGGACTGAGGACTGCACGGCCCTCAAGTCCCATCTCGAGAAGAACCTTAAGGACGGGCACTTGAAAGATTTCATCAGAGAAGGTGGAAGAGTCAACCGAGCTCATCAGCACCGACCTGATGAGGGTCAAGACAGCGACGAGCCGGAAGGCATTATCAATGTCATCCACCTGGCCCCCTCACCTAGAGGGGTAACCAACCTCGTGTCGAGGCCAGGAGGGCTTCACATGGCAAACAGGTGATGTCGACCGAGTTGGGACCTGTAGCCAAGAAGGCTCGGAAGGAGAGACCCAAGATCTGGTTCTCAAACGAAGACCTATAAGGAGTCCAGCTCCCCCACAACAACCCACTAATTCTCACCCTGAGGTTGAAGAACTTCAAGGTGAAGCGAATTCTCGTGGATGCCGGGAGCTCGTCAGAGATCCTCTATTTTGATTGCTTCAAGAAGCTGGGTCTTAAAAAGGAAAACTTGCAGGAAGCCCGCACTCCCCTGGTGGGCTTCAGCTTAAAGCCGGTGTACCCTAAGGGGAAAGTCTCCCTAGAAGTCCAAATCGTAGGTGCCTCCATGTTAGCCGACTTCCTGGTGGTGGATGCACCATCCTCATATAACGCAATCATGCAGCGGACTTGGCTACACAACATGGAAGCAGTGCCCTCCACCCATCACCAAAAACTCAAGTTCCCGTTAGAGAACGTGAGCGGTCGAGTTGAGGTGGTAACAGTGAGGGGAGACCAGCAGATGGCCAAATAGTGTCAGATGGCTGTGATGCCTGGTGAAGTAGAACCACAGCAGGTACATATGGCCGAACTGGAGGCAGAGCTCGGGGATGTCGGTCGATCTGCTGAGCAGAAGAGCGTTGAAATCTGACCGAGGTCAGAATTGATCCCGACGACCCTAAGAGATATTTCCTACTTAGGGTCCGAGCTACTTAACTTCTTGTTGCATAACAAGGATGTTTAAGACTAGACGCCATACGAAATGCCAGGCATCGATCCCGAAATCATGTGCCACAAGTTGAACGTGGACCCCAAGCACAAACCTGCAGTGCAAAAAGCTCGCAGAACATGGATCCCACAAACAGATTCAGTGGTCGAGGAGGTCAAAAAGCTCCTGGAGGCCAAGGCTATCAGGGATGTACATTATCCAGAATGACTGGCCACCACAGTGTAGTCAAGAAGAAGAACGGGAAGTGGAGGGTCTGCGTGGACTTCACCGACCTTAATAAATCATGTCCTAAGGACAGCTTCCCACTCCAGAAGATCGACCAGATGATCGACGCCACTGTTGGACATGACAGGATGAGTTTTCTCGATGCCTACCGAGGTTACCATCAGATTCCAATGCACAGGCCTAACGAAGAGAAGACCGCATTCGTAACACCTAGAGGCATCTACTGTTACAAAGTGATGCCCTTTGGGTTAAAAAATACAAGGGCAACTTACCAGAGGCTGGTAACGAAGATGTTCCAGGCCCAGCTCGGAAAGACAATAGAGGTCTACATTGACGACATGGTTGTCAAGTCTAAAAGGTCATAGGACCACTTAGCAGATCTGAGTCAAACATTTGTCGTTCTCAAAGAGTTCCAGCTCAAACTGAACACTTCCAAATGCGCATTCAGTGTCGACTCCGGTAAATTCCTAGGAAGCCTGGTCACCTGAAGAGGAATCGAAGCTAACCCAAAGCAGATCTCGGGGATCCGGGCAATTCAAAGTCCGGCCTCAGCTAAACAAGTCCAAAAGCTCACAGGAATGGCAGTTGCGCTGAACCGCTTCATAAGCAGAGCTTCGGACAAGTGTCACCCTTTTTTCCAGCTTTTGAAGAAAAACTCAAAGTTTCAGTGGACTCCGGAGTGCGACAGAGCTCTTCAAAAACTCAAAGCCTACTTGTCTTCACCACCCCTGTTGTCTACACCGAAACAGGGCGAAGTGCTTTTTCTCTACCTAGTCGTCTCAGATCATGCAGTGAGCTAGGTATTAGTCAGAGAAGAAGGAAAACACCAGAAGCCTATATACTACACGAGCAAGATTCTGCTTGACGCCGAAACCAGGTATCTACCACTTGAGAAACTTGTATTAGCACTGTCAGTGCTTCTCGCAAACTCTCTCATTACTTCCAGATGTACACAATAGTGGTTGTTACAGAACATCCGCTTAAGTCCCTTTTTAGAAAGGCGGACTTCTCTGAAAGGATTTCAAGATGGGTCGTCGAACTGGGCCAATATGATATTCAATACCAACCCAGAACGGCGATCAAAGCTCAGATTTTGGCGAATTTCATTGTGGAGTTCACCTTTCCTAGTTCGGCACCGACACAACTCGATACCGAACTGGGGGGCAATAAGGATGATGAGGCGACCGAAACGGAACAAAAACGATCTTGGCAGCAGTTCCTTGATTCAGCATGGAAGGTCTTCCTCGACGGATCCTCAACCTCTAAGAGGGTTGGCGCCGACATTGTTCTACAATCTCCAGAAGGGCTTGTCATCGAGCAAGCCTTGACACTCGACTTCAAAGCATCCAATAACAAAGTCGAGTACGAAGCATTGATCACAGGACTCAGTAGCGCTAAAATCCTAAGGGCACGACAACTGGTGGTCTTCAGTGACTCTCAGCTGGTGACGAGCCAACTAAGCAGAGACTACCAAGCCCGAGACGAAAGGATGGCAGCCTACTTGGCACAAGTAAAGCAGCTCCTCTCCCAATTCCAAAAAGCCGAAGTCAAACAAATCGGCAAAGAATCTAACTCCCACGCTGACGCTCTTGCCAACTTGGCCTCTGCTATCAAGGTCGGAAAGAAAAGAACTGTCGAGGTGGAAACGCTGGAAAAACCAAGTATAGAGCTCTAGCCACCTCGGTAGGTTTTATGCGCTGATCTCGGCCCAAGCTGGATGGACCCAGTCATAGCGTACCTAAGAGATGACCAACTCCCTGAAGATAGAAATGAAGCTCACAAGATTAGGCTGAAAGCAGCTCGGTTTTGGTTATCTCCAGATGGCAAACTTTATAGAAAATCCTTCACCGGCCCTTACCTCCAGTGCGTTCACCCGAGCAAAGTCGAAGATTTCCTCTATGAAATCCATGAAGGAATTTGCGGAAGCCACATTAGAGGTCGGTCATTAGCTTACCGAGCTAAAACCAAGGTTACCGGTGGCCATACATATAAAAAGACGCTCAACTCTCTGCCAGGAAGTGCGAAAAATGTCAAAAGTTCTCACATTCTCTCCACCAACCAGCACAAGACCTGAGTCCGCTCTCCAGTCCATTGCCCTTCGCTCAATGGGGCCTCAACATCGTTGGACCACTCCACCGAGCTCCAGGGAATAAGAGGTGGCTAATAGTAGCTACTAATTATTTCACTAAATGGATAGAAGCAGAAAGATTGTCTTCCATCATTGAGCACATTACAAAAAACTTCGTATGGAGGAATATCATCACAAGGTTTGGAGTACTGCGTGCCCTAGTCTCGGACAACGGAATGCAATTTGACTTCAATTTCTTCAAGAACTTGTGCCATGAGCTCGGCATCAGGAACTACTACTCGATTCCGGCATATCCACAAAGCAACGGTCAGGCGGAGATCTCGAATAAGGTGGTGCTCGATGAGCTCAAAAAGAGACTCGACCGGGCCAAGGGGAGATGGGTGGAAGAACTTCCCAGTGTCCTTTGGGCATACAGAACTACTCCAAGGCATTCCACTTCGGCAACGCCTTTCTCCCTCGCCTATGGAATGGAAGCTATGATCCCCCTCGAGATCGGTCTTCCAACCCTGAGGTCGGGACTTTTCTACCAGGGTCAGAACGAAGTGAACCTGGCCCAAGAGCTTGACCTAGCTGAGGAAAAAAGGGATACAACAGCTATCCGCCTAGCTTCCTATCAGCAGCAGTTAGCCAGAGGATACAATCAAAGAGTCAAAGAGAGGAAGTTTTCAGTTGGAGAACTAGTCTTGAATAAGACACTTCCAGTGGACGAAAACCCCAATGAAGGCAAGCTGGCGCCGAACTGGCACGGGCCATTCAAGGTGATCTCGGCAGCCGGTAAATCTGGTTACAAGCTTGAGGACATGGATGGTAAAGAGTTACTACGTCCATGGAACACCACACATCTCAAAAAGTACTATTTTTGAATTGTAGTCAATTTTTGAATTAATAAAAGTAAATTCTTATGGAAGGATGCGCTTCGTTGCTTTCAACAAATGCCAAGTTACGGAACTCGGCATCAATTCGAACTCGGTTGTGGAACCAACTATATAAAACACCTTGTGTAGAACTCGGTGGCTTCAGCTCGGTTATGGAACCAGCCATATAAAACGCCGAGTTACAGAACTCAGCGACTGTCCCAGTTCGGTTATAGAACCAACTATACAGAGCACCCAATTAAAGAACTCGGTAGCTGCCTCAAAGAATTAAGTTCGGTTACAGAACCAACTAGAAATTCTGCCGCTAGATGAAACCTGGAATATCTCCCAGGGATTTTATCTAGTTTCTCTGACGAGTTTGGTTAGTGAACCAAGCCTAATAGTACAAACTTGGTCTGATTTATTGAGTTATAGAACTTAAGGATAACAAGAATTCCGATCATTAAACCGAGTTCGATTAAGTTAACTTGCTTCTGGTTATGGAACCAAAGTTATTTGCCTAATGATTACTTAGTAGCTCCGGTTATTGAACCGAGCTCAATTATTATGTTCTGGTTATTGTACCAAACTCATATACTTGAATCATTCAAAGAAATTATCAAAAGAAATTATTAAAGACAAGATAGAAAGAAAGGAGAATTGTATTTATCATTATAAAAGTTACAATTTTCATTACAAAAGAGCAAAGAGAGATACATCAAAAAGTTCAATGGGCGGCCTCGACGTCCCCGGTCTCAGTTTCAACATCGGCGTTCCCTGTCTCGGCTTTGGATGCAGTCGACTCAGGAGGAATTTCAGTCGACACAAGAGGGACTTTAGGAAAAGGAGCTCGACTTGGTTCCGACTCTGGGGGTTGGAACTTGGGTGGATTCTTGCATAGTGGATGATCTTCAGAAGTTCCAATCTTTTTCAAAGCACCTCTCCAACCAAGCTCCCAAATTTTCTGGCTCAGATCTAGAACTTGAGCCTCATATAACTGCGAAGCCGCGTCCACCCCCTCTTCGTAAGCAGAGTCAACCTCAGAAGTGGCGGACCCAGGATTTTGGTTTGAGGGGTGCGAACCTTAATAGATTGTTTGGTTTTTGGGGCAAACCGAGGATTTTCATGTAGATTCTGAGGGTGGACCCACAATTTTTATTGGATTTTTGAAGCGCACAATGGTTTAACGGGTGCGACCGCACCCGTGTGGTTGTGCCTAGGTCCGCCCCTAACCTCAATCTTAAGTTTGGCCTCGGCGTCCCCCTTCTGCTTCACGAGCTCGGCAACCAACCGTTTCTGCTCCTCAACCTCATTCTTCGCTGCTTTGAGCTCAGATATGATGACCCGGACAATCACTTCCTGCTGCTCCTCCCTCCGCTTATTTTCCTCCAAAACTGCCTGGAGGGCCCGCTTCTCCTCCTCCACCCTCGCGATTCGAGCTTCGACCTGCCGAATCCTTTCCAGCTGGACTTGGGTTTTTTGCAGCACCTGAAAAGGAGAACGAATTGTCAAGAAACAAAGACCAAGATGTAATGGAGAAGTTCATGAAAAACTGAGACTTACCGAGAGGGCTGATTACATGTTCCATGCCGCCAGCTGAACATCATCGGCCTCCCTGTGCCTCGCCCTATCCCTTGGCAGGGCATAGGCGTGGGCCAAAGCCGCAATCACGAGGGGATTTCCCCACATCCGGTCCTCCACCGTTAACGGCTTCCCGGGCTTGATCATAAAGCTCGGTCTCCATGCTGCCGACCCGGGAAGTTGCGGTGTTGAAGTGTCGCCGGGAGTTTCTTCAGACGAGCCCTCCACCCTGGCCCTTTTTCCCGGCCGGGTCTCTTCTTCTTCCCCCTGACCAGGCTCCTCTTGCCGAACTTCCGAGGTTGGGGCAGGAGTGTCAGCAACCTCGAAGGTGGAAGGGCCTGGGATGGTCGAAGCAGCTCGACCACCGAAGACAAGGGAGCTCAGATCCTTAACCACCAGAGGGCTTCTCGATGCCATTTCCCCTGTTCTCTCTTCTGAGCTCAGGGAGGCGTACAATTCAATGACTCGCTCGAGTTTGGCTCCCCCAGACTCAGAGTGCGGGATTGTCACGCCCCTAAACCGGAACCTCGGGGGCGCAAATGGGATTAAGGATAATTATATTTTTCTCCCAAGATCCGCGTGTGTGAAGACAACACATTCCAACACACTTTGAATATTTTGCGGAAGCTTTTGTGGCGTTGCGACCAGGAGTCCGTGGCCATCGGATTCCATGTCGCATTCAACCGCTAGCATACAGCTATTATATCAAGAATCATATCAGACTGGAGTAAACCATCATAACAAAGTACAGCGCTGACAGTAACAGTATAAGCTTTCCCACATATGTTCAAGTTACAAATTATCAATGTACATTAATTAAGAATCCCAAGAAATGGCTAATAAAAGTCATACTATAACAAGCTAATAACCACTGCCCATATGTGACGCAACTTCGATGTCAAGCTCAATGTCTACATGACATAGCTGACAAAACAACCTGCAAATCATGGCTCCACAGCCAACAAAAGCACTCATCTCCGGATGAAGAAGTCTGGACCTGAGTACCAAAATAGTGGGTGAGACACGACGGTCTGGCATGTGGATGAAAAGATAATAAATGTGTTGAAAAAAAACATGTGATAATTCATATTATTTGATCAAAGGCTGCATATAATTAAAACGGGTGGAAAATCATGGATCTCTGACAAAATATATATTTAAAGCATGAGTAAAACATGGAGATCTAGTAAAACATGTGTTCATTTACAATATTTGTAAAAGCATAGATATTTGACAAATTGGGTGTTCCTTTAAAACATGTGTAAACATAGAGATCTGGCAGAACAAGTGTTCATTTGAAACATATATAAAAGCATGGATATTTGACAAATCGAGTATTCATTTAAAACATGTAAGTGCACCAAGGAACGGGAAACAATATAACAATAGCTGAATTTACCTTGGAAAACATCAAAACCTATTAAAACAATAATTTCCATGAAAGATGATGCATTATCTGTTAGAAAAACACATGTGTAGTATAAAACATGAAAGGTACCAAGGAAACAGGAAACTGACAAGATGGCAACCACACTGAGCTAAATCCTCCATCACTAATGTGATGAGAGCACGCTAGAGGCGTTGGTCTCGAACACTCAAGGTGACGAGAACCAACTAAATATATATATATACAAGTAGCTAGACAAGACCACGGCCGCGGAACCGAGTAACGGGACAGGCAGGATCCAGACTGCAACTGGCAGAACAAGATGGGGACGCCAAGTCAATGGATCAAGCCAACAAGGTTGTCCAAGTTTAGTGGTGCCGACTTACAGGTTACAAGCAAGAAATCACGACATATACATATATATAGGTAGGTGTGTAACACCTTAACAGGCGGGACAGGGTGCACATAGGCACATAAATCACATTCATGTTAGGTCATGCATATACAGGCTAGCAGGACACTTAAAGCACACATTTCAATGGTTTTATAGTAAAACTGTTGTCAACACGTGAAAATAGAAGTTACATTAGTAGTCAGTGGTTTTAAAGTAAAACTGGTGTCAACACGTGAGAACAGAAAGTTACATTAATAGTTCAATTAAAAGGGATCACACATGGATATATTTCCACAAAATGTCGGTCCATACATTGGGGATCCAAGATTTAAATCAATGTGGATAGGGGTCCCGTATGTCGGTTTAGTTATTCACTTGGTACTCCTTAAGATTGAAGACATTCTGAGCTTCCCATACACATTAACAAGTCCATAAATCCTCAATAATTCACCATGATGGGGTTTCCTTCTCAACCAGGCTCCAAACATCATTCCCTAGATATCACTTGTCACGTCCCCCGAACCTAATTAGAGAATAAACGGATCTGGGGAGTGAAATTTACGACTAATTAAAAATTTTGTCCTTTAGGCCCAAGGATCGTAAGTACGCTGTGAGGATATAATATTTCAAGCCTAAAGTATAATAAGAATTGCGGAATTTATACAAATCTAGGCATATTTGGATATATCAACAATGGATAATAACTTCAATTAATAAATTAAATTGCACAAAAGAATAAATAAAACTAAATGAAGAAGTTAATTAATTACAATGGCCAACCCAATAATCAAGGTCATTTGAAACAATAATGAAGTCAATAATGTGAAAGTTTCAACGAGAGATAATAAAGAATAAAAGAATCTAATGAAGTCCGAATAAATCTCTCTCATGCCAGATATGATGATGCTACTCAACATCATCGGCACGCCACTCTCATTCCCCCTCAGCCGGTTGGAGATCCACTGGAATCTCCTCACCTGCCTGCTCCTCGTAGTAGTAGTAGTAGTCACCTGGGGTGTCTGCACACCAAGGAATAGAGTCAACGGCATGTTGAGCAATAGATAAGCAATGTATAAATGACATGACATGCATCAAGTATAGAATAATGACAAGTGTAATATCATGTGAATACAAAGAAAGTGAAACTAGGCATAAAGCATGAATAATAATCGTAAGAGACAAAGACAGAATTCCTAACATCATCTAGCAATAACCACTATCCAAATAATGCAATGCAAATAACAAGAGGGAGACTCTGAGGATGTCCAAGCCACCTCCCGGGGTACCAATAACAATCCAGACCAGACTACTGATACCAAAGTCCGGCTCCAATAGGATCCAAGCTCCCGGTCCTAGGAATAGTAGCACGGTCTAAGCCCGCTCCCAGCTATTCAACGCCATGGACGCCGTCCAACGCCGACCACCCACCCCGATGTCCGAGTAACCGGTCCACCAAGTAAAAACCCCATACTGCAGATGGCTATGACATGCAAATAATAATAAAGTAGCGTTGACACGAGAATAGACCAAGACAAGCAAGCCTGACTAGATCAATGTACAAGACATGTTCATAGGGATTATCTCATTCAAAACAATACAAGACAAGTCGAACACTTGATAACCCCTTCCTTACTAGCCAGTTATGTTTATCAAATACATAACACAAGGTTCCTACGATACACTCTAAGTCAGGTACATATCCTAGCCCTACAAGGATTTACGTTTCATAATTAATTAGGTGTATTATGCCGGGAAAGAGTGTACAAGGAATTATAACAACGGATACAATTCACAAGTCAAGGAGGAATTACAATCCAAACCTAGGCAAGTGGTGTCATCCCTGTACTCTACATGTTTTAGCAGAGTACGTATGGAAATTGAATCAACAATGCTTCTAGGGAAATTCCTTGGTGTACAATCATGTTAAGCATCTGTCGAAACAATTCCATGCGCATTCGGTTAAACCATGTGTAATACACGAATACCTAGACAATCCAATCGAAGCACACCAAAACACGTGCTACGATTTAATCCCCATTAATGGTCAGGTGATAGTAGGTTCATGGTTTCCAACATCTATGGCCCAAACCTAAGTTACTGGTCTCATTTTCAAAAAAGCATAAGTTGAATCAATAATCTGAGTATTTACATCACTTCCCGACCTTCGATCGTGATGAAACTAGAACCATTGGATTCTACGTCTCGAGTGCTTTCCGACGGTATGTAGAACTCCAAATTCTGATAAACGGGTCAAAAGTTATGGGTGTTCCAAGTAGCCCCTTTTTAATCGCCCTGTGGGTTTCGGGCGTCCAAACGCCCGGAAGTAGTGTGGGCGCCCTGGGCTTCTGCCTTCTGGCGTCCGGACACCAGAACCCCAGCATCCGGACGCTCGGAAGCAAAAACCTCCCGGGAATCCCCTATTTTGTTGGTTTTTTTACCTCCTTCTTTCCAAACCATTCCCCACCAATTTCAAACATTTTCAAAGGTTGTAACCTGCACAAAACTAAGCCACTATGCTCTCCCAACCATCACATTCATCATTCCACACCCATTCTAACAATTTAAAAGATAAAAAGGGTTACCAATTACAAATTAAACCAACCCAAATCCCAAACCGAATCTAACATGTCAATCACAAATCAATATCAATTCCAGGCTTGGAATTAGGGAAAACTACTAAGGAAATCATTGCAATCAATAGAAAAACATACACACATACCAAATTATAAATTGCAAATCTACTTGCCTCAACCAAGAAGAAGATTGGAAATTGGGAAAAGCTTGAGAATGAGCTTTCTACCGCGAAAACCACAATCTACCCCGCTCAAAAGCAATCTAGAACACCAAGAATGAGAAAGAAAGGAAAAAGATTAAGAAGAACCTAAATCTAACCAAAAGAGAAAATGATTGAAAGGATGAAGGTGAGGGAAACCTTACCAAACTAGGATCAATGGAAAGAGAAGATCAAAAGTAAGAAGATGCGCGGTCCGGATCGAGGAGGTCATCTCTCCCGGTTAGAGTTCTGGAGCTTAAGAAGAGGAAGAAGAAGAAGAAACTGATGTAGCTTTTGTTGCAGAGATTGGGAATGAGACGATTAGGGTTAATCTATGTTTAAGAAGAGGGGGAAGGGAAAAAGACTGATTTGCCCTTAAGTGGGTCCAGTGAAGGAATGGACCACTTGAAGGGTTTATGATCGTCGGATTGCGACGAACTAAGAGACAAAAATGATTAGCGCGACGAGACCTTTCCAATGAACCCAAAAATCATGACGTTTGGAATTTCCGGAAAAACACCCAATTTTCCCTAAATTGCAAACTACCCTCTGTTAGGGTCAAACGCACTCGGAGTCGCACGAAACTTCACAAACACTAATCTAACACTAGAAGAAACTCGTTCATGATCTAAACCACTTAAATATCTAAAATATAAGTAATTATAATAATAACAAAATAAACGGGTCAATGGGCCTACTATTGGGCCCAACTGACCCAGTAAAGTCCAGGACCTTACATCACCCTTGCTTTGGGCTCCAAACAGACCTCTCCCAAGCATAAAGAAACAAGTTTCAAGCTCCCTGAATAGACCCAGGCAGAACCCAGGTTCGCTTGAGCGAGAGTTTCCTCGCTCAAGCGAACCTGCCAGAAGGCAGTCTCGCTTGCGGGTTTTTGGCTCCCTTTTCCAATCTTTTGACATAGTTCCTTCCTCCCTTTGCAACCCACCTTTGAGCCACCCATTTCTCACCAAAATAGGATCTCCTTGTCATCTCAAAACCTTACATAATCCTCCTCCAAACATCCACAAAATGCATCAAATCCATCACATTCATTCTCATTTCACCAAAGAAAACCCAACATATATGAAGATCCATATGTAACATAAATCAAGATTTAACCATACAAGTTAAATATATTTCCAAGAGATTAAGCAAGAGAGGAAATGACCTATTAATATGCACATTTCAAAATCAATGAGAAATCATAGGAAAAAGCATAATAAAGCGAGTAATGAAATTCACATTTCTCATAAAACATGTTAGTATCCAAAACAATCCATTCATTCACTTGCCTTGGGTCCAAGCTAGTAAATCAAGCTTAAAATCTCACTCCCAAGCCAAAGATCTCCAAGCTATACAAAAACCCCCAAAATAAACCATTACAAACGCTAAATTATCAAAATAATGAAATAGAATGGGAGAACTTTCAATAATGGAGATGGAGCTTCTCTAGGGTCATAAGAACACAAATCTAGAAGATGGAGAAGATTGCTCACTTGGAAGGTCCTCTAATGGCAAGGTTTAGCCCAAGGAGAGTCTCGATGTTGGTGGATTTCTCTTCTAATGACATCCATGGAAAGCTTGCAAGGTGGGGAAGAAGAAGATGAAACTCATTTCTCTATTGGTGCAAGGTTCATGGTGGATTGAGGAGGAAAAACAAGAAGAAGAAGAAGAAAAGGGCAAATGCCCTAAAGGAGCTGAAACTCCTCTCCCTCAAGTGTGCTGGAACAAATGGGAGAAAAGAGAGGGGTTGGTCCCTTTTATAGAAAATGAAGGTGGGTCCCATAACTAACATGACTTGTCGGGCTAGAAACATGTTTCTCGGGGTCTCGGATGAGTTCGACGAAGAAAGAAGAAATGATCGTCAAAATATCTAGTTTTCAAAAATTATATGTTTCGAGGGTTTCGGGGATATCAAATTTTGTGTCCAGATTTTCATGTAAAAAAGACTGTTTCCCCCCCTAACATTGGAAAAGTAGGGTTTCGGGGTCTTGAACGAGAACAGGATCAACACGAAAGTTATAGAGATTAACGAGATAAGTCAAATGGAGTCAAAATGGGAAATTTTGAGAATCACGAAGAACCTCGCCAAGCTGATCATGTAAAACAAGTAGGACCCTACGGTCACTGTCTAGGTTCACTAGCTCTCAAAACTCCCCAAAACTAGTGAAAAACCATTATAGCTCACAAACTCAACCAAACAAACACTAACCCAACTTAGAGAAACTAATCCACAAATAAAACAACATAATCCAGGAAATTAGGGGTCAGGGTCTCACAGCGACTGTGGCTTCTGCACCCGATGTCTCTTAGCGTTCAGCGCAGGTCAAGGCCAGTACCGGCTCCCCACTCCCCGATGGCTCGCCCTCTCTCCTTTTGATGAAGGAGTGGTGTCACATACCCCGAACCCGATTAGAGGATAAACCGGATCCGGGGAGTGAAATTTATGGCTAATTAAAAAATTTGCCCCTTAGGCCCAAGGATCGTAAGTCCGCTGTAAGGATATTGCATTTCAAACCTCAAGTAATATAAAACTGCGGAATTCATACAATTTGAGACATATTAAATTTCAAAGCAATGAATAACAAATCTCATTAATAGTTAAAGTTGCATAAGGAATTAAATAAAACATAAACAAAGGAATTAATTTATTACAATGGCCACCCCACTAACCAAGGCCATTTAAAACAATAAAGAAGTCAATAGTGTGAAATGTTCAATGAGAGATAATAAAGAATAAAGAATCTGATGAGATCCCAATTAATCTCTCTCGTGCCAGGTATGATGACGCTACTCTATGTCATCTGCACGCCACTCTCGTTCCTCCTCAGCCGGTTGGAGATCCTCTGGGATCTCCTCACCTGCCTGCTCCTCATAGTAGTACTCACCTGAGGTGTCTGCACACCAAGGAACAGAGTCAACGACATGTTGAGCAATAAATAAGCAAGATATAAATAATCATGACATGCATCAAGTATAAGAGTAATGACAGGCATGATAATCAAGAGAATACAAGGAACCGAATCTCGGCATAAAGAATGAATAAATAACGAGAAACAATAACAGGAAATCCTAACATACTAGCAATAACCACTGTCCAAATAATGCAATGCAAGAATCAAGAGGGAGACTCCGAGGATGTCCAAGCCACCTCTCGGGGTACCAATAACAATCCTACCCGGACTACTGATACCAAAGTCCGGCTCCAAGGGAATCCAAGCTCCCGGTCCTGGGAATAGTAGCACGGTCCAAGCCCGCTCCCAACTATTCAACGTCATGGACGCCGTCCAAAGCCGACTGCCCACCCCGATATCAGAGTAACCGGCCCATCAATAATACCTCAAACTGCAGATGGCTATGACATGCAAATAATAATAAAGTGGCGTTGACACGAGAATAGACCAAGACAAGCAAGCCTGGCTAGATCAATGTACAAGACATGTTCATAGGGATTATCTCATTCAAAACAATACAAGACAAGTCGAACACTTGATAACCCCTTCCTTACTAGCCAGTCATGTTTATCAAATACATAACACAAGGTTCCTACGATACACTCTAAGTCAGGTCCATATCCTAGCCCTATAAGGATTTACGTTTCATAATTAATTAGGTGTATTATGCTGGGAAAGAGTGTACAAGGAATTATAACAACGGATACAATTCACAAGTCAAGGAGGAATTACAATCCAAACCTGAGCAACTGGTATCATCCCTGTACTCTACATGTTTTAGCAGAGTACGTATGGAAATTGAATCAATGATGCTTCTAGGGAAATTCCTTGGTGTACAATCATGTTAAACATCTATCGAAATAATTCCATACGCATTCGGTTAAACCATGTGTAATACACGAATACCTAGACAACCCAATCGAAGCACACCAAGCCACGTGCTACGATTTAATCCCCATTAATGGTCAAGTGATAGTAGGTTCATGGTTTCCAACATCTAACGCCCAAACCTAAGTTACCGGTCTCATTTCTAATAAAATATAGGCTAGATCAATAATCTGATTTTTTTACATCACTTTGCAACCTCCGATTGTGATGAAACTAAAACCATTAGATTCTACATCTTAAGAGCTTTCCAACGGTATATAATATGTAGAAATTCGACGGACGGATTAAAAGTTACAAGTGTTCTAAGTTTTTAACAAATGTTGTCAAAAATTACAGAATTGCCCTCTGATCGATCGGGCTACTGTAGACCTGAACCCCGAAAAGTGAGTTTTTCTCTCCTTTTTCCTCCGGCCAATCCATGGCTAACCTGCAGAAAACGAGCCTCCATTCTCCCATTTCATCACAATCATCATTCTCATCCATTCTATCAAATTAAAAGCATCAAAAGGGTACCAATTTAACAATTAATCCAATCCATACCACAAATCTAACCTAACATGTAATCCAAAATCAATATCATAACCAGGCTTGGTATTAAGAAAATCATTACAATCATTGGAGAAACATACACGCATGCTTAATTTATAAATTTTAAATCTACTTGCCCCAACCAAGAAGAAGATTGAAATAGGGAAAACTTGAGGATAAGCTTTCTATCACGAAATCCACGAATCTAACCCAACCAAACGCAACCTATAACCCCAAAGAGAAGAAAAGAGAGGAGAAGATCGAGATCAAACCTAAATCTAACCAAAAGAGAAGATGATTGAGAGATGAGTGTGAGGGAAATCTTACCAAACTAGAACCAACGGAAAGAGAAGATCGCGAGGAAGAAGATGTGAGGTTCAGATCTTTGAGATGATCTCTCCCAAAAACTCTAGGCTTGAGAAGATAAAGAGGAAGAAGAAGAGGTTGTTGTAGATTCGTTCGTTGCAGAGATGATTAAGAGATTAGTGCTAATCCTTGATTAAGAAGAAGGGAGGGAGAAAATGACTGAATTGCCCTTAAGTGGGTCCGGTGAAGGAATGGACCACTTGAAGGGTTTCTGATTGTCGGATCGCGATGAGCCTAGAGACAAAATGATCAGTGCGACGAGACCTTTCCAACAAACCCAAAATCACGATGATAGGAATTTTTTCGAAAAAACACTCATTTTTTCCTAAATTGCAAACTACCCCCCTGCTAGGATCAAACGAAATCGAACGAAACTTCGTAGACACTATTCTAACACTAAAAGAAATTCACTCAAGGCCTAAACCCACTTAAGTATCTAACAATACAATTAATTATAATAATATTAAAATAAACGGGTCAACTAGCCTGCTATTAGGCCCAATTGACCTAGTAAGGACGCAGACTTTACATCCCTCACATCTAAAAAGAACATTTGGTCCCCCAAATGCCTAAACATACCTCATCGGGAAAGAGATAAGGATACGCCTTCTGTATCTGGTCTTTGAGCTCCCACGTAGCTTCCTCCGGAGTGTGATGCTCCCATTGTACCTTGACCCACTGGATGGTCTTGGTACGCAACACTACTCCTTGGTATCGATGATATGCGTCGGCCGCTCCACATAGGTTGCATCTGCTTGTAGTTGAAGTGGCTCGTACTGCAACACATGAGTAGGATCTAGAATATACTTCCGAAGCATTGAGGCATGAAAAGCGTCGTGCACACCAGCTAGCTCAGGCGGTAGTACCAAACGATAGGCCACGTCTCCAATCCTGCTCTTGATCTCAAACAATCCCACAAACCTCTTAGCAAGCTTTCCTTTCTGTCCAAATCTGACAACACCTCTCATCGGGGATACCTTCAGAAACACCATATCCCCCACCTGGAACTCTAAAGGTCTCCGTCTCTTATCTGCATAACTCTTCTAACGATGTGACTCCTTCATTCTCATCTGAACAATTCTGACTTTCTCACTGGAATCAGCAATCTCTGAGAGGCCATGAAAACTACGAACTCCTACTTCATCCCAACATGCTGGAGTCCTGCATCTCCGTCCATACAATGCCTCAAATGGTGTCATGCCAATGCTTGAATGATAGCTATTATTGTAGGCAAACTTTCATCCCAATTCTCCTTAAAATCCAAAACACATACTCGGAAAAAATCTTCCAATGTCTGAATGGTACGTTCTGACTGTCTATCTGTCTGAGGGTGGTAAGCTGTACTGAACGTCAACTGGGTACCCATAGATGACTGAAAAGTAGACCAAAACCTAAAGACAAACTTAGGGTCTCGATCGGATATTATGGACTTAGGCACTCCATGTAGTTTGACTATATTGTCTCTGTACAACGTAGTTATCTTGTTCATAAACTGTCCAGTCTTGAAGGGAAGGAAATGTGCTGACTTCGTCAATCTATCCACAATCACCCAAATAGCATCATTACCCTTCTTGGTGTTCGGCAACCCTGACACAAAATCCATAGTGATGTTCTCCCATTTCCACTGAGGAATATCCAACAGGTGAAGCAAACCAGGAGGCTTATTGTGCTCTGCCTTAATCTGCTGACAAGTCATACACCTGGAAACGAATTCTGCAATCTCTTTCTTCATTTTCACCCACCAATAGTGATTCTTCAAATTCTGGTACATCTTGGTGCTTCCCGGGTGAATAGAGTATCTGGCGTGGTGCACATCTGTCATTAGCTCTAATTTGATGTCTTGAACATTTGGCACACACAACCTATCCTTACAATACAGAATCCCTTCAATCAATCGGAACTCTGGATTGCCATCAATGTTGTCAATGATTTTCTGTAACTATGGATCGTCCTTCTGGGCTTCCTTGATCCTGTTAACTATTTTTGGCTCCCAAACTCCTATAGTAGCAACTAAAACTTTCTCATTGACAGGCCATACTTCCACATCCATATCTCTGAACTGCTCCATCCAATTCCATTCTGGCATTACACACCCACTGAAAGTTGTCTTCCTACTGAGAGCATCTGCTACTACATTCACCTTCCCTGGATGGTACTTGATTGGAAAATCATAGTCCTTTATGTGCCCATCCATCTCCGCTGTCAATTATTTAGATCACCTTGTGTAAACAGATATTGCAGACTCTTGTGATCTGTATGCACCTCAAATCTTTCTCCATACAAATAATGCCTCCACAACTTCAATGCAAAAACCACTGCTGCTAACTCCAAGTCATATGTGGCAAACATCTTCCCATGATCCTTCAATTGCCTTGATCCATAGGTTGTCACCTTGTCATTCTGCATGAGAACACAACCCAAACCAATCCCTGATGCATCTGTATAAACCACAAATCCTCCACTTCCTAAGGGTAAAACAAGTATGGGTGTTGAAGTCAACCGGGTCTTCAACTCTTGAAAACTCTTCTCACATTCTTCTGTCCACACAAATGGAATATCCTTCCTTGTCAACTTAGTGAGTGGAGATGCTATGGTAGAAAACCCTTTCACAAACCTCCTATAATAGCCTGCAAGTCCAAGAAAACTGCAAATCTCCACTACATTTCGTGGACTGCCCCAATTAACAACTACTGCTACCTTTTTAGGGTCCACCGTTAGTCCATCATTTGAGATAATATGGCCCAAAAATGCAACTTGCTCCAACCAAAACTCACATTTGTTCAACTTAGCATATAACTAGTTATCTATCAGAAGCTGCAATGATGTCCTCAAGTGATGTTCATGCTCCTGCTTAGACTTCGAGTATACCAACACATCATCTATGAAGACAACCACAAACTGATCCAGAAAAGGAGCAAACACATTATTCATCAATGCCATAAAAATTGCGGGTGCATTAGTCAACCCGAAAGGCATCACGAGAAACTCAAAGTGACCATATCTCGTCCGGAATGCAGTCTTGGGAACATCCTCCTTCCTGACTCGCAACTGATGGCAATCGGAAGCAGGTCTATCTTCGAAAAGAATTGAACTCCCTGCAGCTGATCAAACAGCTCATCAATTCTCGGTAACAGGTACTTGTTCTTGACAGTCACTTGATTCAACTGTCTGTAATCTATACACATCCTCATTGTCCCGTCCTTCTTCACACATATCACTGGAGCTCCCCACGGTGAAACACAAAGTCTGATGAAACCCTTATCTAGCAAATCTTCTATCTCAGTCTTCAATTCCTTCAATTCTGCTGGAGCCATCCTATACGGGGCCTTCGAAATAGGTGATGTACCCGGCTGCAATTCTATCTTGAAATCAAACTCACGAACAGGTGGCAAACCAGGAATCTCATCCGGAAATAAATCCGGGAATTCTCGCACCACTGGAATCTCATCCACAGTCTTGGAATCCTTGTCTTCCGCGATAAACGGGATAAAGCCTTCACAACTGCTCCTTATCAACCGTTCTGCCTTCAATGCAGAAATCAATCGAGTAGATCTGGACTTCTCAGCTCCAACAAACTCAACACTACGGTCTGCACCTTGCAACCTCACAGTCTTGTTAAAACAATCTAACACCGCTTGGTTCGCTGCTAACCAATTCATACCAAGGATCACATCAAACTCTGACATCGGTAAGATGATCAAACTGGCGGTCAGCTGAACTTCTCCAATCTGAGCATCACATCTAGGGTAGACAATATTACATGGTACAGATCTACCCACAGGGATGACTACTATCAAATCATATGGTAGTGTCTCCTTATCCTCCCCCAAGTGAAGTGCAAAAGCTGGTGCAACAAATGAGTATGTGGATTCAAGATCAAATAAAACTTTAGCATTAAATCCACAAACTGAAAGTGTACCTTCTATGACATTGCCCGCAGCCTCCGCCTCCTCATGTGTCGCGACTCCGGACCGGGCCCGACGGACTAATCTGGGATCGGGACACTAATGATGATGATATACCACATCGGTTTAATGCCATACATTTATTTAATTTCCCACAGGTGTCCGCGGTGAGGATATCACAACCATATATGAACATTTCTATTAAGTGCGGAAGCGTGTAGCAAATCAAATTGATAATTCAAGTCATGCCACAAGATAATAATGCATGTATAACCAAGTATCAGAATGAGCAATGATCATTAGCATGTTACCAAAAAGTAAGTTAAAGTTTGTACAAAAGATCATTTAATTACATTTCCAAAAATTAGAGGCCAACAAGGCCAATATGAACAAAATACCAATCCCCAAAAGAATGGTTAAAAGTTTTCCCAAAATGTTATCTCTCTCTAGCAATCCAATGTCTAAATGACATCATCAACACGCCACTCAACTAACTGCTGCGGTTCTCTGACCGCCTCCTCTTGCTCCTCCTCGGGATAACCAACAACGGGACCTGAGTACTAAAGAGTGGGTCAAACACGACGGTTTGGCAAATGGGTAAAATACAATGACAATATGATAATAAATGAATTTACGTTCAAAAGCATTTAAACCTGTTTAAATAACAATTTCTATAAACGAGATAAAACATTTATTCAAATACAAGTAGGCATTGTAAAACATGTACAGGTAACCACGGAAACGGGAAACAAGCAAGATGGCAACCACACGAAGCTAAGTCCTCTATCACTAAAGTGACAGAGCAATAACTAGGCACTGATCTCAGTCACTCGAGGTGAGGAGAAACAGTGGATCTTATAAATACATATACATATACTATACATGACCACGGTAGCGAGCCGGGCATCGGGAACCACAGTAGCAATCTGCGGCATCGGGACAAGACCACGGTAATAACCGGGTAGCGGGATCTAAACTGCAGCTGGTGGGACAAGAGGGGGATCTCCAAGTCGGTGGATCAGACCAACAGGGTTATCCAAGCTTAGTGGTGCCGACTAATAGGTCAAATAACAAATCGAGACATGTGCAAGTAAATCAAGTACAAATAAATAAACGGGCAGGACGAGGGTGCTCAAGGGCACACTGTCGTTTCATGTGGTGCAATGCACTTCAAGACAAGTAACCATTGTAAGTGTACTTCAATGCTTTCGGGAAAACAAGGCATGTAGTATAAATCTCGAGATCGATAAAGTACAATAAACAATTGAAATTTCGGGTAAAGTATCGGGTTCAAGATTTATTTGAAGTGAATAGGGATCCCGTATGTCGATCTAATAATAATTCGGTACTCTTAGAGTTTGGGGACATCTCGGGCTCCTTATACACTTTGAATTTTTCAAAACTTGAAATGAAATCTTCATGATGTGGTTTCTTTCTTAAATGGCCTCATACATTGCATAGTAAATCTCTCTGACATAGAGGGGTTCTCAATGAATAGTCCCAAGATGTTTAAATAGTTCATCATTGTCCCAACATAGCTTTTGACCGACAAAGCTCATCGCTCGAGCTAACCAGAGAGTTCGCTCGGGCGAGGAGCTCTCTGGAATGATTGTTTGGGTGATTTCGGCTACCTAGCGGTCAGATAGCGGTTAGCCGCCGTTGGGTTAGGCGGTTAGCCGCTGGCTGACCGCGGTTGGCCTGACAGAAAGACAGGTTACTGGAAATGTAACTGAAATGGTTCGCTTGGCCGACGGTTAGCCGCCGCTGGGGTAGGTGGTTTGCCGCTTGCTAATCGTGAGACTGACCGTGTCTTCAGGTGGAAAATGTTGCTCTCTAGAGAAGTAATCGAAATGGATCGGTTGGCTAGCGGTTAGCCGTCGATGGGTTAGGCGGTTAGCCGCTTGCTAACCGTGAGGCTGACCGTGCTTTCAGGAGGAAAACGTTGCTCTCTGGAAAAGTAACCGCCACTGTTCGGCTAGCTGGCGGTTAACCGCCAGTCACCAGACGGCTAGCCGACAAGTGACCGCTGGCTGACTGCCAGGTGCGGGAAACACCCACTGTGTTCAGATTTGAGCCATTTTTCCTCCTCAAAACCACTCTCCTCACTTCCATTTAATCCCTGCAATAAAACTGAGCTAAAAGCTCCTCCAATGCATCTATCTACACTTCTCCAAAACCCCACTATGTGTTCATTCCATCACCTCCTCTTAACCACAACAACCACAAGAGGAAAGAGAAACCAAGTCACAAACATTCATTTAAGATATATCCAAAAGACAACAAGTGCCAAACCAATAGGTTTCCAAAAACAATAAATGACTTAGCAAGGTTCATTCCAAGCATTTATTTCAAAATCAATGCAAGCCAATAAATATGAATGGAAATGACAAGTCAACCACATTCCTCATGAAAACCATTGAAAGCTCATAATATTAACTCATCCACTTGCCTTGGGTCTTCTAATCAAGGAAATCAAACTCTTATACTCTTCCAAGCTAAAGATCCAAGCTATGAACAAAATCCCCAAAAACAAACCCTAAAATGGTCAAATAAAGAAATAGAAAGGGAAACCTTACAATAATGAGAATGGGACTTCTTCAAGATCAAAGAAACACAAATCTAAGAGATGGGGGAGGTTGCTTACTTGTAGGTTCTCCAAATGGGCAAGGTGAGCTTAAAGAAGATCTTGGAATGGAGGGTTTTCTTCACAAATGGTATCAAAAGATAGCCTTCAAGATGAGGAAGAGAATGATGACCTTCATCTTGATGTTGGTGCAAGATTAGTAGGAGATTGAGATGGATAGAGCAAGAAGAAGAAGTGAAAGGTTGCAAGAAACCCTAGGCTGCCTTTTGTGTTGGAAAAAGAGGAATGAGGAAGATGGGTTCTCATTATATAAGCAAATGGGAATGGGTCCCACTACTTAAGACACTCTTTGGGCTGAAATCATGTCTTTCGGGATCTCGGATGAATTCGGCGAAGAAGGAAGAAATGATCATCGAAATATCTAGTTTCCAAAAAGTATATGTTTCTCGGGTCTCAAGGATATCAAGTTTTGGGTACAAATTTAGTGTACAATGACTATTTTGCCCTCAATGCTATGAAATCGGATTTCGGGACCTCGAATGGGGACGGGATCAATATAAAAGTCGTAGGGATTAACAATACAAATAAAACGGGATTAAAACAATGAATGCAAAAATCTCCGATAAATCCTCAAGCGCATGCAAGGTAATAAAGAAGGAACCCCCAAAGGGCCCCACTAATCACAAAGCAATCAAAATTCCCCAAAACTATAACAAAAGCTACTCCAAACCCAACTTAGTCAAAGACTACTAATCACGCTTAAGACTAACACACAACTTAATTAACACTAATCGGATTCACTCGGGTCGGGGTCTTACATCATGCGTCAGAGCATAAGCTCTCCCTGCCTGCTGGGGACACTGCTGGTAATACTGCTGTTGTGGTGTAGGACCACGAGCTTGAAGTCTGGGTGGTACTGGAGGTTTCTGCTGAAATCGCTGTTGTGGTACGGGAGGACGTTACTGCGGTGCCTGTGGTGGTCGGACAATCATCTGTTGTTGCTGGGGTCTAGCCTATGCAGGTGGCACTTGTCTGAATTGCTGCGCAGGATGTGGAGGCCTGGGCACCGGAGCTGGAAATGCTGGTGGTGCCACTCCTGTCTTCCCTGGACAGTTGCGAACCTTATGCCCTGTATCCCCACAGTGGAAACATGCACCAATCTGCTTCCTGCAATCGCGGACATGATGACTTCCTCCACAATAAGTATAAGTGATCCGCTGAGGCAACTATCGAAGTATTGGCTCGTACCGTAGCCTCTTAGGTGCTGGCTGCTGAAAGTGATGGGATGATGAACTCTGTGACTTGGGTTGAGGTATCAACGCCAAGATCCTCTGCTGCTCCATGGCAATCACATCCTTCAGGGATTCTTCAGTCCAATATGCTTCTTTTACCACATCATCATAGTCGGTCAGTTTGCTGCGCTGAACTTGCATCTTGATAAACCTCCGAACTCTCTCCGATTCGGGCTGAATCAGATTCCCTGCAAATCTGGACATATGGGTGAAAGAGATCTCATAGTCTTGTACTGATAGATCACCCTGAACCAATCTCTCAAAATCCTCCATTTTCTTCTGGAACTGCTCAGTGAAGGTCTTCCAAGCTACTCCTTCCTCGACTGTCTCATAAGGGTGCTTAACTGTTTTCCACCACCTCTCGGCTGCCCTACGGAACATGTGAGTTGCCAACTGCACATGTTGAACGCCCGTGCACTTGAAGACTTCATATACCTTCTCCATCTGGACTACCCACTCATCTGCTACAGCGGGGTCCTCTATGCCATGAAACTCTGGTGGGAATCTCTTCCTGAACTTCTCAACTAATTCATTAAGGTCATACTCCTTAGCCTTGTAAGTCCATGGGGATCCGAACCCTAGAGGGGGGGGGTGAATAGGGTGAGCTTCTTTTATGACCAATTTTAACAATTTTAACTTCTTTAAAACAAACTAGTCACAAGTGATGATTATCAAACAATATGCGGAAGCTAATATAAGCAATCACCACAAAGCAAGCACCATCACACAAGGATTTATAGTGGTTCGGCCTCAATGCCTACATCCACTACCGGCTTGTGAACCAACACCCCACCGGATTTCCACTATTTATGCTTTTCAATAGGCTAAGCAATAACCTTTACAATATGCTTTCCAAGGCTAAGCAATAACCTTACAATGATGTTTTTCAAGGCTTAACATCAACCTATACACTATGCTTTTATAGGCTAAGCAATAACCTCTTCAACCATAGGTTGGTTATCTCACTAAATTAGTGTCTAACATACACTTGATGGAGATTCATTTAAGCTCATTACATTGCCTCTTAAATAGGCGGATATGGAAGTGAAATACTAATACACACTCACACTATGAATGCAAAGATGAAAACACATGAAGTGTGTGTGTGTGGTCCTCAATCATTTAGAAAATGAAGGCTCATAAATGTATGCCTAAGGCTTTTGAAAGTTTTAGCTCAAAAACATTTATGATTGAGGAAGTAATGCAATCACATGTTAAAAGTAACAACTTGTTAATGATATCAAAGTTACACAAGTTGTATGAAATGGATTAGCTCTAAACATGTGATGCATAGGGATGTCAATCAAATCATCAATGAAGCTCAAAACATAAAAATAGATTTGATTGAAAAGAGGGGACAAATCATATGTAATTATAAGGACAACTTGAAAAAGATTTACCAATCAAAGTAAGGCAAGTTGTGAAGCATTAAAACAATAATACACATATGATTTGTAATGATGTTGAATCCAAAACATAAGATACATTTGAAGGAGATTTTCTTATGATGGAAAAACAACACCCAAAGATTCAACAAAGTATATGAATCATGTTACATCTTTCATTAACATGATCTACTTAGATTTACCAATAAAGTACTACTTTGATGAATCAATGGTGATGTATCCAAAACAATAGATCTATTCAAAATATAGAATATGCTAAGGATACAACATATCATATATTAACATGTTACAAAGATTTACCAATGATAAAACAAAACATGAAAACATATGATTTGTAAAGAGGTTGAGTCCAAAACATAAGATAGTTTTGAAAGTGATTTTCTTATGATGAAAAACAACAACCAAAGATTCAACCAAGTATATGGATCATGTTACATATGATTTCAAAGGTTTTTACATTAACATGATCTAGTTAGATTTACCAAAGTTAAGTACTACTTGAATTGAATCATATGGTGTTGTATCCAAAACAATAAATCAACTCAAAACATAACACATGTTAAGGACACAACACAAACATAGTTTATCATGCTAGAAATGATTTACCAAAAATAAAACAAAGCATGAAAACATATGATTAAGAAAGGAAGAGCCTACTTGGTGGTTTAACTTCATTAATCCAAGCTTTAGCTTTCCTAATCTTCCCCTTCATCCCTTGGTTCTTTTCCCTTTTGATATGCCTCAAATCCTCTCAAGGAGGGGTAAAAAATTCCCAACTTTTGGCAAGGGAAAGAACTCATATTTATAGCAAAAAGTTGCCAACGGCTAGTCCTCGGTCGACCGGCAAACAGGCCTCGGTCGACCGGGAACACACAACGGTCAGATTTCTGACCGTTGGGGCGCCAGGCAAAATTTTGCCTGCAGTTGTCTCGGTCGACCGAGACCTGTGTCTCGGTCGACCGGCGACACTGCCGGGACAACCCCCCTTTTGACAAAATTTTCAACTTTTGCCATTTCAAAGTTATTTCTTTGGGGGACCTTTTGGCCACTAAATCAAGCTTGGAAAACATGTTTTAAAGATTCTAATGGTTTTTAAAACATGACATAAAAAGCCTAAAAAGATTCAAAACTTTTAAAACAAAGGCTTGCTTGATTTCTTGAAAAACTCTTTTCTAAATCAAATGCATCCAAGATAAAAAGACAAATCATGCATAAATCAATACTTTTACAAATCTTAAAAGCAATGCATGAATAAAATAAGATTTCAAGTTTATTTAAAACCAATGCAAGTGTGTAAATCAAATGATGCTTGAATGATAATGCATCCATCAAATTGCAATCTATAAAAACCCTAACAAGCCTGTGGCTAGCCCACTTTCTGCACTACCTCAAGCATCTGAGCTTGGAATACAGCCTGACTCTCGTTCTGTCTAGTACTCTGTTAAGTCAAATCCTTCTGAGACTGAATAAATGTCAGGGCCATCCAGAGAAGAACTACCCTCACGATGCGACACGTTGTTGGATCGGGTCGCTCTACTAGCCATAATCCTGCAAAATACTCAAGGTTAGTCCTAATATGCCCCAAGCTAACAATACAATGTTAAGAAAAAGCTACCAAGCCAACCTACTAACTAACGAAATCCTCACACACGTCCTATGGTTTCTACAATTTTTACCCTGAGAAACCATCCATTGCTCTGATACCATTCTGTCACTTCCCCAATTAGAGGATAAACCGGATCCGGGGAGTGAAATTTAGGGCTAATTAAAATTTTCCCCCCTTAGGCCCAAGGATCGTAAGTCCGTTGTGAGGATATTGCATTTCAAACCTCAAGTAATATAAAACTGCGGAATTCATACAATTTGAGACATATTAAATTTCAAAGCAATTAATAACAAATCTAATTAATAGTTAAAGTTACACAGGGAATTAAATAAAACTTAAACATAGGAATTAATTTATTACAATGGCCATCCCACTAATCAAGGCCATTTAAAACAATAAAGAAGTCAATAGTGTGAAATGTTCAATGAGAGATAATAAAGAATAAAGAATCTGATGAGGTCCCAATTAATCTCTCTCGTGCCAGGTATGATGACGCTACTCTACGTCATCTACATGCTACTCTCGTTCCTCCTCATCCGGTTGGAGATCCTCTGGGATCTCCTTACCTGCATGCTTCTCATAGTAGTACTCACTTGAGGTGTCTGCTCACCAAGGAACATAGTCAACGACATGTTGAGCAATAGATAAGCAAGATATAAATAATCAAGACATGCATCAAGTATAAGAGTAATGACAGGCATGATAATCAAGAGAATACAAGGAACCGAATCTAGGCATAAAGAATGAATAAATAACGAGAAACAATAACAGGAAATCCTAACATACTAGCAATAACCATTGTCCAAACAATGCAATGCAAGAATCAAGAGGGAGACTCCGAGGATGTCCAAGACACCTCCCGAGGTACCAATAACAATCATACCCGGACTACTGATACCAAAGTCCGGCTCTAGGGGGATCCAAGCCCTCGGTCCTGGGAATAGTAGCACGGTCCAAGCCCGTTTCCAACTATTCAATGCCATGGACGCCGTCCAAAGCCGACTGCCCACCCCGATGTCCGAGTAACCGGCCCATCAATAATACCTCAAACTGCAAATGGCTATGACATGCAAATAATAATAAAGTTGTGTTGACACGAGAATAGATCAAAACAAGCAAGCCTGGCTAGATCAATGTACAAGACATGTTCATAGAGATTTTCTCAATCAAAACAATACAAGATAAGTTGAACACTTGATAACCCCTTCCTTACTAGCCAGTCATGTTTATCAAATACATAACACAAGGTTTCTACGATACACTCTAAGTCAGGTTCATATCCTAACCCTACAAGGATTTACGTTTCATAATTAATTAGGTGTATTATGCCGAGAAAGAGTGTACAAGGAATTATAACAACGGATACAGTTCACAAGTCAAGGAAGAATTACAATCCAAACCTAGGCAAGTGGTGTCATCCCTGTACTCTACATGTTTTAGCGGAGTACGTATGGAAATTGAATCAACGATGCTTCTAGGGAAATTTCTTAGTGTACAATTATGTTAAGCATTTGTCGAAATAATTCCATAAGCATTCGGTTAAACCATGTGTAATACACGAATACCTAGACAACCCAATCAAAGTACACCAAGCCACGTGCTACGATTTAATCGCCATTAATGGTCTAGTGATAGTAGGTTCATGGTTTCCAATATCTAAGGCTCAAACCTAAGTTACTGGTCTCATTTCCAATAAAATATAGGTTGTACCAATAATCTGAGTTTTTACATCACTTCACGACCTCCGATCGTGATGAAACCAAAACAATTGGATTCTACATCTCAAAGGTTTTCCAATGGTATATCATATGTAGAAATCCGACAGACGGATTAAAAGTTACAAGTGTTCTAAGTTTTTTTCCAAATATTGTCAGAAATTACAAAATTGCCCTCCGATTGATCGGACAAAAGGTCCGATCAATCGATCTGAGATCCATCTCAATTAACTGAGACCAATTTCAGTCCGATCGATCGGCACTGTAGACCTGAACCCTGAAAAGTGAGTTTTTCTCTCCTTTTTCCTCCGACCAATGCATGGTTAACCTGCAGAAAACGAGCCTCCATGTTCCCATTTCATCACAATCATCATTCTCATCCATTCTATCAAATTAAAAACATAAAAAGGGTACCAATTTAACAATTAATCCAATACATACCACAAATCTAACGTAACATGTAATCCAAAATCAATATCATAATCAGGCTTGGTATTAAGGAAATCTAACAAAAAAATCATTACAATCAATGGAGAAAGATACACATGCTTAATTTATAAATTGCAAATCTACTTACCTCAATCAAGAAGATGATTGAAATAGGGAAAACTTGAGGAGAAGCTTTCTATCATGAAATCCACGAATCTAACCCAACCAAACGCAACATAAAACACCAAGGAGAAGAAAAGAGAGGAGAAGATCGAGATCAAACCTAAATCTAACCAAAAGAGAAGATGATTGAAAGATGAGCGTGAGGGAAATCTTACCAAACTAGAACCAACGGAAAGAGAAGATCGCGAGGAAGAAGATGTGCGGTTCAGATCTTCGAGATGATCTCTCCCAAAAACTCAGGGCTTGAGAAGATGAAGATGAAGAAGAAAAGGCTGTTGTAGCTTTGTTCGTTGTAGAGATGAGTAAGAGATTAGGGCTAATCCCTGATTAAGAATAAGGGAGGGAGAAAATGACTGAATTGCCCTTAAGTGGGTCCGACGAAGGAATGGACCACTTGAAGGGTTTCTGATTGTCGGATCGCAATGAGCCAAGAGTAAAAAATGATCAGTGCGATGAGACCTTTCCAACAAACCCAAAATCACAATGATAGGAATTTTTTCGGAAAAACACTCAATTTTTCCTAAATTGCAAACTATCCCCCTGCTAGGATCAAATGAACTCGAAATCGAACGAAACTTCGCAAACACTATTCTAACACTAAAAGAAACTCACTCAAGGCCTAAACCCACTTAAGTATCTAACAATACATTTAATTATAAGAATAATAAAATAAACGGGCCAACGGGCTTCCTATTGGGCCCAATTGACCCAATAAGGTCGCGGACCTTACAAGTGGTACCTTGGTTTGTACCCGAGCAACACCCAAGCAGCCCGACCTCTGTGGCCCTGATATTGATAGACGGCGTCGAACCAAGGGTTATTTTTCCTCCACCCCGCTCGCTTCGCTTCTTGTTGCCTTTCACTAATGTCTGCACAAGAAAACGAAATGTCAGGTCGGCAAAAACAGGAAAAAGCAATACAAAAGCTCAGGAGTTCGGTATTTACTTGGAGGAGCCCCGAGATGAAGAGGGACCATGTACGACCTCTCGAGATCGGTTTCGGCCTCGCCTCGCTCCCAGTTGCCCGAGACGAACAACCATCATCTCCGGCGTCTGTATTTGAATCCTGTAAGTCCGGGACAAAAGGCACTCTTTTTGCCTTCACCCGGAGATAATATGTGTGGTCCCCCCCCTTGGACTTACATAGGTCATAAGAATCTTCGATGTCATGTACACCGAGACCGATACCCAGAATTCTATTGAGCTCGGCTACACCCATGATGATCTTGAAGCTGTTCGGCATCAATTGGCAAGGACAGAGACGCCACTTGCTCAAGCAGATCTTAAGGAGGGGGTGCAGGGGAAACCTGACCCCGCCTTCGATTATCGATACCAACGGGAATGACATCCAGCCATCCCTGTAAGAGCGGCCATTGAAGGGGTCCTCTGGGTCATTTAGCCTAATCTCTACGTTGTCTGGGATCTTATACATTGCCCTAAACTCCACTAGAGCCACTGAAGTATCTAACCAATTCCTATAGATCCCCATATCTAAATATGAAGAGATTGAGAGAAAAGGGGATAGAAAATCAAGAAGACACCAGAAACCCTAGACAGGGTAGAGAAGAAGGAAAGCCTAAAGGGACCTAAAAATGGAAATGAGAAGAGGCAGGCGAAGACTTACAATAGCAAAGAGAGATCCTAAAGACGCCGAACTCTAGTCAGAAAAGGCTAACAACAAGAAGCTCTCTCTGCAAAGACTCTTTTAAACGAATGCAAGGCAAAAGTGAAAGAAGGAAAGGGGGGCATCCCTATATAAAGGAGATATGGCACCGTTTCGAATTTCGAAAAGCACGCTTGCGAAGCGTCGCCTCGCAAGCTGTACCCGTCACTTCAAATTAATTGGGCGACCAACTGGATGGCGACATGTGGTGCCACCAGTTCAACTCCTGCAATGATTCAGACACCCTATTAATTACCTCGGGAAGGTGAAGCGACGGCAGCGTGCTATCGACTATGTTGGGCAGAGGAACCAACATCAAGATGGAATACAAATTAAATCCCCAGGACTCTTTAGTCATATTACTTAGCTCCCGACCTCAAAGAGTTGGAGAACTCTACGAGGTCAAGAGCTAGGGGCAATTGTGTGGGGCGTTCTCCTAAAAGCAGAATTACGCTAATCTCGACTTGGCTTATCACGGTTTCGGTATCCAAGCTCGGCAGAAGTACAAGATTTATCCAGCGCGACAACAGTGCCAGCTAGCACTAAGCTAGAGCTAGTTTCAGTAATAGTGCCAACTAGTCTCATCTCGGTCTCGGCACAATGCATCTCGGCAACAGTGCCAGAATGCATTCATGTCTGATCTCGGCATTATCCTCAGCTTGACACAGCTAACTAGGATGAGTACAAAGTCATCATTGTACCCCATAACGCTACGACTACGTTGCAGAACGTATTGATAGACAAGAAGAGCGCCGGATTATGATAAGGGGCTAGCATTATCAGACGATCACGTCCACATTAATACGAGGATTCGGCGCATGATCCGATGGGACATTGCCTCCACCAACCCCCATTAAGGAAGCATGGCATGGGGCAACGAGACAATGCCTCCACCTACCTCCAAGGGAGAGACCTCTCTTTATATATATGCATGAGGTAAATCCACAAAACATAAGCTATCATACACATCCTCACCTTGCACTCTCCCTTCTTCGTTACTCACCCATCCTTTGTCTAGTGACTGCACTAACTTAGGCATCGGAGTGCCTCCGGTTGACAGCAGCTAAGGCCTCTGACCTTTCTCTTCTTCCTTCCTTTTCAGGTCATCAGGCGGATTATCCTTCCTAAAGAAGCTTTACAGCATTATCAGAAGCTTAATATCTATCTAACCAAAGTCCGTAATATTTAGGACTTACAAATACTAGGGAGCTATCCAATAGTGGGACCCATTTAATGATGGTAAATTGATAATTGCAATCACACAATTCAATCTTGGTAATCTATATGAGACCCGACGAATTTTGGTACTATGGAACCCACATAATATTGGTAATTATAATGAAAGCTCCCTAGTTTGACATTTATAGGACTCACCTAATATTGATAATTAACATGGGCTATGTAATCGTGATATGAATATGAAAACCATATTAGATTTTTAAGGATGGTGGGGCCATTCTAATATTGGGAGTTATGCACTCATATAGGAATTATTGATATTAAAAATTATAGTGGGGCACTATAATTAATAATTGCTTATGAACTCTAATAAATTTTACTAAAACTCAGAATATCTCCAGCTGAGAACTCATATAATTGTTGAACAAAACATATGCCAATAAGCTGAGAAACACGAGACATCCTCGTTGTAAGGGCGAGAGTTATCTCACACAGGCACCAAAGGATTGATCCATGAGCATATAGCTGGCCTTGCCTGTACTGCACCACACTAGTCCATTGCAGGAAAACAAAAACAAAAAGTCCCAATGGTAAGCCAAAAGACCGACTTCACGGGTCATCGCACGTCTTAAAATAAGATTTTGGGACCTCTTTTGATATTTATTGATGCAAAGGGTCCTTTTCCAGAATAAGGAAAAGAATAAGGCCCAATTTGAAGTTTCACTAGATACTAAACGCGTCCCTCAGATCTCCCCACCACTCGACAGATTCCCCCTCTCCTTTACTCTGTCTATAAGCGGGATTTAAGTGCCTTTCTCTCCCCGGATCTCAGTGCCTTTGAAGATCGACATCGATTCAGATCTAGAAATTCATTGATTACATGCTTCTTCTTGTAAGAAATTACTCTGAAATCTATGGTTTTTGCACTTTACTTCATAGATCTGGATCTTTCTTCTTCTTCGTCTTCTTAATCTTCTTCTTCTTTTCGAAAAACTACATGTGGGGATTCCTCTTTTCCTTTCTTAGATCTGGATCTTTCTTCTTCTTCTTCATGTAGTAAAACTTGCTTTCTTCTGTTACTTTCCTACTCTGGATCCTGAAACAGTGCATTTTTATTTTAATGTTAGTGTGATTTTAGTTGGAGAATTAGAGGGCTTTGCATTTCATTTCTGAAAGCTGCCTTTTCCGGATTTGCAGCATTTGATTTCAAGAAGTACTGCTGATTTGTTTCATTTTAGCTTCGAATCGTTTCTAATTCTTTGTTTGGGATGCTCTTGATCGGTTGATGGAAATGCAATGGTATATCCTCTGTTCCGTTTTGAGGAATGGTGAGAACACACGTCTTAGTCTCAGTGATCCAAGGGTGGTGGATGGGGGAATCCTAGATCAGAAGAGATGATATCTCAGCCATTCATTTTTATACTTTCTAATTGTACTACAAGCTCCTAATCAAATAGCAAACTTGGTTTCCCGAGGCTCTGGACCCTTTTTTTCCTTGTCATCTCTGCCGACATGGAACTTTTGTAGTTAGCCATCTCTTTCAATGCTCTTATGGTCAATTCAGTGCTTCTTGTTGTTGTCGGTTGGCAATAATTTTTATTTTTATTTTTTGTTCTCTTTTTAAGTTTTGATTGGCAACATGACTTGAACCCACATCCTCAAGATTGCAATAGCGGATCACCTTGCCTGCCTGTAGCATCTGGTGCTTGCTCAAATGAAGTAGCTCTGCAACACCATGGTCTGATACTGATAGGAAATCATGATCTTTGTTCTGTATTTATTGGAGCTTTTTACTAGTTTCTTATTAACTGTTCAATTGTATATGCTGTGAGAAGAATTGGTGTTTTGACAGATGATGCACTTGGAGTGTCAATGTTTTCATGATCTGATCTGATTCTCTAACATCTTATGGGAACTTCATTTGTTAGATTTTTCATCGTCTCCGTTAATTACAATTCATCCAACATCTAATGTTGATGATTGGCATGTTCTGTTTTCAGTTTTGGATATCTTTGTGTTGATTTAATATAGTTGAATTATGGATTGTGTCGATATAGTTGAATTATGGATTGTGTCGATTGGGGTGCTTGAATAGTGTTCTTTGGTGAATGTGATAGTAGTTCTATGTTTATACTGTGATTACCGATTGTAACTTGTTTTCTTTTTCTTTTTTTGGTAGTCTCATTATGAGCTTGATTTTCCTGCATTGGGAAGTTATATTGGTTGTGTGCTTTTGGGAGCTTTCCTGTCTTTGGTAGATAGATTCTTGGTTTGATTTTTGATTTTGATTTTTTCCCTTCTGGCACTGTTTTGCTTTGACTGGGATGTTTGGTATCTATATAATGCAGATCTTTTGGAGTCTCCTTTGGGTTAGAGAAAATTTAGGGAAGCAATAGTATCAGTCGCTTGGTTTGGTTGTATGTGCTCATTGGTCTCAGGTTCAGCGTGAATTTCAGAGTTCTAGAGGTCTCTGCAATATATTTCTGGTTATGCAAGTCTTGTCTTCTCTCAGTGATCTTTTGAACGTTGGAGACTTGTAGTTGAACAAGAATAGCAGCTTTGTTAGAAAACTTGAGTTGAAATCATGAGGGGAAGAGCTGATGGAGTAAAAAAGAAGCAATTGGTTACCTCCTTGTGTGTTGTTGGTGTCTTTCTTGTTTTCCTATTTGTATATTATGGGTCCTCTTCTGGCTCTGGACATGGTGCATCAGCTATGGAATATGGCAGAACTCTGAGAAAGCTTGGATCATCCTATTTGGGTGGTGATGATGATGCAGAGCTCAGTGGAAAGCAAGACGAATCACTCACCAGGTTCGGGCAGGAAGAAGGGGATGATGATTTCTTTCCCAAGAGCTTTCCAGTGAGTTTTTTAGCTGTTTCTATTTAAGATGCTCAGCAATTATGTTCCTCCCTCATTGTTGTTTGTCTTTGACTGTACTTCCAAAGGTTTGTGATGACCGGCATTCCGAGTTAATTCCATGCCTTGACAGAAATCTTATTTACCAAATGAGGTTGAAGCTGGATCTATCCTTGATGGAACACTATGAGAGACATTGCCCACAACCGGAAAGGCGTTACAATTGCCTGATCCCTCCACCACCTGGTTATAAGGTTAGAATGCCCATATTTTTTTCTTTTAGAGATGAATTGCAGAAAATTTTGTTTTTGTGTATCTTTCGGTTTATCTTTGTGAGATCCCTGGTACATAGTCTGTTGGATATACTCTCATCAGTTTTACTGTTGCAGGTCCCGATTAAGTGGCCAAAGAGCAGAGATGAAGTCTGGAAAGCCAACATACCTCATACACATCTTGCACATGAGAAGTCTGACCAGAATTGGATGGTTGTCAAAGGTGAAAAGATTGTATTTCCTGGGGGAGGCACACATTTTCATTATGGAGCAGATAAATATATTGCCTCGCTTGCAAATGTAAGACTGTCTGGTTCTTCAACAGTTTAAAGGAGGAATGAAAAGGAAATGAAAATCCTTTACTGCTTTACCTGTAACGTAATGTTTTGGTTTCTCGTATATAGAGTGCACTAAATGACTTGTTTCGGAGTTTTCATCCCATCTAAGGTCTTTTATAACTCACTTTGTTGAAACTGAATGTGTCATTTCTCTCCCACAGGGATATTGTTACCAGTACATTCATATTTCCCCTTTTTTCATAGTGTTGACTTTCATGCTGGTTTCTCTGTGTGATGAACAGATGCTTAACTTCACAAACAATAATCTAAACAATGAGGGAAGGATCCGAACAGTTCTTGATGTAGGCTGTGGTGTTGCAAGCTTTGGAGCCTATCTCCTTTCTTCTGATATCATAACAATGTCTTTAGCGCCAAATGATGTGCATCAGAACCAGATTCAGTTTGCTCTAGAAAGAGGGATTCCAGCATATCTTGGTGTTTTGGGGACAAAAAGGCTTCCTTACCCCAGCAGATCTTTTGAACTTGCTCATTGTTCTCGTTGTAGGATAGACTGGCTTCAAAGGGATGGGATCCTTCTACTTGAGTTAGATAGAGTGCTTAGACCGGGAGGCTATTTCGCTTACTCATCCCCCGAAGCATATGCACAGGATGAAGAGGATCTACGGATATGGCGAGAGATGAGTGCTCTTGTTGAAAGGATGTGTTGGAAAATTGCTGTTAAAAGAAACCAAACTGTTATTTGGGTCAAGCCCCTCACAAATGATTGTTACATGGAAAGAGAGCCAGGTACTCAACCTCCTCTGTGCAGACCTGATGATGATCCCGATGCAGTGTGGGGTGTGCCTATGGAAGCCTGCATTACTCCTTACTCTCAATGTAAGTACTGTAGTCTAATCTAAGGTCTTTGTTTCCTGTCTCCCACTTTAAGAAAAATGCTTGTGAAATGGAATGTCGTAGCTTTCCTTTTAAGCTATTACAACATCTGAATGCCATAGCTTTCCTCTTAAGCCATTACAATATCTGTTTTATTAGATATTAGAACTCATAATCCTCTTGTGACTTTGTTGTTAATGATTCTTGATAGTTTGTGTTATGCAATCCTCATTTATAGGTGTGTACTGTGTGTTATCATTTAAAGAAGTGTTGAGATATTATTATATGCTAGAGGTTATCCAAACCTAGGGTTATACATTATGATTCTGATCTATTATGTTATGAATCCACTCTTGTGCTTACATAAGAAGGCTTGCTAACCGAGACCGTGCACTTAGATTCTTTTTTTTAATTTTTTTTATACCCCCTGTGGGTAAATTAAGCGTTCCTCATCTATCTGGGATGAATTCAACTTACTAACTCTCATGTACTCCATCTATATTACATAAAATTCAATGCAATCTAGTTATTTTCCTCCTCTTTTGAACAAGAGCCCATGGGACAATGAAAGTGCTCAACGTTGCAACCTTCGAGGTCAGGGGTTCAGTTCAAGTAATGTTACCAATGAAAGGAAAACAATTCCACTTTTGAGTTTGGTGCAGATTCCATCCTCTTCTCTGTTGGTGTTACTCAATTGGAAACCTCTTTTCATTCATTCACCATGGATATCCCAGCCATTACCATTCTCAACCCAAGGAGTCTGCACACAAGGGGACCAGTGACTTCTGTTATAAAATTTGTAATTTGTTTTCTGATTTGTAACTACCCAATATGTAATATATTGCTTGAAGACGTTTATATGACTGCATGTAATGTGTTTTTTCAGCGAACCAAAGAGACAGAGGAAGCGGGTTGGTTCCTTGGCCAGCTCGTTTGACTGCTCCTCCTCCTCGACTCGGTGATTTTGATTATTCCAGTGACATTTTTGAAAAGGACACGGTAATTCAAATAGACCTTTTTGATATGCACCAGAGTAATTAAATTTGGTTTATTTCAGATGTCACCAAAAATTGCTTGTGCCGAAAGGGACAACACCCCCACCAAACACCAACTCCACAATAAAATATTTAGTGAAAATTTCTGACCTGCATGATCAAAATCTTTGTTTCAATTCTGAATTCATTGATTTTGGCCAAAGAGGTTGAAATTTTCATTTAAGCTGAATCTCATGCAATTTCTTATTCCAATTTTGTTGCCAAAAATGCCCTCCATTAGCTCAAGAGCTCAATGTTTTATCTGATCTTCTGTTAACGGGAAGGGATATTAACATCCTAAAATCTTGAAAAATATAGTTTACTACACTAGGATTTAATTTACTAGGGTTATGACCTACTTATTTCTTTAAATGTAAGTTTATTAAACTTTTATTTTTCAAATGTAAATACTTTTAGGTTTTAACAATTTTTCTGAAATGAGACTCCGAAACATTGAACCAGCTGAAACATTTTAGTCCAAACTCTAAAGTCAAGATAGAATGTGGTCCAATAGGAAATTGACAACTAATATTTTGCATGCATTTATTTTGTTTATGGGTTCATAACTTCATACTGATGCGCACATATTTTTTCTGATACATATCATATGGTGCAGGAAATATGGCAAGGGAGGGTAGAGAGTTACTGGAATTTGTTGGGTCCAAAGATTAAGCCAGACACTCTGAGAAACGTGATGGATATGAAAGCAAACTTGGGGTCATTTGCAGCTGCTCTCAGAAAGAAAGATGTTTGGGTGATGAATGTTGTGACAGAAGATGGACCAAACACACTCAAGATAATTTACGACAGAGGCCTGATAGGCACTTTGCATGACTGGTAAGAAGTGTACAAATAGGCGCTCATTAGGTATTATAAGAATTTCTTTTAGCCGCTAGAACATATGTAGTGCTTTTGTTTTCTACTTAAAAAGGGATCAGAAATGCCTAACAATTCAAAAAGATCAGAATACCCACTTAATCACTTATGGGGGGGGCGGGGGGGGGGGGGGGCGTAAATAGCCTTTTACCGTACTAGTGATTGTTAGTTGATAGAATTTCACAATATTCATGCCTTCGGTTATGTCATTATGGTCTTTCAGAGTAAAGCTGCTCCACTTTTTAACCTATTTTTTTGGAACAGTTGATATTGTTGATACTGTCTACAAATAAGTAGTAAATAAATAAAGCATTACTGTTTCTAGTCTAAATTGTCTTTCCTCCAGAATTAGTAATTAAAGCTAAAGCAGTTGGATATGTGATTCAGTGCGATTGAACCACTACAACAATAAATCAACATTCAATAACAATTTACATTTAAAAGGAAAAACACTCACAAATTGATCTATCGAGAACATTCACATCCAAAATCTGAAGGAATATCAATTCTTAATCAGGATGATCAGTGGCCATTATTGTTAAATTAAAGAATAATCTCAAGTAATTTGTGCTGTTGGTTTCTATCATTATATATATATGTATATATATATGGAGATGCTCCTATGAGAGATATCTCTCACCTTATATGAGAGATTGTGTGGGGGCCCTCACATCGATAACCAATGCCAACAACTTAAATGTGAGGGCCCCCACCCATGTCTCTCATATAAGGTGAGAGATATCTCTCATAGGAGCATCTCCCGATATATATATATATATATATATATATATATATATCGGGAGATGCTCCTATTATATATATATATATCGGGAGATGCTCCTATTATATATATATATATATATATATATCGGGAGATGCTCCTATGAGAGATATATATATATATATATATATATATCGGGAGATGCTCCAATGAGAGTAACTCTCACGGTACTATGAGAGCAAGGGTGGGGCCCTCATATCCATATCCGATGCCAACAGCCTAAATGTGAGGGCTCACACCCCTTACTCATAGCTCATAGTACTGTGAGAGTCACAGTAACTCTCACAAGAGCATCTCGCATCTCCATATATATATATTGTGGTGATTTTCAATCTTGAGTTGCATGTATTCTAAATAAGAAGATTCAAAATAGAAAGAGGTGTAATATATTTCCCTAATCAGAGGATTAGTATTTTATTAAAATTCATATGATTTGACCACTCTGGCCACCCTTGGGACTTCTAGTGACCCAAAAACTACATGCTTCATTATTCAAGCTTTGCATGCGCATATTTAGAATTTAACATTAAACTATTCTGATAAAAACTTTAATAAATTCTTTTAACACAAAAACAGGAAAAAAAAAAACTCTAATTGATTCGACTTCTGTATTAAGATTCCAAAAACATTTATCGGCTAATAACTCTTCCTTTAACTCATATTGCTATAAGATCCAAGAATAAGACAAAAAAAGAAATCCAAGTGGAGTCCACTATATCTTTGCTTGTATTCTAATGACCCCACACAGCAAGCATGTGGATCCAAAGTTTAGGAGAGCTTCATTGCTTGCTTCAAAGGCACACCTAGAGAAGAAATTTTTTAGAACGAATGGAATATCTTTTGGTTGCATAGAATGCCAAGAGTATTTCTACTATTTCATTTGCCATGGTGTTTTGCACGAATGGAATATCATTGAAGCCTTTGCATCTATTTGAGGTGAACTCTGTTGGTTCTCCTTGTTTACTCTTCTTTATCTAGCGATATTTTGTCAACAACTCCACATTCATAATGCCACTTCTAACCACCAAGGATGAAAATAGCGGTAGCGGCGGGCGATACGTAGCGTATCGGGGATACGTAGTGGCGTAGCGGTGCGATTTGAAAAAATCGCCAAAAAAATCTGAAAAAATTCCAGAAAATCCAGAAAATTGTAAAATGAAAGAAAATGTGGTTCTTTTGCAAAAGTAAGTAAGAAAAGGGGGCGTAGCGGTGCCCTCAATATATGAGGTCCTGTATCGCTGTATAAATAGAAAATAATAGTAATGATTAGTTTTTTCACATGTATTCATGTTTCTTAGTCATGCTAACTTAAAAAGTAATAGAAAGCTCATAAAAAAAAAAAAAAATAGAACATGAAATAAAGGCATAAGAATTAAGAAGACTTAAGAGTTAAGAGTTAGGTCATTACTCATTAGTGAACATTGAACAATCAAATATCAATACTTTAACATTCAAGGTTCAAATTCAATCAAGTGAATGAACTATGAAGTGATCAACAATCAACATTCAACACCAATTTAGAAATGACAGAGAGTAGAGAGTTAGTGAATGAAATAGGAAATTAGGAATACCTTAATCACCACCAAAAGGAATGTCTACCAAGATTCAAGGGGCTATGGTTATCCTCATCTCCATCAGTGTTATCATTTCTATTGGCACCATATTGAATTTGATATTGATGAGTATTGGGATCCACAAATCCAAAGAAGGCAGCCGCATCCGCATCATAGGAACTTGGAGGAGGTGGATATCTACCATATTACGTTTCACCATAGTCACCATATGTGTAGGACCTCGAAGCTGAAGACTGTTCTTCTTGTTGTTGTACTTGACCATATGGAAAATAGTCAAAATACTGTGAGGGTCCTTGTCCACTGTAACTAGGGTTCCACGAATTAGTCCATGATGTCGCTTGTTGTCCTCCAAAATCTCCACTCATATTTTCTTGCTCATTACTACCTCCAGCCCCAGGTGGTGAATCTCTTCGGCGCCGTTGATAACCACGGCTTGGATCAAATCTTCCAGATGGAGGTAACTCCTGTACTTTCTCTACAGGAATGACATCGTCTTCATCATGTTGATAGTATTCACTAGTACCACCTGTCTCACTGTCTCCTCCTCCATCTCCTCCACCATGGCTACTTGAAGAGACTGTGGTGGAACTAGCTTTCTCAGAAGCAGGTTCTTTCCCACTCCTCCTAGTCCTACTGCTGGTACCTTCTCCCTGAGGTGGCTGACCTTCTGCAGGTGCCTCACCCATGTCCTCACCTATCAACTCTTGAACCGTTTCTTGAAACCCCGGATCTGAATCTAACAGTGGATCCTCTATCTCGGCTAGCCGTGGGAGTAAGGGATCGTCCTCTCTAAATATGTGATCCAAATTAATGGGACAATAATCAGGATTATACCTTGTCCTTCTCTCCCTAATTCTGTTTCTCAGCTTCAGATTGTAATGACAATATACAAGCTTGTTGAGTTTTTGCATGGTAAGCCGATTCCTGACCTTTGTGTGGATTAAAGAGAAAGTGCTCCAATTTCTTTCATAGTTGGAAGATGTTGTAGTTTGACTAAGGATGCGAACAACCACACTCCTTAGATGTGGAGCACTCTCTCCAAAATTCACCCACCAATCAGCTGAAATGCAAAAAATAAATAAAGAAAATTAGATCGCATCACAAGATATCTACAATGTGGATTTGTCTTTTGTTCATAGTCATACCAGGTGGCATCCTTCCAATCGATCGTATCACAAGAGGGTCGGCAAAGGTTCCTCTCCTTTGTGTATACATAAATATCTACAATGTGAAAATTAGATATAAGTCGGTAAACCCCTACAGCATGTATGGCAATTGGCACTTGGCAGCATAATTAAATTCTCTTAAGTAACCACCCACTCACCTCTTGTATGGCTTCAATTTGATCATCTGGATTTACCAATTTCTTCAACACCTCCCGTAATCTTACCCGCAAGTCCGTATCTATTGCTTCGGTGTGTAGTTCGACATTGCGGTAATAGAATTCGGGATTCAAAAAATAACCTACATTATAAATATGAAGAATGTACTGTGAGCAAACAAGATAATAAATACATTAGTTAGGAAAATAAAAAAGTATCAAATTCAAAGATATATATTAATTACCTGCAGCATGCAATGGATGATGCAACTGATCGTTCCAACGGGCATCAATAATCTTTATATATTTCTCGTGATACCTAACATTTTCCATAATGGATTGCTTTGGCCGATCCATTGCTTCATATATAAAGCCCATTGTCGGCTTGTCATCACCATCTACAAGCCGCAACACTTTAACTAATGGCTCAAAAACCTTTAATATCTTCCTCACTTTCTTCCAAAATTTATTGTCCCTCAACAGGTTTGGGACTTCAAACTCCGGACCACTAGTTGCATTGCCCATTTCGAACGAAGCCATTCTTCTGATGCAAACATCTGAATGAGCTCCGTTCTAAACTTTACAAGGCTTTCCATAGCCAGAAAATGGGTTGCAAACCTAGTTAATCCTGGACGCAGCAAGGCATGGTTATTTGTGTATTTTTTCATCAAGCTTAACACCCATGAATGATCATATATAAATCTTGTAATTCCTCTACATGCCTTGATCAATGAAGCCACTTTTGTCTTCCTTCCAATCTTTTTCAAGATGAGATCTATGCAGTGTGCTGCACATGGGGTTCAGAATAAATGGGTCCTCTTCTCCATTAATTTCAAACCTGCTGCCTTGAAATTGGCGCCATTATCTATAACAATCTGTACAATATACTCCTCTCCCACACTCTTTACAACTTTATCCATAAGAGTGTATATATATGTGGCTGTCCGTCTATGTTCAAATGCATCAATGGACTTCACAAAGACGGTCCCAATGACTGAATACACCAAAAAGTTTATAAATTGTGTTTGGGTGCCGCTGGTCCACCCGTCACACATGATGGTAACATCATTCTGTTGCCACATGGGCCTAAATTTTTCCACCCAAGCCTTTATTTCTTTATATTCTTCTTCAAGATATTTAGTGCCCACATCATATACGGAGGGCGCCTGTATACCCCGCCCAGCTTCAGCGGCAACATCAAGAATAGTCTAGAAATATGGGGAATCTAGTGCTGTGGGTGGTATGTTCTTGTGAATTAGCCATTTTGCTGTAGCTTTGGCCAATCTATCTCTTGCAACCTTCATTACCCTTTTCACAACACTAGATATTTTTGGTTGTTTATCTCCCTCTTTTCTATATGCTAGAGGATCAACAGGGGGAGGAACTGTTCCTCCCCTTCTTGTAGAGATAATTTCTACATCAACATCCCATTCCCGGGTGCTAAATGCCCTACGTATGGACCCCGCAAAGCCCTTACCCCTGCTTGGCACAGTAGACGATGAGCCCCCTGCATCATAATATTTGCTTCCAGCAAATGCACGACTTTTATATTCTTCTTGTTGACTCATCAAAGACTCTCGGCGTGCAGCCTCCATCTGTGCATCTTCCTCCTCATCAAAGTATTCATCTCCAAATACATCATAACGGGCAGCATCAACATCTTGCCGCCTCTTTTCTTTTATCTCTACTTTTCTAGCTTTGTTTTGGCCAACCAAAGCTTTCATTTGTTCTCTGACTTCCCTTGGTACTTCGGTACAGCCAGCAACATTGCCAGATATGTGGACCAAGTGGTGCTTCAATATTGTAATGCCCCCATTGGTCACTTTTCCACAAAACTTGCATTTGATTTTCAACCTATTATTCTCAACTGCCTCACCAAAGCTCCATGCGGGATCAATATCACGAGGCATTTTAACTTATCAATTGGCAAAGACAGATAGACTGAAATTGAATACCTGGCTGGCTATAAATATAAACAAGTAGTAAACTAGTATGTTAAAAATAAAAAAAAACAAAGAAACATGTTAGAGGAAACTTATATCACAAATCTAGGAACCATTTTCAAGACATTTGATTGGTATTCAAATATTAAAAATTATTTTTTTTAAAAAAATAAATAAATCCGAAAATAAAAAAATAGAGAAAAATCAATAAACATTCAAAATGTGATGGATTGATCTATGGGAAACATAGATTTATCATTTACAAGCAATTTCCAAGTGGTTTCATGGGTTGTCCATGAGTATTCCCATTTTTCTTTTCAAAAAATAAATAAATCCGAAAATAAAAAATAGAGAAAAATCAATAAACATTCAAAATGTGATGGATTGATCTATGGGAAACATAGATCTATCATTTACAAGCAATTTCCAAGTGGTTTCATGGGTTGTCCATGAGTATTCATATTTTTTTTTTCAAAAAATAAATGAACCCGAAAATAAAAAATAGAGAAAAATCAATTGACATTCAAAATGTGATGGATTGATCTATGGGAATCATAGATCTATCATTTACAAGCAATTTCCAAGTGGTTTCATGGGTTGTCCATGAGTATTCACATTTTTTTTTTCAAAAAATAAATAAATCCGAAAATAAAAAATAGAGAAAAATCAATAAACATTCAAAATGTGATGGATTGATCTATGAGAAACATAGATCTATCATTTACAAGCAATTTTCAAGTGGTTTCATGGGTTGTCCATGAGTATTCACATTTTTTTTTCAAAAAATAAATAAATCCGAAAATAAAAAATAGAGAAAAATCAATAAACATTCAAGTATTGTTGGAATGATCCATGGGAAATATAGATCTAGCAATATGAAGTTATTTTCAAGTTGTTTCATGAGTTTTCCATAAGTGATAATGTTTTTTTTTTTTTTAAATAACATAAATCCGAAAATAAAAATAACAATATATAAAAAAAAACAAAAGATATGCATGCAAGATCAAAAGGAAGCATGGATCTACAATAAAACAAGACAATGATGCCATTATGTTGTGATTCATAGTAGTTAGAGAGTGATAATCTCAAAAGTTGAAAAAAAAATCACATACCTAGATGAAGAATCTTGTTTAGAATCTTTAGAATTTCTTTCAATAGTTGAATGTTGGTGATTTGGTGGCAAGAAATCTTGAAGAAATGGACTTGGGAGACACTTGGGACCACAAAGAGTAAAAAACAGCAAACATAGAGGGGAAGAGAGGTAAGAGAAGGGTAAAAAACCCTAAAAACTCCAAAGGGGGGGTTTTGTGTCCCCCCCCCCCCCTGCCGGTCGTGTCGGCCGCCACGGGTACGATATCCCGTGGCGGCCGATAATTTGGCCGTAGCGTGGCGGTATCGCCCGCTACGGCCGATATTTACATCCCTGCTAACCACATCATTCAAATCTTTATTGACTCAGCTGCCTAGCTCCTTGTACTAGCAAATTTTCAGTTCTTTTGCCAGAAGCTGTTTTTGATCTTTCAAGCACATGCCCAATCGTCTTTATTATCCTTAGATTCCTACTTCCTTGCCCTAGCAATGTCTTTTTGGCAAGATACTGTTTCTTTTCTTTCAAGCACATGCCCAATCATCTGATATGACTCCCTTATTTTTTCACTTATAAACTACCTGTACTTTTCCTGCTATGTATATTGCTTACTTTATCCTTTCATGTCAGCTCATCCATATCCGAATATGCGTTTCAACTACATGTACGTTTTTTTTTGGGGGTGGTTTCTTTATCACAATTCCAATCGTGCTAGAAAATTTTCCCATTGAATATGCTGTTCTCGTAACACAACTGTAATCAACTACAGATGAGAACTGAGACGAATCCTAGACAGCACTTTCTTTTTCCCTTTTTTGTGATTTAATGATAATAATTTAGTAATAAAATGGTACCATATGCATGTATGAAAACTATATATACAAGTCTAATACTCAAATCACATCAACATTACACAGTAGCAGTGTAATGTTGCCTTCCCACTCCGTCTAAGGAGAGGATTCCAACTCAATTTATTTCACTTCCCTTCTTCAGCAAAGAATATGCAATGCTATTAGTATTTGTATTGACATGGAATTAATAATTGGATAGTAAGTCCTAAAAACCCTTTCAAAAAAGAAAAAAAATGAAAAGCAAACGAAAGTCCTACACAAGACTCAGTTAGTCATCTCTGTATAATTTTGTTTTTCATGTGATATATCATGTGCATAGTTGCACTGTAGCATAACATTAAAAAAACTAAAAAAAATTTACACTGTAACATGTATTCTTAGTTATTCCTGGTGATGGGAATTTGTAATTGTTGGAAGTATCCAAGATCTGAACAAGTTAACCCTGCACCCGAACATAACACCTTGAACCTTTTTCCCCTTTTTTTTTAGAAGCAAATGTTAGCCATGTTGATACAAATTTTTTGAGCCAACACCACAGGACCCGTGGGCCACATGTGGGACCCAAAGAAGTCTAGGATTTTTTTTTCTTTTAATGAGCTATAGCTAGGATTAGCTTTCCAGTTCCAATAGGAGTCTTTGATTAGTTTCTTAGTTTCATTGGGATTCTTGGATTATAATGTTTGTTTCACTGTATATGTGAGGCATTGTAAGACATTAGAATCGGTTTTGGAGATTAATAAAAATTTACTTTGTGGATTGAGGTTCTTTCCTCTTTGTGAGTGTCTTTCTGAAGTCATCCTTTTTGTGCTTTGGCACTTTGCAAAGCATTAATCCAAATCTTTTAGGGTTTACATTATTTTGATATTTGAGCAAGTTCAAATCGCTCATATTGTTGGTGAAATTGTCTGATGATTTTGAGGGTAGCATTTTTGACAAAGAAGATGAACAGGCGTAGCAAAAAGGAGATGGAGATCTCTTTGCGTCGGTAAGAAAAGAGAGGAAAAAAAAATAGAACCCTTTTCTTAATTGTCTTTTCATTTCGATCTCAGCAAGCACAAAAAAAATAAAAATAAATAAATAAAAAAAAGGGAAGAAGACCTTCAGACCTGTCCCAACACATCTGTCACTGTCTCCATTGCCTTCATCCTCTCAAACTCGAAAATGGGGATTTCTCCTCTGGGCATGATCTCTAGGAAGGAAAGTACCTTCTGTTCGTTGTGGGCTCTTTATCAGTCACTCATCTTTGGTCCTTTACGGGGGAGATACTCCTATGAGAGATACCCTCACATCCATATCCAATGCCAACAACTTAAATGTGAGGGCTCCAAAGGTGAGAGATATCTCTCATAGGAGCATCTCCCATATATATATATATATATATATATATATATATATATATATATATATATACAGCTGCAGTAAGAACTGGAAGACTGTTGTATGTACAATAACCCTCTCTTTCGCTACTGGTGGACTGGTAACTTGCACAGAAAGGCCGACAGAAGCAATGTTTCTTAGCGCGCTTTTCAAGCGCTTGGCTTCTGCTAGCGGCGGGCGGCAATGCCATAAAGTTAGTTCAGTTGCAAGCCTAAGCCAAGAAGGTACAAACGAAGTGACGGCCCGCAGGAATCAATGGTTCCTGTTTGGAGAAGAATTAACGAAATAGCTAATAGCATAAAAACAGATCCAAGTGAAGTATATAGGAAAAACTGATGCTGCCTTGATCTTTCTTTGTCTCGGACCCCATACCCCTATAATAATGGTTGAGTAAGGGGTGGCCCCAAAGCAGAATTGACCGGTGGTGGTTGATATATATATATATGGGAGATGCTCATATGAGAGATCTCTCACCCCACCCTCGCATTTAAGTTGTTGGCATTGGATATTGGATGTGAGGGCCCCCACCTTATCTCTCATAGTAAGGTGAGTATCTCTCATAGGAGCATCTCCCATATATATATATATATATATATATATATATAGAGAGAGAGAGAGAGAGAGAGAGAGAGAGAGAACAAAGAGGAGAAGAAACAAGGAGAGAAAGAGAGGGACTTTCTTTCTTTGATGTCGTGGCCAACTAGACTCGACATATCCAGTCATGTCATAGTTTAGGGCAGTGTGTAACAATTTTGTTCAGCGCCTCACTCCACTTCTTTCTTCTACAGGAGTACCTGGGTTAGGCCAAGTGCAAGACAGGTGGCGCAGCCCGGATCCGCGATCAGGATGATAAATCAATCTCCCGAAGGATTAATCAAATCCAAGATGGATTCAGTCACTAGGGCACCCTCGCAAGAGGAGAAAACATCATAACCATAAGAGAAAACTCTTACAACTCAAGTTTAATTGATAATAAGCATTTTAAATACAATGAGGCCTAACATCCTTATATAGAGGAGTTGGCTTAATCCCTAAGCAACAATATTTCCTAATATCTGAATAATGCCTAAAATAATAAACATACTAATATTAATCCCAAACAAACCAAACTACTAAATAATATTCCTAAATAAATGAATGTCCCGTTTGGGCCTATGGACTGGACCCAATGGGTTGGCCGACGTATTGTCTGGCCTGCATCAATTCTCCTCCGCTTGAAAAAACTTGACTCCGGCGAGTTGACATCTTGATAATAAGGGAGAGAATTCGACCACAAATTCTGAAAATGTCCGCCTGGATTGACGATCAATCTTAAAAACGTTTTTCTTTTCTTTTGATCTGCACTGGCATTGCGGCTTGGAAGTTTGACGCAATCTATTCTTCCGTCTAAAAGTAGATCGAAAGTATCACTTCTAATGTCTGCGTTGAGCTCGGATGTGTGATCTCACCATTAAAAGCTTTAGTTGTTTCCTTCTACCCAACAGATCATGAAGATTGACTATCCATCGTTGATCACCGAAAATGAAGTCAATGTGAGGAACTTCAACTGCTTGATCTTCACGTGTAACCACTGGGACAATTGATTTGATTTCCGATGACACAATTGGATTTTCTGGAAGTGACATGAAAATTGGATCCACCGGATGTTCAATCTTCTTGTTAACTTAATCAGAGCCTTCAAGGTATACTTGTCTTTGCTCTTCCTCAACCTTTTGCAGCTCTTGACTGACATTACTTTGATCAATATTGTTTGTATCCACGAAATCAACTTTGCCATAAAATTGCTCTTCGGTGTCATCTTTGATGTTTTCTGGCTTCACCTGTGGTGCAGTCATGACATATGTTTCATCTGTTTGCTATGTCCGTGACTTTTCTGTGGAAGGTGATGATGTAGATGAAGACAGAAATGAGTAATCCTTTTCCATTCCACAAAAAAAGTATGTGTTTTCACCTTTATCATTGTGCACTTTCTGATAAAAAAATCCATTGACGTCCAAAAAATAATATGAGCAATATTCATATGGATCACATCACTCCATATTTTGTCTTCAGAATGGCCCATCTTGAATGATACCAAACATCTATGAGTCACAGGAATGACATGACCATTACTCCATGTGACTTGGTAGCAAGGATGAAAATAGCGGTAGCGGCCCGCCGCCAAACCGCTACGAAGCGGGCGATATGTAGTGTAGCGGTGCGATTTTAAAAAATCGCCAAAAAAATCTGAAAAAATTCAAGAAAATCCAGAAAATTGTAAAATGAAAGAAAATGTGGTTCTTTTGCAAAAGTAAGTAAGAAAAGGGGGCGTAGCAGTGCCCTCAATATATGAGGTCCTGTATCGCTGTATAAATAGAAAATAATAGTAATGATTAGTTTTTTTACATGTATTCATGTTTCTTAGTCATGTTAACTTAAAGGGCATGTTTGTGTAACACTTTTCCGCGGAAAAGTTTACGGTTTTCCGCGGAAAACCCATTTTTCCGGCGTTTGGTGCGGAATAATTCCGCGGAAATGTTTTCCTGCCTCGTCAACATTTTCCTTGATAATTGTGGAAATGGGTTTCCCATGGGGGGTATGGGAAATGGTTTTCCTCGGAAAACTTCTCCATCTTTTCCTCACTTTTGTTCATTTCAACCCAAAAACCCTATAACTCTTTCATTTTTCATTTCTTTATATAAATTATTATTTAATGTTAAATAAATAATATACATGTTATGTTATTTTCTTCAAAAAATTATATCACCAAATAAGAAAATTTGATTTTCTATAAGGAATCCACAGCCGCACCAAACAACATATGCACCAATTCAATGAGGAAACTCTTTTTGCACCAAACATGAATTTCTAAATTCTACGGAAATCCTTTTCCAAGGTTTTCATTTCTATGGAATTTGCTGACGTGACAATTTCCTTTTTCCGCGGAAAGGGTGTGTACACAAACGTGCCCAAAAAGTAATGGAAAGCTCATTAAAAAAAAATTAGAACATGAAATAAAGGCATAAGAATTAAGAAGACTTAAGAGTTAGGTCATTAGTGAACATTGAACAATCAAATATGAAATATCAATACTTCAGCATTCAAAGTTCAAATTCAATTAAGTGAATGAACTATGAAGTGATCAACAATCAACATTCAACACCAATTTCCAAGCAATTTCCAAGTGGTTTCATGGGTTGTCCATGAGTATTTAATTTTTTTTTTCAAAAAAAAAATAAATCCGAAAATAAAAAATAGAGAAAAATCAACAAACAATAAAAATGTGATGGATTGATCCATGGGAAACATAGATCTATCATTTACAAGCAATTTCCAAGTGGTTTCATGGGTTGTCCATGAGTATTCAATTTTTTTTTTCAAAAAAATAAATAAATCCGAAAATAAAAAGTAGAGAAAAATCAACAAACAATGAAAATGTGATGGATTGATCCATGGGAAACATAGATCTATCATTTACAAGCAATTTTCAAGTGGTTTCATGGGTTGTCCATGAGTTTTCAAATTTTTTTTTCAAAAAAATAAATAAATCCGAAAATTAAAAGTAGAGAAAAATAAAATAAAAATAAAAATATGTGTGCATGATGAAAGGGAAACATGGATCTCATCATATTACAAGACAATGAAGCTTTTTATAGTACTTAGACTCTTAGAAAGAGATGATCAATAGATGATCTCAATTCTCAAAAGTCAAAAGACTAGAAAAAAAATAAAAAGAAAAACATACCTAGGTGGAATGGAAGCTTGGGCCTTGGATCTTGTAGTTGTTTCACTTGTTTGTGTTTGATTCCTTCGAATTTGACTCTTGTGGTTGAAACTTGAAAATGAGATGGTTTGGAGGCACACAAAGCACTTGAAAATGGAAGGAAGCTAGTTGAAAATGGGTGGAAAGAGAGCTAGGGCCGGCTGTGGGGCTTTATAAAGCCCCACGCCACGTAGCGGCCGCTACGCTTTGTGGCGGCCGCTACATGAAAATAGCGGCCGCTACGGTGTGATTTTCCGTAGCGGCCGCTATTTTCCCTGATACCGCCACGCCCGATATATCGGCCGCTACGCTTCGAAGCGGCCGCTATTTTCATCCTTGCTTGGTAGGGCTTAGGAAGCTTCTCAGTTAGCCAATGAAGTTGATCAATGACCTCTTACACGAGAAAATTTATTGCGCTACCATCGTTAATAATCAAATTAGTAGACTTGTTTTCGACTCTTAATCGCTTGTGAAATTTCTTAGCCTGTCTCCATTCTTCTTCATTTTCATTTGTATTAAGGAGTTGGCGAATGACAAGAGTGGGATTATCTTCTCCTGTAAAAAGTTTCTCCACAACATGAGCCCTTGATATTTGATGAAAATTTTCTTCTTTATGATGGGCTCTTGATCTTTGCTTAAATTTTTATTCTTCAATATGGGATCTTGATCTTTGCTGGAAATTTTCTTTTTGAGAATGCCAAATCTCATTTTCAGTCTGGAGTGCTTCAGCTTCAGCATATGCTTCTTGAATGGTCATGCAAAAACGCATCTTATCTCATATTTCTGATCGCAAACCTCTCATATATCACTTTTTATCATCTTTATCTATGCCCTTTAAATTACAATCAAATTCCAAATTTTGATAATGGCGCGTGTACTCCGTCAGATCTCCTTGCTTCAAATGGAGGAACTGCTCAAAGTAGACTGCTTTCTTATAATATCGATCCCCATATGTCTTGATAAAGTTTTCTTTGTTACTCAATTAGATCTTTAATGTTTCTCATTTTGGATGTAAAAGAGGAATAAGACATTTTTTTTTCAAAGATGAACTAACCTAATGGATAGATCTGCTTGCCACCAGCATGTAGGTGAAATCAAATCTGAAATTTGACGGTGGTTGACTTTGATATCTCGAAAAGGAGATTCAACCATTATTCAGATTGAATCTGTGGACCATGCACTCCACTGGAAGGATTCTATTTGCTAATAGGTCGGATTGGAATTGGGCCCACCTGACTCAGGCCTGCACCCCTTTTTTTTATGCACTGCTAATGGGCTGGATTTGGGTTCGGGCTCAAGCTGGACTCAACTCAGTTCAGGCCCAAAAGTGCCAAAGGCCAGGCACATGGGTTGATTTTGCCACTGTCTTGTGTTTCGAGCAAGAAGAAAAACTAAGAGACTTTACGTCTCTTACCCTTACTGATGAGAAGTTGCCTTTGCATCGGATACGTGCCAAGTTGCCTTTGCTACCAGTGTTGACTACAATAATAGTCCATGGTGTAATGTAGTGTTAATGGATGTTGGGGATGGTTTACTTAGAAGGCCATGGATATATGACAACAATAAAATCCATCTGATGAGAGTCAATACATATACATTTGTTAAAGATGGTGAAGTTGTTACACTCTATCCGATGTAACAAGAACCATGAAAGGATTCAGGCCAGGTGTTCTGATTCGGAATCACTTCAAGTGAGGCATGTTTATGGTGGCTACTCAAGTTCAAGGTCGAATTCTTTTGCAACTCGGGGAATGATGCAAAGCCTGTGGGCCTATACAACCAGACCCATGGCCCACATGTGGAACACAAAGAAATCTAGGATTTTGTGGCGCAGTCCCGGAACCTCGATCGAAAGTGTAGACAAATCTCGATGAGATTGATCAAATCCAAAGGATTCCAGCCCTAAGGCACAACACAAACCATAACACAAGAAAGAAACTCACAATAACTTGGATTGATTAATAAAGCATAACCTTACAATGTGGGACTTCTCTATATATATAGACTAGCATTGTTCCTAAATAAGCAATAAAGGAAATATCTAGTCCTAATCCTAATCAACATATAAATTAGAAAGGAAATCTTCCTAAACAATTAAGCGACCTTCTAATCTAGAAATAAGCAAATAAAGCAACACTACTAATCTAAGAAATCAGGAAACGTCATGTGGACCCCATCGGCTTGGTCCATTAAGGCTTGTGGGTCCTAGTCTTGGATCGGGATCGGACTGCATCAACTCTCCCTGGCTTGAAAGAACTTGACTCCGGCGAGTTGATAGTTTGATAATGCTGGAAAGAATTCGATCACAAGTCCAAAAATTGTCCTCCTGGGTCGAAAACCAAGCGCACAAACTTCCGTCTTTTCCTTGGATCTGCATTCGCATGACATAGTTTGAAAGCTTGATGCGATCTTTTCCTCCATGAGAAGGGAACAGAGAAACAGAGCTAAAGAAGAGGAAGAAAGGCAAAAAAAGAAAAAAGAAGAGAGGAGAAAAAAAAAACGAGGAGAAGAAGATAGAGTTGGGAGAGAATACTTGGCACCGTCCAGCAACCAGCCGCTAGCATCTTTTCGCAAGCCAGCATCCAGCGCCCTCTGTCCATCAGGAAACAGCAGCCAGCAGCTAGAGTAGACGCAGCAGCCAAAAACCGTCATCATCGAGCTCCGGCAACTGCATCATTTTGTTTATTGTTTTATCTTTGTAATGAGTTGTAGTTAGGATTAGCTTTCCAAATCTAGTAGGAGCCTTTGATTAGTTTTCTAGTTTCATTAGGAGTCTTGGATTCTGAGGTTTGTGTCCCTGTGTCCGAGAGCATTTTAAGACATGAAAATTAGTTTTAGAGATTAATAAGAATTTCCTATATATATTGAGGTACATTTCAATTGTAGAAGTCTTTTTAAGACATCGTACCTTACAAAGCTTAGATCCAAAGCTTTTTAGGGTTTGCGTTGATTTTCCTTTTTGCATTGAGGTTCATTCCTCTTCTTAAGAGTCTTTCAAAGACATCCTTTCTGGGATTCGGCACTTTGAAAGATTCAATGGAGGTTTGCATACATGATTTAAGTATACCCTCTTTCTTTTGCTCTTTTTCTTATTCTAGGTCTAGGAAAAAAAAGGGTGTGGGGGGAAGGAGTCTGTGTTATCAATAGTGAATGCAAGTCATTTGATGTTCTTTTGATTGCCATTTTCTATTCACACACACACACACGATAAATTAAGTTGGTTCTTTTTTTGGGATGCAGTTCTGCTAAAATAATTGGGACATAGTTCATCCGTGGAAGTTTTACAGGATGAACACTTGGATCCTCTTACATGTGTCACACTCACATCCATTGGGACTGGATCCTGAATATCTTTGGGTATAAACATGAGAAATGTTACATTTTCTGTTAGTCACATACAAATAGATGCTTTAAGGGGAGGTCTGGAAACCTCATAGCCTGTTGTTTCTTCTGAAACCCGAGAACAGGTTGAGCCCATTGATTTTATGGCCTGTTTTGGTCACAACGGCTTTGGCTGTCTAATAGAAAGGAAGAAACTTGAACACTTTGACTCAGCATTATATTGGCTTATGTCCTTATACGACTCTTGACTCCCTTCTGCTGTGTACAGGTGTGAAGCCTTCTCAACCTACCCTCGTACTTATGATCTCCTCCATGCTTGGACTGTGTTCTCTGACATTGAGAAGAAGGGATGCGGTGCAGAGGACCTACTAATTGAGATGGACCGTATAGTGAGGCCAACTGGTTATATAATTGTCCGTGATAAGAGACGGGTTGTGGAATTTATTAAGAAGTATTTGGTGGCACTGCACTGGGAATCGGTGGCACTGGGTGAAGCTGAAGATTCAGAGGTGGATGATGATGAAAAGGTGCTTGTGATCCAAAAGAAGATGTGGTTGTCAGGTGGAAGCCTCAAGGATTCGATTTAAAGATTATTTTGTCCCCTACCTCTCTTTCATGCAGTTTACCATTTTTGTATTGTAGCTTTTGCACCAGAGCCTAATAAGTAAGGCCCTTGGGCAGTGGGATAATTTGTTTACTTTCTTGATTACAGTATTCTATAGTGATGTCTTGTTATAAGCTCAGATGATAAGCAGTTTGCTGATATTTTCTGACATTAGGTATTGATTTTGGGATTTTAGATTGTTCTTTTTTTAATTATTAATTATTATTCACATGGATGCTGCTGCTCAAGGTGGTGGTATTAAAATGGAAATGAATGTTGGGAAGCTTGATAATATACTAAAATAGATTTTCTGAAGGAGAGGGTTCCTATTTGTTTATAATCATAGCTTTAAGATACTGGTGAGCCTGCCAAACAGAACATGATTTGAGATTTTTTTTCTGCTAGATTTCCCTGATCTGAAGGAGGCTTAAAATTTTAGGGCTGCCCTATCATAGGATCTCTCTTTTGTGTTTGAAGAAAAAGAAATCAGTTGACATGTGGGTGAGAACCTTGGAAAGAAGGTTACTCTCCGCGATATCATACAAATCTCATATCATTTCATCAGATGGCAGCTTTTGTTCCTGGCTGCAGATGACTTTGTTAGGTACATCATGCAGTGAGCGAGGTAGTTGGATGGGGCCCCACTGATGATGGGACCAGGGCGGTTGGGAAGAACCGTCTAGGATAGGCCCAAAAATCAAATTTGGGGTGAATTCCTTACCTCAACCCCTTCATCTATGGCTGCTTTTTATTTTTATGAGAAATGTGTTAGTTTGTATGGTCTTAATCCATCATATGATGTAATAAATTGATTCATTTATTTATTTATCAATATTATCATGCTTTCCTTTTTTGAGATGAATGATGTTTTATTACTTAATATACATAACCAATACATGACATGATGGTTCATGAGATGAATCGGGTCCTATGAGTATATTAGATGTGATATGTGTATGGATGAGATCCACATACAGAGACATGTGTATCAAATTTTATACTTAAATATCTTCACAACCAATGATGAGACTAGGCATCTCATCTGATAAAGTTGCAGCACTTTGATCACTATGAGATAGTGTGATTTGTCTCGATCATCAGAATGTAAGATTCTGGATCATGATGCTGGTACATTTGATGTATTGAAGGACCATGAGAAGCACCTTATGGAACATTGTCTATAGTTTAAGGTTTGCTCTCATAATTCCCTAGCAATAGGCTTTCAATCATGAGACATTGATGAACTCAAGTTTTTGTTTATTCATTTGTTTTGAGTCACCAATGAGTGAGGTCAATTGTCGGTCAACACTTCGGTGTCTTGGGTATATGATAGTAGGATTGTGGGAACATTGAATGGTCAAGATGTAATCTATCTATATTATCACCTTGTGCCAATTAATGGATTTACCATTAGAAGTGCGCACCCATTTCAATTAAGAGTTCATTGGATGGTACTGATGATTACTAGAATTAATTGGGGCACAAGGATAATAAGATATGGATCTATTTTGGTGGATATGACCAATTGATCCATGAATATTGATAGAGGGGCCTACTTATGGTAGTAGGGAAGTTAATGATCTTCTTTGTAATTTATTCCTAAGACTGGAGTGCAATTGCATTTATATAGTGGAGTTATTTGCAATTAACTGTGGGCTCGGATTGCACATGAGATGCGAGGTTGCGGTATCTCAGTTGAAGCCAGCTTTCTATGGAATCCTTAGTGGTCCTTACGCTAGTCCAAGTTATTAGAAAGTTACTAATCCTACTTGAACTCTAAAAGGAAGGAATTAGAAAGATATTATTTTTATTTGAAGTGAGACTTCTAATAGTGGTAATAGTAGGTTACTAATTTTGTAGAAGTGAGACTTCTATAATAATTAGAAAGGAGAAAGTTACTAATTCTTAATGGAAGTAACACTTCTATTTTAATTAGTAAAGAAGATGATTGAAAAACTATAAATAGAGGTCTTAGGGGCTGGACGTCCTATGCTAGAGCTACCCCATTGGAGTGCATGCCCAGCCCTACTCTTGTGCAGGTGTTGCACGCCCAGTTCTCTCTCCCTCTCCCTCCCTCCCTCCCTCCCTCCCTCCCTCTCTCTCTCTCTCTCTCTCTCTCTCTCTCCTTCTAGTTCTCTTCCGGATTGCTTAGAGCTTCTAGTTGGTTTTCTCTTGAAGATCCCACCATTCTTCTTGAGAAAAGAGATCAGAAAGCGGGTCATAGCATGGAAGACAACAAGGTCTTAAAGATCCTAATTTGCTACAAGAAGAGTTCTTGATCAAGCTAATTGTCTTCTTCTCCATTAGAGCACAACCGAGCTCCCAAGGTATAATCTACTTCCTTGTATGTTGTAGCTTTTGTGGTTACTTGATTGTTGCTGGTTTCTATCTTTTAGATATAGTTTATTACTGTACATGGTAATGAGTTTGAGGTCTTGGATCATGGATTGGGTTTTCTAGCCTTATGGATATTTAATTCCTGCGTCAAGTGGGTCAAAAGTTTTTGAAACCTATCCATGATGCCCACCTACTTCCAACAAAAAAACACTTGTGATGGATTTATATTAAAAAAAGAGGGCTTTGATCCTTGATCCAATCGTCCCTCTTTTGTTTCGCACCCAGCTGCATGGATTGCACCTTTGGATCGATGGGTCAATATTTGAAGGGGTGAAATTTGTTGGCCTGTTGTTGAAGGGGTTGTCGCGACCTCGGACCTGGCCCGCGGGCCTAATCCGAGATCAGGACTAATTAAGAAGAATAAGATGATGATATACGAATGAATGGTTGATGCCATAAGACATATAATATATTGGTTAATACGTCCATGGGTCAATGAAGGATAAGATACTACCCGTGAACGCGATTTCCCACAGGTGTCTGCGGTGAGGATATCACATCAACATAATATATTTTTGTGAAGTGCGGAAGCGTGTAGCAAATCTAACATTCAATCCAACTCTAGTCATAAGACGATATCACATGCATAAACAAAGTATCAGAATGAGTAAATGATCATTAGTACTTTCCCCAAAAGTAACGTTAAAGTTTATACAAAAGATCAATTAGTTTTTCACTCCCCAAAAGAATAAAGGGCAATACATTTCAAAACAATAACCCAAAAGAATAGTTAATCACGATCCCCAAAATGTGTTGTAACTCAAGCAACCGAATGTCTAGACGACATTATCGGCATGCCACTCAACTAAGTGTTGCGGTTCACCGACCGCTTCCTCAGGCTCCTCCTCAAGATAACCGACAACTGGACCTGAGTACCAAAGAAATGGATCAGACACGATGTGGGTGAAATGATATAACAATATAACATGAATTGAATTTACCTTGGAAAAACACTTAAACCTGTTTAAACAATAAATTCCAAGGAAGAAATAATTCATTTATTCAAAAACATATATGCATTGTAAAACAAGTAAAGGTAACCAAGGAATCGGGAAACAAGCAAGATGGCAACCACACAAAGCTAAGTCCTCTATCACCGAAGTGACAAAAGCATATCGGGGCGTTGATCTCAGTCACACAAGGTGAGGAGATTCAACGAAATATATATAAAAAATAATACGGGACATGACCACGGTAGCGAGCTGGGCATCAGGAACCACGGTAGCAAGCCGGGGTATCGGGACAAGACCACGGTAATAAACCGGATAGCGGGATCTCCAAGTCGGTGGATCAAACCTGACAAGGTTATCCAAGCTTAGTGATGCCGACTCATAGGTCAAGTAATAGAAATCGGGACATGTATAAAATCTGTCAAGTGCAAGTATATAAACGGGTGGGACGGGAGTTCTCAAAAGCACAATTATCATTACATTTCGAGAATGCACATCAGGGCTAACAAAAATGCTACAATTGCAATTTCCATATTTTTAGGAGTGCATTTAAAATTTGGAAACAATGAAATACTATTGAACTTTCAAAGTCTCAGAACAAGTGTCGGGGTTCAAGACTAGTTCAAGGTGAATAGGGATCTCGTATGTCAATATCAATAATGACTTGGTACTCCTTGAGTTTGGGGACATTCCGGGGTTCTTATACACCTTGGGGATTTTCAGAATTTCAATGGATCTATGTGAAGTGGTTTCTTTCTCAAACGAGCTTCACACATTATTTCTACATGTCTCCATTTCATTGGGGCTAAACGTTCTCTGGAATGAGTTCTAGGAGAGTTTGCTCGAGCGAGCCAAGGTTCGCTCGAGCGAACTATCCACTGGAAGGGTTCGCTCGAGCGACCTGTTAAGTTCGCTCGAACGAACTGTCCAGAACTGGTCCCGGGGATAGTTCTGCTCACCCCTTTCTCATCCTTTTACAACCCCCTTTGAGCTCCATTTCTACACCACATAAGGAGCTCAAAACCTTCTTCAAACCATCATCAAATCTTCTACAACATCCATCCCAACCACCTCCATTCATTTCACATTCAATCATAAAGAGAGAAAGAAGGGAAACCACCATACACAAGAATACATTTGAGCTATAAACAAGAGATAAATGAAGGCAATAAACTAACATATTTCCAAGACATTAAATGCACTAATAAAACTCTTTCATGAGCATTTATTTCAAATTGATGCAAATAAATAAACATGAATGGAAACAACAAAACCACCCACATTTCTCATAAAACCATTTAATGCTCAAACTATCCATTCATCCACTTGCCTTAGGTCCAAGCTTAGCCAAAACATGCCTCCAATCACTCTTCCAAGTCCAAGATTCAAAGCTACAAGAAAAACCCCCAAAACAAACCCTAAAAGGGTCAAAACAATGAATGGGGAAAGAGATGCTTCAATAATGAAAATGGGGAATCCTGTAGGCTAGGAAAACACAATATCAAAAGATGGGAAGGATTACTTACATGAGAGTTCTTCAAAGATGCAAGATTAGTTCAAGGAAGGTCTTGGGATGGAAGGTTTCCTCAACAAATAGTATCAATGGAGAGCTTTAGTAGTGAGGAAGAAGATGATGATCTCTACTTTGATATTGGTGCAAGTTTGGTGGGTGTAAGACCCCGACCCGAGTGAACCCGATTAGTGCTAATTAAGTTGCGTGTTAGTGCTAAGCTTGATTAGTGTTTTTGGTTAAGTTGGGTTTAGAATAACCTTGATTTTAGCTTTGGGCTACTTTGAGTGTTTTGTTGGCTAGTGGGGCCCTTTGGGGGTTCCCTTTTCGGCTTTGCATTTTCTTGCGAGATTTTCCCGATTTGTTGTGAATTGTGTTTTTGGCCCGTTGCATTCATCTTGAGGAATCCTACAACTTTCATGTTGATCCCGTCCTCGTTTGAGATCCCGAAACCCGATTTCATAGCCTTGAGGGTAAAACAGTCATTGCACACCAAATCTGTACAAAAAACTTAATATTCTCGAAACCCGCGAAACATACACTTTTTGGAAACTAGATATTTCGACGAACATTTCTTCCTTCTTCGTCGAATTCATCTGAGGACCCGAGAGAGATGATTTCAGCCAATGTAGCTCCTTAAGTTGTGGGACCCAACCTCCCAAGTGTTAACAAGGAGACCCTTCCCTTCCTTCTCCATTTTCATGTTCCAGCACAACTATTGAGTCTAGGGTTTTCCTTGCTTTTCTCTTCTTCTTCTTGCTTCTCCATCTCAAATCCTCACAAATCTTGCACCAAACTCGAAATGGATATTACCAATCTCTTCCTCATCTCACAAGCTTCCTCTTGATACTATTTTTAGAAGAATCCATCAACTTTGAGACTCCCTTTGAGATAACTCTCTTCATTTGAAGGTCATCCAAGTAAGTGTTCTTATTCATCTCCTAGATTAGTGTTCCTCTAGCCCTTGAGAAGCTACATTTGCATTATTGTTGGTTCTTTCATTCTCATTCTTTGTGTAACCCATTTTAGGGTTGTTTTTGGGGGGTTTTTGATTGTAGCTTGGCTTTGAGCAATAGAGGTGAATAGAGGCTTGTTTTCAGCTAGCTTGGACTTGAGGCAAGTGAATGTTTGGATGTTTTTAAGTTTGAAATGGTTTGGTGAAGTATTTATGGTTTTCATGCTTTCATTGATTGCTTTTATTGATGTTTCATGGTTGAAATAAATGATCTTTACACATCTTGATAGCCTCATTTAATGTCTTGGAATCATGTGTTTAAGTCATCTTGTTTATGGTTCTATGTGGTTGATCATGTGTTGGAAGGAAAGGAAACAAAAAGAAGAAAAATCAAGTTCCCGGGCATGCTTCACGCCCAGGTCCGATCGATCGGACCTACAGGCCGATCGATCGGTCTGTCTTTTAACTGTAAGGCTTTTTGGGCCGATCGATCGGCCGATCGATCGGACCCTGTGCATTTCTGGTACAGAAAGTGGGTTTTGAGATTTTTTTTTGTGGACCTTGGCTACCCTCCTTGGACTCACTTGACCATATGTGAGAGCGTCTTGAGCCGATGCTCTTCATGGTTGGTTCGGAATGCATCGAAGTTCAATCTATTCAATCTTGAATGGGATGGAACGACACGATACCTTCTTCATACCTAAATGCAAAGTCTATTTCCTTGGGTATCGCGAATTCTATTCCTTTCGGTGACTGAGTAGGTTGCTCGATGGTTCCGGGTTGACATCATACTTAGGATGGACCGTTTATAGTCTTGATTTTTCTATCATAGCATCTAGTACTATCCATAAGCTCATATTAAGTTTTAAAAATCGTAAAAGTGCATAAGGAGCCCGGAATGTCTTCAACTCAAAGAGTACCAAATCATTTCAATAATCGACGTACGGGACCCCTATTCACTTAAATAGATCTTGAAATCAATTTTCTCCCGGAATTGTAATAGTTCATTTTATTTCTTCTTTTCCAAGATTTACTGTACATGATCTGTTTTCCCGAAAGCTTGATGGTTACACTAGTAACATGGACTTGTCCCGAAGAGTATTGCCCGATATGAAATGAAAGTTATACATTTTGATATTCTTGCCCGTTCATTGAGTTACTTGTACTTTATTTACTTGCATATGTCTCGATGTGTTATTTATCCTATGAGTCGGCATCACTAAGCTTGGATACCTTGTCGGTTTGATCCACCGACTTGGAAATCCCTCTCCCGTCCCGCCAGCTGCAGTTTGGATCCCGATACCCGGTCATTACCGTGGTCCCGTCCCGATACCCGGTTCGCTACCGTGGTCCCGTCCCGTATATTTATATTGTATATATGATTGCGTTGAGTCTCCTCACCTTGTGTGACTGAGATCAACGTCCCGTGATACTGTTGTCACTCTAGTGACAGAGGACTTAGCTTTATGTGATTGCCATCTTGTGAGTTCCCGATCCCTTGGTTACCTCATATGTTTTATCTTGTTTACATGTTTTCTAGCAAATGATTTATCTATTTTACGAGAGTTCTTGCTTAAACAGATTTCCTTGCTTTTCGAGATATTTCATCTATTATATGTTGTTGTATCTTTTCACTCTCTTGCCAGACCGTCGTGTCTGATCCTTTGCTTTGGTACTCAGGTCCCGTTGCCGGTTTCCTTGAGGAGGAGCCGGAGGAGGCGGTAGGTGAGCTAGAACCTCTAGTTGAGTGGCGTGCTGACGATGTCATGTAGACATCGGGTTGCTGCAAGAGGCGTAACATTTTGGGGAGAACTTATTAACCATTCTTTTGGGTTATTATTTTGTAATATTGGCCTTTGTTGGCCTCTAATTTTGGGGAATGTAACTAAATGATATTTTGTCTAACTTTAACAACTTTTGGGAAACTTGCTATAGATCATTGCTCATTCTGATCCAGTTTTGATATTTGATATTAATGCTTGCATGATTAGAGATAGTCTACTATTTGATTTGCTACACGCTTCCGCACTAAAAAGAAACATTCATGCAAGGTTGTGATATCCTCACCGCGGACACCTGTGGGAAATTAAATAAATTGTATATTGTGGATGTAGATAATCATCATCAATCATCATTCACTACTAATTAGTCCCGATTCCGGATTCGGATTCCCGGTCCGGGGTCGCGACAGTGGGAATATGGAGATGGAAGAGCAAGGAAAAGAAGAGAAAAAAGAAACCCTAGCTTGGGGGTTTGGTTTGAGCTGAAAAAAAGGAAAAGGGGAAGAAGGGTCTCTTTTTTATAGCAAATGAGATGGGCTCCACCACCTGAAATTTTTGTAGGGCTGAAATCATGCTTTTTGGGACTTCGGGCACATTTGACGAAGAAGGGAAAAACGATCGTCGAAATTTCTGGTTTCCAAAAAGTATATATTTCAAGGGTTTCGGGAATATCAATTTTTTGGGCACAGGTTGTGTAAAAAGACTGTTTTGCCCTCAATGCTAGGAAAGTCGGGTTTTGGGGTTCCGGATGGGAATGGGATCAACATAAAAGTTGAAGAGATTAACGAGATAAGTAAAACGGGATTAAGATATAAATTATTGGAAATCTCGAACAATCCCCCAAGCACACGTAAAGTTACAAAAAGGAATCCCCAAAGGGTCCCACTAAACAAAGAAGGCACTCAAAACTCCTCAAAGCTATAACAAAAGCTATTCCAATCACAACTTAACCAAAACTTACTAATCACGCTTAGAACTAAAATACGACTCAATCAATACTAATCGAGGTCACTCGGGTCGGTCTTACAGGGGTTAGGTGTTGGAAATTTATACTAAAAACATACTTTATGTATTTGTCTTTGACTGGTTCATTTTTAGTATATTTTGTCATCTCATCTAACTGAGATTTTATATGGGAAAATGGTTGCATTACTAATTATTATGCATGTGAGTGTCTTTTATTCTATAACGTAGATAAGTTGGTGTGTAGAGTTTTGCTTACACTCGAAAGACTTATTTGTCAGTTCTTATAGAATATAAGATATTGTTCACAATCTAGATGGATTTGGACACACCATCGGTACGATTGTAGCATGATGTTTCAACAGGTTTGTCTTGGTTGCGGGAAATGGTATAATTTCAACTCATTGTGCTAGTTGTTAGGAATTTTGTATTTGCAATTTGATGGATGCATTTTCACTTTAGCATCATTTGATTTACACACACTTGCATTGATTTAAAATATCTTGAAATCTTGATTTTTACATGCATTGGTTTTAGACTTGAAGAAATCTTGTTTTATGCATGTTTTGTTTCTAAACTTGGATGCATTTGTTTTAATATCCAAACTCTTTTGAAAACCTAATTCTTTGAGCATTACTTTTGAGAAATCATATTGAGAATTTAGGTTTGTGTCTTGCATACATTCATCACTTTCAGAATCATCTTTGTATGCATTTTCATATGAAAAGAGTTTTTAGAAATCAAGCTAGCCTATGTTTTAAATCTTCCAAATTATTTTAGGCTTTTTGTGTTTCATGTTTTTGAACATCTTTGTTTGATTTAAAACATGTTTCCAAGCTTGGTTTAGTGGCTCAAAAATCCCCACAAAGAGAAACCTTCAAATATGCCAAAGTTGGGATTTTTTGTCCCAAGGGGGTGGTCCGGCAGTGTCGCCACTGCAGGCCAACTGGGCCCCTGGAGCCCCAACGGTCATTTTTCTGACCGTTGTGTGATCCCGGTCGACCGAGACCTGTTTGCAGGTCGACCGAGGACTAGCCGTTGGACTTTTTTTCATTATAAAGTCCATTCTTTTCCAACTTTCTTTAGTGCTTGAACCATGAACCTTTGAGACCATATTGGAGCCAAAGAAAGGGGAAGAAGTTGGAAAGGCTAAAGGGCTATTTGGAAATCAAATACTTGAGTTTTAAAAAAGGTACACTTTACTTGTATTTTGATTTCCATTAAAATGAAATCCATGCATGCTTAAATCTTTGTATTTTCACTTATGCATGATTTCTAGAGTTGTGTTGCAAACTCAATATCATCTTTGGTAAATTAGTTTGGTTTGCAAACTCTCTTATCCTAATCACATGTGTTCTTAGACTTTAACATTCATACAACTTGTTTGTTTCATTTCTTCAAAGTTGTTTGAATCTTTTATGTGATTTGTTTTATCTTCAATCATCATTTTATAAGCCTTGATTTTAAAATGCATCATGCATTCATTTAAGAGCTTCATTGTTGAAATTGATTGAAGTAAAGCATTCATACACTTGTGCACACACTTTAGCTTGTTTTAGTGTATGTTTGTAATTTGAATTACACTTTCATTTTAGCCTATGTAGAGGCAATTCAATTGTGCTTAAATTGTATCTCTTGGAGTGTTCTTTTGTGAAGACACCTTCTTTGAGAAATCTCTCATTTGTAAAGGTTATTGCTTAGCCTAAGAAAAGCATTGTGTAAAGGCTATTGCTTAGCCTAAGAAAAACATCTTGTAAAGGTTATTGCTTAGCCTATAAAAGCACATTGAGAGGTTGTTGTTTAGCCTAGAAAAACAACATTGTAAGGGTTATTGCTTAGCCTAGTAAAAAGCATAAATAGTGAAAATCCGGTGGGGTGATTGGATCACAAGCCGGTAGTGGACGTAGGCATTGAGGCCGAACCACTATAAACCTTGGTGTTGTGGTGCTTGCTTGTGGTGATTCTTTTATTAGCTTCTGCATCTTTTTTGGTTAATATCATCACATGTGACTAGTTTATGTTAAGAAATTAATATTGGTCTATATTGGTTATAGTTGTAGCACACCCTATTCACCCCCCCTCTAGGGTTCGGATCCCCAGGACTTTCACTAGTACGCTTTGTGTGAATTGAATAGGACCGTGTTTTTGGGTTTATTGTCTTTATACTGACTATATAAGATGATGAACATCCAAATGGTTATTATGAGTGCTTATACTCTTAATCCTGACATAAATAATAGACACATACATTTAGTGTTTGGCATTTTAATTTACGAAGGAGTGGGATCTTTTATGGGTCAACAATCTCAGTGAATTGGATGACTACACTACGTGTATGGTGGATATTAGTTTATTAACGGAATCCATTGAAAGTCCGGGATCCTAACCCTAGAGGGGGCGGGGGAGGGGGGGGGGTGTGAATAGGGTGAGCTACAATATGTGACCAATTATGCCAAATTCTAACTTCTTTAAAATAAACTAGTTACAAGTGATGATAAACAAACAAAATGCGAAAGCTAATAAAAAAAATCACGACAAAGCATTTACCATCACACCAAGAATTATAGTAGTTCGGCCTCAATGCCTACATCCACTACCGGCTTGTGATCCAACACCCCACTGGATTTCCACTATCTATGCTTTTCAAAAGGCTAAGTAATAACCTTTACAATGTTGTTTTTCTAGGCTAAACAACAAACTATTAATGTGCTTTTCTAGGCTAAGCAATAACCTTTACAAGATGCTTTTTCAAGGCTAAGCAATAACCTCTACAATGTACTTTTCTTAGGCTAAGCAATAATCTTTACAAAAGAAAGACTTTCTCTCAATGTAGTGTCTACACAAATACTTTAAGAGATACAATTAAAGCTCAATATATTTGCCTCTAAAATAGGCGGATATGAAATTGAAAATCTAACTCACGCAAACACTATATGAATGCAAAGATGTATGCTCATGATGCGTGTGTGTGAAAACTTCAATCAAGTTTAAAAGTAAGCTCAATCAATATGTGCTCAAAGCATTTAAAAGTTTAAGGCACATAAAAAGTTTTGATTGAAGTGAAATGCAAATCACATGTATGAATACAAACTTGTTGATGAAGTGAAAATCAAAGGCTCACAAGTTGTATGAAACTAATAACTCTAAACATGTGATGCATGTGCAATGTTGTTTTCAAAACTAAAGTAATTTAACTAAGGTTCAAATGAATGAAAACAACAAATAAAGATTCAACCAAGTAAATGAATCATGCTATAAAAGAAAAAAAAAGACTTTGGCTAAGCATGATTAAAGAAGATTTTAAAACAAACTTGGTTTGAAATCAAGGTGAAGAATCCAATCCAACTTAGATCAAAGATTAAATGAAGAATGGATTCAACACATCATAGTTATCATGCTAAAATTCATTTACCAATAATTTAAATAAAGCATATAACATATGATTAATAAAAGTAAAGCTTACTTAGAGATTTAACTTCATTGATCCAAGCTTTGGCTTTACTAATGACCCTTTGGTCTCTCTTAGTTCATCCCCTTTTTCTTGTCTCTAGACTCCTCAAGAGTGGCTTAGAAGATGATTTTGATCAACTCATTTTACAAAGGAATAAACCTCATTTTATACTAAAAAAAATGAGTTCTGGCGTGTCCCCGGTTGACCTCCCCCTGTGCTTGGTCGACATGGGCTTAACGGTAAAAAATATGACCGTTTGAAAAAGTAGCCCAACGGCTCTTTTCCCGGTCGACCCCATGTGTGGTTGGTCGATCGGGTCCATGGGCTCGGTCGACCGACCACACTGTGGGTCGACCGGGTCCTGGGGCCTTTTTCCGAAAAATTGTATTTTTCAAAGTGATTTTGGTTGGGAATTTTTTGGCCCATTAAATCAAGCTTGGAAACATGTTTTAAAACATTCTATGGGATTTAAAAACATGAAACATAAAAATCCAAAAATGATTCGAAACCTTAAAACCAATGGCTAGCTTGATTAATAAAAGTTATTTTCAAATTAAAATGCATCCAAGATCTAAAACCAAATATGCATGAAACATGATTTCTAAAAGTCTTAAAACCAATGCATGTGTAAATCAAGATTTCAAGATTTTCTAAATCAATGCATGTGTGAAAATTCAAATGATGCTAAAATGATAATGCATCCATCAAATTGCAATATACAAAATCCCTAACATCCATGTCCCGTAATAGGGGTTGATGATATCCTTTTGATGAAGCTTTTAAGTTTTGATTATGTCAAACCTTGCAGGTGGACTTTGTGTCCGACATATCAAATAAGTGTAAGGTCTCAGGGAATTATAAAGATATCGATTAAGTATAGATGTCAGTAATTATTTAATCGATGGATATCTGAAATCTTAACGTAGAGAGATTAATAAGCATTTAATAACAAGAAGCTCGAAATATTATTTTGAGAATAAGGACAGGAGTGCAATTATAATTCTTTAGTGGACTGAATTATAATTTATGGAACTAGGATCCTAATTTGGGTTGAATTAGGGTTTCCTATTTCCATAAGGAGCCTATCCTTGTTTCCTTCTTAAGGTCCCTATTGTAGCCTATATATATATATATGCGTTACTACTCTCTAGGTTAACATACAAGAATAAGAAGAGAGAAATCTTGGTTTTGGAGAGTAGAGGAGAATTCGTAGAAGAGGCCCACTCCTTGGTGCGAGTTCGAGCATATAGGAATAGAGTAGAAGATCTTGAGGGTTTCGAGTTGTTGTAAGATCGAGATCAAATTAGAGAGATCTCGTAGGTATGATTTAATCATATTTGTTCAAGATTATTTTCGCAGTTATCTGTACGCAATATCTAGAGATCCTGGTTTCTACTCGTTTCCAACATTAGGACCATTGGATGGGCTCATTTTTGTACAAAGGTACGCCCCAATCAAATGAAGAGATACCCCTGACCCCATCCTCAAGTGGGCCCACGACGAGGTGTGCATGGAGGCTTAAATGCACAACGCGCTAAAAAATGATCTCTAGTGGTGTGAAGTGTGCATAAGGTGTGCAAACAGATTGGGCTCCATGTGGGCCCCACATTGAGGTGAACACAGTCATCCATTGTGCAAGTTGTGCGCCAGATGACTAATATATATATATATATAGTCATGACCATGTGTGCATTGAGTGCACTCAACATCCATACACACCTGGCTGTGGGACCCACCTATGGCCCCACCTAGGGTTTGGGCCGGAGGTGTTTTGAAGATATTTCAGAGGTTCTATCTGGTCTCCTGTCACTCCTAGAAGAGGCTCTTGCATCTGGAAGAGAATTACCCCCTGGCTCATCTCCTTCAGAGTGGTAGCTACTGGAAAATTGGTAATGGTCTTTCCATCAATATTTGGTTCGACAACTGGATTAACAAATCTTTTATTGCTTCTAGATTTCCTCATCTCCATTTCTCTAACTCTGATCAGCTGGCGGATATTATCCTTAATTCTACTTGGTTTATCCCTTCCCATCTCCCTACTGGGATTCAGGACTTCCTCCTTCAGTCTACTCGCCATTTACCTTTAGGTGGCTCCCATGACCTAGACACTCTCCTCTGGCAAGGTCCCAATTCGGGAACCCTTTCTCTCAAAGATGCCTGGACTTTACTAAGGATCATTCCCGCTGTGGTCCCTTGGGCAAGTTTGGTTTGGAACAAGTGTTTGCATCCCAGATTGGCTTGCTTCAGCTGGCGCCTCATCCATAGGAAAACGCCCATTGACCTGAGGGCTAAGCAGAGAGGTAGCTTAATGGCTTCCAGATGTAGTCTTTGTCTCAACAACGAAGAAGATGACATCCACCTCTTCTTCTCTTGCTCTTTTACTCTTCAGGTTTGGAGATGGATCTTGAGCCTAGGTGCTTCTGCCCCTGTCCTTCGTCTATCTGCGACATTGATATGGTCTTCCTTATCTTAGGGCATTAATGGCCCTGGTAGTATCAAGCTGCAGCGATCTTCTTCCAAGCCATCTCCGTGCTCTGGCCTCTCCGGAATGATTCGAAGCACCGGAACAAAAAGCCCTCTCTGGTTCGAGCTCATATCATCTTCTATGACCGGATGAGAGACCTGGCCAGCTCTCTGCAGGTCCCTATTTCAACCCATCCTCATCCTAGCCTGTGTGGCCTGGGCCTGGGCTGAACCCCTCTTGGTCCTAGCTCTGCCTCTGTGCAGTTAGTTTTGCGCCCTGATGGTTGGTTCTGTGCATTGTAGCAGTGCTTGTGTAGTGCCTTCTCTTGCTGGGTTGCCTTCTCTATTCAGAGTGGTGCTGTTCTCTGCTACTTCTTGGTCGTCTTCTGCTGTGTTTCTGTGCTGTGCTTTGCTCTGCTTTTCTCTGTGTGAGCTGTGCTGTGGCTCAGTGTCTTCTTGTTGCTGGCTTTGCAGCTCTCTGCTATGTTGTGCCTTTCTTTTTCTTCTGTTGGTGCTCTCTTTGTGCTACTGGTTTGTGCTGTTCTGCTGTTTTGTTTTCTGTTGGTTTGTGCCCCTCCTGTTTTGGGGTGGCCTTTTTGGTTGTTTTCTTTTGGTCGTATTCTTTCTTCTCATTGCCTGGGGGCTTTGCCCTTTTTCTTCTTTTAATATAAATTTACCATTAAGCAAAAAAAAAAAGAAGATAATAGTGGAGCCCTTCTCTCTAAAAAAAAAAGAAAAGAAAAATCAGCCGCATCCAATCATCCTAAAACTACCAACCAGGGCCCAAAAATTCAGTCCATTCGAATGGGTGTACAGTCCATTTGAATGGGTGCAAACCCAGGGGATGTGTGAACTTCGGGGAGGATTTGTGTGTGGTACCATATTTGGTGGGCCACAGTATGGGTGTGCACTATATATATATGTATATATATATATATATCTATGTGTGTGTGTGTGTGAGGTATGCAAAATGCCTCGGGCGTTTTTGAAAGCAAAACGCCCTTCTATCCAACTAATTAGAGAAGAAAGATGTTGAGGTGGAGGTAGAGTTATCCCAATCATATTTATTTCCTACGTTTTCTCCCTCTTTAAATGACTTTGATCTCCTTCCCTATTAATACAAATGTGGGGCCAATTCTTGAAGTGAGACTTACTAGAGGCTTATAACAAAAATTGGTAAATAATCTCAATTCATCAAGGATATGTGAGTGTGAAGGGCTTGGATTTCAAGTTAGCCCCTTAAAACATATGAGTGGGACACTTTATACAATGAGTCATGGTAACATTAAAATCTTTGAGTACATCATGCATGGAAACATTAATATCTGAGTACAAAAAAAATATTGGGGTATTCTCACATAGGTCTTTCCATCCCCTCTGGTCTCATCTCTAGATGAGACCCACAAATGGGCCCCATAAAAAGTTATCATAGTGACTCCATGAGAACAGAGAGAGGGACGGGGGGGGGGGGGGGGGGGGGGGGGGTGGTGGTGGTGTGGTGTGTTACTGTGACGAGGGTCGCTGGCAGAGATTGCTAGAGCTTCATGGCGAGGAAAATGAGGAGCGGAGATCGCTGGAGACGAAGGACAATATCTTGGAGCCTCTGGGCAGAGAAAGGCAAAAGGGCGGAGATGTTTCTTGGGATGAATCGGGTAGGATTTTTTATTTTCCGCTTTATATACCTACGTGAAGCTAGAATTAGAGCCGTTGGATTATACACAAGATTTGACGGATGCAAGCTTCCTTTATGCTATTGGTAAGGGAAGCTTGTATATGATCATTTCTCATATATATATATATGTGTTGTGTTGTGTGTGTGTGTGTGTGTGTGTTGGGGGAGAAGAGAGGGGGGGGGGGTGTCGGGCATGCTTCTATGAGAGATGAGAGTAACTCTCACACTAATGCTAGAGTAAGAGAGGGGGACCCTCATATTTAGGCTGTTGGCATTGGATATGGATCCAACGGGTCTCCCTACTCTTGTAGTAGTGTGAGAGTTGTGAGGCCCCACCCCTTGTGGACCCTCACTTTTGAATTTGAATACTACTTTATAGCCTATAGTATCTAATTATACTAATTAATAGGGATTAGTAAGGGTAGTTAGGTATTTTCCTAAGTTTTAGTTTAATTAGTCTCTTTGTGTAATTTATAGGATCATTTGGGGTCTTTTATAATTGTTAGAGTTAGTTAGCTAGAAGCCCTATCTAGTAATTAGGATTAGTAGGAGGGGTTTTCCACTTAAGAAGCTTCTAGAATATCTACCTAAAGACCTAAATACCCATGGCCTTATCCCCATTTCTATTCAAACTACAAGGGCCCTCTGGTCATTAGCCACCCAACATAACCTATTTATACTACATTTTCCGATGCCATACGTTGGCTACCACTTCCCTCTCTCATTTCCCTCTCTTTTCTCTCTTCTTCCCTCATTTCCCTCCAATTCTCTCATCTCCTTCCCATTCTCTCTCTAGAAACCCAAGATCTAGAGCCCTAGCTACAAGGAGAAGAAGATCTACTACAAGCTACAGCTATATCATCTCTTCTAAGGAGCTCTCTTATCTTCTACATCTCTTTTCTCTCTTCTACTCAAGATAGGTACCATCTTCTAGTTGAATCTCCTTAGATTTCTCTCTTTCTCTTTTTAGATTTCCTTTCCTTATTTGCAATTTTCTTGTGGTTTTGGGTTTTGGATCTATAGATCTTTTTAGATCTGGTTTTGGGGCTGGTTTGTGTGATTGGAGACCTTAGTTGCTTGAATTTTCATTTTGGAGCTTGTACTTCTCTTTTCTCCCTCCATCTTCTTACAATTGGATTGAGGCAAGTGCAATATACTCACTTAGCATAGAATGCATGATTTCCTCCATTTGATTCTGTAATTGCTATTCAAATGATGCTAGAATTGTTAGATCTACCTTTGAGATTTGTTTTATGGTTTTTGGCCGTTGATGGATGAGTTTCATCTCATTTGGAAGATCAATGACCCATGTGTGGATGATAGGATGTGTATTGAAGTGCTTTTCATGTTTTATGATGATCTTGTTGTTGGAAGTAGGTGGGCCTCGTAAATAGATTTTCAAAACTTTTGACCCACTTGACTCAGGGATCAACTATCCATAAGGCTACAAAACCCAATCCAGGATGCAATCCCTCATTCTCATCAATCATGTACAACAATATAACCTATCTAGAAGATAGAAATCAGTAACTACATGCAACAAAATAATCTACAACAAGTAGAGAAGTAAATTATACCTTTGGAGCCCGGTAGTGCTCTAATGGAGGAGAAGATAATTAACTTGATCAAGAACTCTTCTTGAGACAATTAGAGATCACCTTGTTGTCTTCCACGCTATGACCCTCTATCAGATCTCTCTTCCCAAGAAGATGGGTGGAATCTCCAAAAGAAAATCCTACTAGAAACTCCAAGGAACTAGAAGAGAGAGAGGAAGAGGAGAGATGTGCAACTTTTGCAAAAAGGCTGTTTTGGGCGTGGATAAAGGTGTTTTGACGTCCAAGGGTATTTCTCCCTTATTTATAGCCCTCAAATCTCCTATTAAGACTCTCTTACTAATTGCAATAGAAGTCACACTTCCACACAAATTAGTAGCTTACTATTACCACTATTAGAAGTCCCACTTCAAATCGAAATAGTAACTTTATAATTCCTTCCTTTTAGAGTTCAAGTAAGATTAGTAACTTTCTGATTTCTTGGGCTAGCGTGGGGACCACAAGGGATTCCTTAGAAAGTTGGCTTCAACTGGGACTCGCGACCCCACATTTCATGTGCAATCCGGGCCCACAGTTAATTGCAAATAACACCACTATATAAATGCAATTGCACTCCAGTCTTAGGAATAATTACAATGAAGACCCTAAACTTTCCAATTACCACAAGTAGGCCCCTCTATCATTATCCATGGATCAATTGGAATAAGTCTGTCCCATCCAATCTTAGATCTACATCTTATTATCCTTGAGCCTTAATTAATCACAGTTATCATCAGTACCATCCAATTGACTCTTAATCGAGATGGGTGCGCACTTACTAATGAAAAATCCATTAATTGGCACAAGGAGTTAATATAGATAGATTTCATCTTGACCATTGGATGTTCCCACAGTCCTACTACCACGTACCCAAGACACCGAGGTGTTGACCTACAGTTGGCCTCACTCATTGGTGACTCAAAGCAAATGAATAGACAGAAACTTGAGTTCATCAATGTCTCAGGATTGAGAGCCTATAGCTAGGGAATTATGAGAGCAGTCCTTAAATCCAGACAGTATTTCATAAGGTGCTTCTCATAGTCCTTCAATACATCTAGTGTACCAGCACCATGATCCAAAATCTAACATTCTGATGATCGAGATAAATTACACTATCTCATAATAATCAAAGTGCTGCAACCTTATCAGATAAGATGCCCAGTCTCATCACTGGTTGTGAAGATACTTTTAAGTGTAAGATTTGTGACACATATCTCCCGTATGTGGATCTCATCCATATACATATATCACATCTAATATACTAATGAGACCCGATTCATCTCATGAACCATTATGTCATGTTTTGGTTATGTGCGTTAAGTAATAAAATACCATTCATCTCATGAAAGGAAAGCGTGATTTCATTGATAAATCAATTTATTACATCAACTGATGGATTGAGTCCATACAATCTATCACTTGTGATGTTTGGACGAGATTGGATGAGTCTTGATGGAAATTGGATTGAAGGAGAAGAAAATCCAAAAATTTGGAATTCTACAGACTGCGTGTACTCGGTCGACTGACCTGCAGTCGGGTCGACCGAGCACACTGAAATTTCAAAAAATCCAAGTCCCAGTTAAGGAACTGCAGGTTTTGAAGGTCTAGTGTATTCGGTCGATCGGACCCTGTTCTCGGTCGATTGAACACACAGGTCTACAGGATGCTAACTGGGAGCTGAATTTTCCATTAGACACAGAAATCATGTGTTCTCGGTCGATCGAACCCTGTTCTCAGTCGACCGACAACACAATGTTTACAGTGAAAATGCTGAGAGTTGGGACATCCAATTTCTGCAGGTTTTAAGTGTGTGTGGTCGATCGTCCAGGCCAGGAGGTCGACCGGACACACGTAGAATTCCTGAGATCAGGACAATGCTTTCCAGGTGCCTGACGCTAATTTTTAGAGTACTCGGTCGATCGACCAGGCCAAGACTTAAAACCTGGGAGCTAGCATCCTGACAGACTGCAGACCGAGCACACTGCACAGAGGGCCGACCTGGGAGCTAGCATCCTGACAGACTAGTGTACTTGGTCGACCGAGCCTTGTGGCAGGTTGACTGAGGACAATGCATTCAGTGATTTTTCAGTTTTCTCACCTTGAGGTTGTGATCGTTTGTGGGGCCCATTGACCATCCAAATGGACTTCTATTGATGTGCCAAGCCGAGTCAATGGTGTGGCTCAACCTTGACTCGCAGGGACCACTAAGTAGGGTCTAGGTTGTGTATTCTACAATGATTCAATCCTTAAATGTTGTCGATGATGCCCGTAATTTCTGGAGCACCAAACACAGTATCCATTGGCATCTGAGACTTCATTTAGAGATCAAATTACCTAAGATGAGCCTAGACCTAAACGTGGACCAATACTTAGGATGGACTTTCTTTATTTCCCGTTGATTCTCGTATTTGGAGGTTGATTTCACTTATGGCATTACCGTCACTCTTATGTCCTTACTATTGCTTATAACTCTTAATTAAATGGAAAATGGATGACCTGAACTTAGGACTACTTAGAGGTGACCTGGTGATGTGTTTGGGTTAACATTAACCCGTGCTTAAGGCTAGGCGGACCCTTTTATGCCCTAGGTCGGAGAAGTTGATTATTATGGAGTTATAACTCATTATGGATGAAAATGGACTATTTATCATTGGAGAAAAAGGACTTGTTACCTCATTTGGATGGTTTTAGACCAGGCCATGTATTTGATGGGCCTTGGTATGCATCCAATGATTGGACTTGGACTTGGAGTGTGATCCATGGACTGAATTGATACTTGGACCTCTTAGGGACTTTGTTAGGACCTTGTTTACACAAGGCAAAGCCCAGACTGACATAGACCTACATTGTTCCTTTGAGTCGGCATAGACATTCACTCAGTTGTTCTAAGCTCAGCCTTTAGACTGATCATCACTGGTAGGAGCTATTTAAGTGTTGAGTGAGCTATCATGATGAGCTATGTTTTAGATGGACGATGTGATACCGGGTCCGGTCTCTCGAGTGATGAGTGTGGTGAGGATGATGAGTGTGATTTGTGGGGCTCGTCATTCCCCAGCACTAACGAGATTTCCTGCCGTGACTGTGTTCAGTTGGGAGGGCCGCAGCATAATATCCCGTGGTATCCAACTTGTGTGAATGTGCCATATTGTGTTAGGTTAGATATCATATTTACTTTGATTCTAAATGCTTATCCTGCTCAACTGCCTAGATTCTATATCTTGACATTCTCTTTAACTTTATGATTGTCTCTACTCTTTTAATGCATGCATCATATGTTACTTGTGCTGGAAGTAGGTGGGCCTCGTGGATAGGTTTTCAAAACTTTTGACCCACTTGACTCAGGGATCAAGTACCCATAAGGCCATAAACCATATCCAGGATGCAATCCCTCCAACTCATCAATCATGTACAACAATAAATTCTATATAGAAGATAGAAATCAGCAACACCATGCAACCAAAACAATCCACAACAAATAGAGAAGTAGATTATACCTTTGGAGCTCGGTAGTGCTCTAATGGAGAATAAGATAATTACTTGAACAAGAACTCTTCTTGAAGCAAATTAGGATCTCCAAGACCTTGTTGTCTTCCACGCTATGACCCGCTGTTAGATCTCTTTTCTCAAGAAGATTGGTGGAAACTCCAAGAGAAAGCCCAACTAGAAACTCCAAGGAACTAGAAGAGAAAGAGAGAAGAGAAAATTGTGCAACTATTGCCCAAAAAGGGTGTGCGTGTTCTCCTTACTGTGGACGTCCAAGGGGGTGCTTCCCCTTTTATAGCCCTTTTGCAACTCCTCTAATTACTAATTAACTAGAAGTCCTACTTCCAAAATGTTGACATAAAAAATGTCACTTTGCCTCTTCAACATCAAGAAGCCACATGAAGTCGCATCCTACTACAAACGGGCAATGCTACTTCAAGCATCAGATCTTGTTAGAATCAAACAAAAACTGCAAGATCCTCCAAGACAGCCAAAAGAGGGGTTCACATGAAGTTCGGGCCATTCCAACATCATTTGGCCTAACTTCACTCCTTTGGCAGCTGAACAGACGCTCCTAGAGGCAACTGCGTCAATGACATCAAAACTTCGATCAGAGCCTATGGATGGTCTCAAAATACCTCCAAAAGGCTCCGTGCCAAATTTCAAGTCAAACCGACAACGTTTGACCCTTCATCAACCCTCGAGTAGTAAAATAAGCCTCTCAGCGGTGAGAACCACCAAGACCATTACTCATCAAACGAAGCACATGAGCGGCTTCAACATGCTTCAAAAGGGTTACATGTCAAATTTCAGGTCATTCCGACAACGTTTGACCCGACTTTGACGCTCTTAAACAAAATCAAGGCTACCGGCGGCGGAGCACCCCGAGACCATGACATCCAAATCGGAACCAATGGATCATCTCAAAATGACTCCAATAGGCTCCCTGTCAAATTTAAGGTCAATCGGACATCGGCTGACCGCACATCAAAGCGCGACATCTTCCTTGCGGTGAAATCAAGCCTAGCAGCGACATGACCCCAAACGGCTTCAAAACTCAAGCAAAAGCCCATGGTTGGTCCTATCTACTGCTCAGGAGGCTTCACCTCAAACTTTAGGTCATTCCGACATCGTTTGACCTAGTTTCTACTCTTGACCAAAAATCGACGACTCTGCGCCGTAAGGTCTTCGGCTTTTCCAAAAAATAGGAAACTTTGTGCTCCGGTTTTGCATGACTTTTCATCAGGTTTTTTTCAGGAGAATCAAGCCAAAAAATGAGGAAAAATGTCAAGAAAAATACAGGAGAAAAAATGACTGAAAAAGCTTGAAAAACGGCCAAAGAAAAGGCGACCAAAGGGGACCATAGCCCATGGTCGCCGGCGACCTTGGCCCAAGGTCGCTGGATTTCCGCCGGAAGGCCCGTTTTTCGATCCTTTTCGCGTTTCCGGAATTCCAGTCCCTGTAGTTTTCCAAAAAATTGATTTTTGATGCTCGAAATCGACCGATCTTCGCCAACATCTCGGATCCGTCAAGAGCATGAAATTTTCATTGATCGCTCCAAGATCGCCAACCGGCTAGCCAAGAAAGTACACTTTCTGTCCGACCGATCGAGAAATTGACAAGACATATGGTACCGGCCCGCTGTTAGCAATCTATGTATGAAGTTGCATGATCATCCGACATTGATCAACATGAAGATCTATCGTCGATCATCACAAGAAGAATTCCAAAAGACGCGACACGGCCGGCGACTCTTCAAATCCTCGGCGACCACTTAATGTTGTTAATTGACCCAACTAAATGCGGCCATTAACTCATTATTTTGGACGGCCCAATCAGATTCAAGAGCATGGGAGTTACAAGTCAAAGCCATCATAGCATTAAAGCCATGAAACTCGCCTCATAATGGAGATTAAAGGCGATTAAATGCCCATCATCCTCCATCAGCCAATCATATTCAAGGAAAAAGGAGTTATAAAATCAAGAAATAAAAACTTGTAACTCCTCCCATCATGGAGCTTTAAAGCCATCAATGCTCATAAACCCTCCTAAATGGCTACCAAAGGCTTATAAATAGGAGAGCATTCCAAGAAGAACGGATCAGAAAAATCAGCCAGAAAGATCCCCCAACCCAAGCCCCAAAAATCAAGAAAAATCGTCCAGAATTCCCAGAAGCTCTGCTACTTTGAAGAAATTCTGCTGCAACAAACACCACAAGGTGATTGAAGTCCCTTGGGGGGCACTCCCCCCAAGGCAAAACCCTCTCTTCTCCTATTCAACATGGCCTAGACGTGGCTTTTCAACCGGCTCTTCATTTTTTTTTGTTGGATATAGGACCTTCCCTTGGTCTTTATCCTCTAAAAAAAAACTAAAGTCCAAGCCAAACCAAAAGAATCAAAGCATCGCATGTTCTCATCTGAAGGACGATGGCGAAGTCCATACATGACTTGCGACCATCGATCTGAACGAGTCTCCGCAATCTCCTGAGAAGTCAGATTCCCTTTTTCACTTTTCTGTTGTATTTTGTATTTTCTTTAAGAGACAAAAAAATCACAATTCTTGTCTTTCATTTTGATGAGATTTGTAAATCGCCTTTCACGGCAAAATCGCCTTTCACGACAAACAAAATCGCCTTTCACGGTAAAAAAAATAAAAAAAACCTTGTCTCTTTTCTTAAATATATGTGCAATGGAAAGTTAGAAAAAAGATTGATTTCCTTTCTACTTGCGAAGGTGGATCTCTGGATCACCATTTCTAAATTCCAAGTAGAATAGAAAATCTGGCATACCCGTACAAAAAATGTTGATACTCGCCTTTCTCCCCTTCTTCCCTCCATTCGGCCTTTTCGGTGACCCCGGGGACGGATGGGGGAGGAATGGAAGAATCGGGTCCATCACAAAATAATTAGTAACTTACTCTTTTTCTAATTACTATAGAAGTCTCACTTCCACAATAATTAGTAACTTTGCTATTACCACAATTAGAAGTCCTACTTCAAATAGAAATAGTAACTTTCTAATTCTTTCCTTTTAGAGTTCAAGTAGGATTAGCATCTGTTAGATTGTATGGACTCAATCCATCAGTTGATGTAATAAATTGATTAATTTCTTTATTTATCAATAAAATCATGTTTTCCTTTCATGCGATGAATGATGTTTTTATTACTTGATGCACATGACCAATACATATGACATAATGGTTCATGAGTTGAACCGGGTCCCATTAGTATACTGGATGTGATATATGTATATAGATGAGATCCACACATGGGAGACATGTGTCACAAATCTTATACTTAAATATCTTCACAACCAGTGATGAGACTGGGCATCTCATCTGATAAGGTTGTAGCACTTTGATCATTATGAGATAATGTGATTTGTCTCGATCATCAGAATGTTAGATTCTGGATCATGGTGCTGGTACATTAGATGTATTGAAAGACCATGAGAAGTACCTTATGAAATACTGTCTGGATTTAAGGACTGCTCTCATAATTCCCTAGCAATAGGATCTCAATCCTGAGACATTGATGAACTCAAGTTTCTGTCTATTCATTTGCTTTGAGTCACCAATGAGTGAGGGCAACTGTAGGTCAACACCTCGGTGTCTTCGGTACGTGGTAGTAGGACTGTGGGAACATTCAATGGTCAAGATGGAATCTATCTACATTATCCCCTTGTGCCAATTAATGGATTTGTCATTAGTAAGTGCGCATCCATCTCAATTAACCCATCTCAATTAAGACTTAATTGGATGGTACTGATGATCACTGAGATTAATTAGGGCTCAAGGATAAAATGTTGTGGATCTAAGACTGGAAGAGACATATTTATTCTAATTGATCCATGGATATTGATAGAGGGGCCTACTTATGGTAATTGAGAAGTTTAGGGCCTTCATTGTAATTTATTCCTAAGACTGGAGTGCAATTGCATTTATATAGTGATGTTATTTGCAATTAATTGTGGGCCCGGATTGCACATGAGATGTGGGGTCGCGGTGTCCCAGTTGGAGCCAACTTTCTATGGAATCCCTAGTGGTCCCCACCGTAGCCCAAGTTATTAGAAAGATACTAATCTTACTTGAACTCTAAAAGGAAGGAATTAGAAAGTTACTATTTCTATTTGAAGTGAGACTTCTAATAGTTGTAATAGTATGTTACTAATTAGTGTGGAAGTGAGACTTCTAATTAATTAGTAAGAGGAGGTTTGCAAAAGCTATATATAGAGGAGAAAGGCCCCGTTGGACGTCCAACCATAAGGAGTGCACCCCCAAGCCCTAAAAGTGCAAGAGTTGCACTACTCTTTCTCTCTAGTTCTCTTCTAGTTCCATGCAGTTTCTAGTAGGGTTTTCTCTTTAAGTTCCCACCAATCTTCTTGAGAAAAGAGATCTGATAACGGGTCATAGCGTGGAAGACAACAAGGTTTTGGAGACCCTAATTGCTTCAAGAAGAGTTCTTGATCAAGTTAATTGCCTTCTCCTCCATTAGAGCACTACCGGGCTTCAAAGGTATAATCTGCTTCTCCTTTTATTGTGGATTATTTTGGTTGCATGGTGCTGCTGATTTCTATCTTTTAGATAGATTTTATTGCTGTACTTGATTGATGAGATTGAGGGATTGCATCCTAGATGTGGTTCATGGCCTTATGGGTACTTGATCCCTGAGTCAAGTGGGTCAAAAGTTTTGAAAACCTATACACGAGGCCCACCTACTTCCAACAATTGGTATTAGAGCCATACCTCATCTCTAATCATGTTAGATCAACAATCTTGTTCTAATCATTGCATGAGATGCAAAGAGGATGGAGCAAGGGCTATGTATGGATCGGTTTTTGATAGATTTGCTCTGTTTATTAGTGAATCCATGTTTGGATAGTCACAAAGTGGTATAATGATGTTGGAAGGATGATAGGAAGCCATAGGAACACTTTGGAAGTGATTTGGTGACGTTTGGACAGGAACTGCAGAAATCCAAGGTACAGGTGGCTCGGTTGACCGAGCTCTCTGTTCGGTCGACCGAAGACACTGCTTCAGGAATGCCGTTTTTGGATTTTTTTCTGTTTCGGGTCTTCTTTGAGGTCCTATTTTTCCAACATTGTTTGGCAGCCTATTTTTGTGATTTGTATGGTTGTATGAGATACTAACATGCAGGTGATCTTGTCCTTTCCATATGGCCCACTAGTCTTTTACTTTCTTTATATGGTTGATGATTATTTTGGGTTGCTTGTAAAGGGCATCATGGTTTCCTTGGTTTCCCATGAAAGGGCAAGGCATGGTGAATTTCCCTACATCCCTTTTATTTCCATGTTTAGATTGCCATGTAAGTCTCATAATTGAGGCATAGGAATTTATGTAATTTTTCTAAATTTGTAAATTTTGGCGATGTCCGAGACGAAGAAGGAAAGTGGAGTTGGACTCCTAATCAAAGAATTTGAAGATTACCAAAAGCGTTTTGGAGATGCCCAAAGAGTTTGAGGAATCCCAAAGTTTTGGAAAGTCTAGAAGTCCAAGAAGTCTATTCCGCTTGGGCCATGTGGAGGAGATGACTAGTTTCTATTTTTGCACTTTCTATTTGTGGATGATTGCTTTTATAGAATGTTTCCATATCTGATCCAAACATAGTAATTTCCAAAATTGGCCGAATCAAATTAATTTTTGGAAAGAGTTCTAATTAGAGTTGGTGGGCCCATGAGATGGATCCGTTGGTAACACTAATTTAAGAAACTGGACTTTCCCTAAATAAATTGACTTGGAACCAATCATTGGTCATATCATGAGTTGATTTGATGTCTATATATGTGGGCCCATATACCTATAAGGAAATCCTCAAATTCTAAAATATTAAGTGGGAGCGGGGTATTTATATTTAGAAATCCCCATGGTTTTCCACCATAGGTCCATTGTAAGGAAAGTATTAGCCTCGCGCCATCTTGAGAATGACCGTTCCCCATGGAGGGCTTGTATTTGTCTGGTTACTAGATATGGATCTCCTATGGATAGGGTTGATGAGACGGGGCGGGGCCCCACTCCCCAAGGAGGAGCTGCCCGCAACGGTTGTCATGCAATACTAGTTGGTGGGTCACACTTAACTAAAATAATGATATTGTATCCTCAAGGATTTGCCTCATATATCTTAGAAACCAAAGCAAATCGGGAGTCATACATTATTTAGTATGAGATACCTAGATAATAATGAATGATGGGGATCATGGATAGTTAGTCTTAATCCTAATTTTAACCAACTTTGATCCGCACCAATTTAGGTGATATTCGTACTCCCCAAGGAGGCATATCTCGAGGATTGGGATTCCAATGCATTCTAAATTTAGTGGTTATGAGGATTCCCACATAAATTTGGTAGAATAGTAAACCCTAATGTCATTTAAATTCATTAATTGAATGTATGGTTATGTGCTACAATATTTCAAGCATGAATTCAAATACTTTCAATCCACTTGCGAAATTCCTCAACCAGAATAAGTTGGTGGGATCCAACTATGTAGACTGGAAATGGAATCTGGATATTGTCCTGACTGCTTCAGGATATAAATATGTCCTTACAAAACCCCCCCTTGATGAGCTTGGCTCGAATGCATCACAAGAAGAAAATGAACTTTTCACCAAATGGGCCAAAGACGATGAGATGGCCAGATGTTACATTCAGGCATCCATGTCTAGTGTTTTGCAACACCAACATCAATCCTATAAGACTGCATATGATATTATATCAAACTTAAAGGAGATATTTGCGAAACAGGGCAGGCCTGCTATGAGGGTGCTTATTAGCACCAAGATGGCTGAAGGCACACCAGTACAGGAACACATATTGAAAATGATGGACTCATCGAATGAGTTAGATGTACTGGGGGCTGCAATTGATGCAGAATCACAGATTGACATAATCCTTGAGTGACTACCAGAGTCATTCAACAATTTCAAGGTTAATTATAATATGAATAAGATAAATCTAACTCTGGCTGAGCTGTCTAGCCAGCTGGTGGTGACTGAAGGGATTATGAAGAAGAAGCCAACTGCCCTGATGATAGAAAAGTCAGATGCCAAGTCCAAGCCGAAAGGCAAAGGGTGAAAAGGCAAAAAGAAATCAGTTCCGAAGGGTTCTAAGGTGGAGAATGGTCCTAATGGTGGTGTGGCCAAGGCTAAGGGTTCGGGGTCAAAAGGAAAGTTTTCCATTGTGGTAAGACAGGACATTGGAAAAGGAATTGTCCAGATTATTTGTCTAAGAAGAAGATCTCAAGTATGATTGAGTCACTTATTTCTGAAGTTAGTTTTGCAATTGGTACTTCAAAATCTTGGTGTGTGGACTCCGAGGCAACTAATTACATATGTAATTCGTTGCAGGGGTTCAGGGAAACCAGGAGGCTTAGTGACGGAGAAATCATTGTTAACCTAGGATCTGATGCTCAGGCGGAGGCTGTTTCACTGGGAGTCATTACTTTATGTTTTTCAAATAATAAATTGGTTTTGTCAGACACATTATATGTACCGTCTTTACGGCGAAATTTAATTTCAGTTTCTAGCTTGGTGAATAAAAGTTATAATATTACTTTTGGTACTGAAGTTGTCATAAAGAAGAATGGTACTTTTATATGTTCTGGTTGGGTAACCAATGGGCTTTATTTGTTAACTCCCACGATGTATGAGATACATAATACTGAAACAATTAATAGATCATCATTAAAGAGGAAGTCACCTTCATCTAATCCAACAAAACTTTGGTACTTGAGACTAGGTCATATAAACTGTGAGAACCAGACCCATAATCTCTTGGATTAGTGTTGTTTTATTTGTGGATTAGTTTCTTTCAGTGGGATTAGTATTTGTCGGGTTGAGTTTGTGAGCTAGAATGGTTTTTCTTCTAGTTTTGGGCTTTTGAGTGCTTTGGTAGCTTGTGGGGCCCTTTGGGGGTTCCCTTTTCGGCTTTGTATTTACTTGTGAGATTTTCCCGATTTGTTTCGTATTGTGTTTTTGGCCCGTTGCATTCATCTTGAGGAATCCTACAACTTTCATGTTGATCCCGTATCCATTTAAGAACCCGAAACCCGATTTCTTGGCCTTGAGGGCAAAACAGTCTTTTCACACCAAATCTGTACCAAAAACTCGATATTCTCGAAATCCGTGAAACATACACTTTTTGGAAACTAGATATTTCAACGATCATTTCTTCCTTCTTCGTCGAATCCATCCGAGGTCCCGAATTAGATGATTTCAGCCACCCAAGTTCCTTAAGTTGTGGGACCCAAACCTCCTTGCTTATAAGAGGAACCCATCCCCTTCCTCTTCCATTTTTCATTGTTCCAGCACAACCCTTTTGAGTCTAGGGTTTTCTTGCTTTCTCCTCTTCTTCTTGTTTCTTCATCTCCAAGCCACACCAATCTTGCACCAAACTAGAAATGGAGATCATCAATCTCTTCCTCTCCTTGCAAGCTTCATCTTGATAGCATTTTTGGAGAAATCCATCAACATTGAGACCTTCCTTGAGCTTGTTCTTCTCATTTGAAAGTCATCCAAGTAAGTGTTCTTCTTCATCTTCTAGATTTGTAATCTTCTAGCCTTAGAGAAGCTCCACCTTGATTATTGAGAGGTTTCCTTGTCATTTCATTGTTTAACCCATTTTAGGGCCTTTTTTGGGGGTTTTTGTAGAGATTGTGGATCTTGAGCTTGAGAGGTGATTAGGAGCTTGTTTTGCTAGATTGGAACCCAAGGCAAGTGGATGAATGGATGGTTTTAATGTTATCAAAGTTTTATGAGAAAATCCCAAGTTTATTTCTTGTTTTTGATCATTGGATACATGTTGCACATATGCTCCTTGTCACATATATATATGGATTTCGAAATTTTCACATTAATGGTTGTTTCTATCTTGTTAATCTCTTGGAGAGGTATGCATTTCATTTGATCAAGTTTACTCATATGGTTTTATAAGGAATAGGATTGGTTTGGCTATTCATGGTTATGTTTATGAGCTACATTGATTTGAAATTGATATTCATTTATAGAGTTGTGCTAAAACATCTTTGGTTATGGAAATGTGATCAATAGACCTTGTTTATCTATAAATGTTGACTCAAATGAACCCTTGTCTATGATGGGAACTCCTCTCCTTGTTTGGGGATTGAATGTGAAGAAAGAGGTTGGATTTAATGATTCATTGAAGTCTTGATGGGAGTTTTATTGTAATTAGGATGTTGTTGAAGTAAGGAAAAACTCATTTGTATAAGTGTTGGAAATGAAAAAGGAAGAGAAATAGAGGAACTGAACTGCCCGGAATTCAGTTTCTGGACAGTTCGCTCGAGCGACCATGACAGTTCGCTCGAGCGACCTGTCCAGAAAGGGATACGGTTTTTCCAGTAGCCTGGTCGCTCGAACGCATTTAAATAACCGCTCGACTGATGGGTTCGCTCGAGCGATGCGGTCTGCCTGGCACAGGTCACGCTGGTACAGAAATTTCGGCCGATCGTCCGATCGATCGGGTTTTGAGATTTTTTTTTGTGGACCTTGGCTACCCTCCTTGGACTCACTTGACCATATGTGAGAGCGTCTTGAGCCGATGCTCTTCACGATTGGTTCGGATGCATCGAAGTTCAATCTATTTCAATCTTGAACGGGATGGAACGACACGATATCTTCTTCATATCTAAATGCAAAGTCTATTTCCTTGGGTATCATGAATTCTATTCCTTTCAGTGGCTGAGTAGGTTGCTCGATGGTTCCGAGTTGACATCATACTTAGGATGGACCGTTTATAGTCTTGATTTTTCTATCATAGCATCTAGTACTATCCATAAGCTCATGATAAGTTTTAAAAATAGTAGAAGTGCATAAGGAGCCCGGAATGTCTTCAAACTCAAAGGGTACCAAATCATTGCAATAATCGACGTACGGGACCCCTATTCACTTAAATAGATCTTGAAATCGATAATTTTTACCCGAAATTGTTATAGTTCATTGTTTCACCTCTTTTCCCGAGATTTGCATTACATGACTTGTTTCCCCGAAAGCATTGAAGTTACACTAGTAACAGTTATTTGTCCCGAAATGTATTGCCCGATATGAAGTGACAGTGTGCCCTTGAGCACCCCCGTTTTACCCGTTTATTTACTGTACTTGAATTACTTGCATATGTCTCGATTGGTTTTGACCTATGAGTCGGCATCACTAAGCTTGGATACCTTGTCGGTTTGATCCACCGACTTGGAAATCCCTCTCCCGTCCCGCCAGCTGCAGTTTGGATCCCGATACCCGGTTATTACAGTGGTCCCGTCCCGATACCCGGTTCGCTACCGTGGTCCCGTTCCCGTATATTTATATTGTATATATGATTTACGTTGAGTCTCCTCACCTTGTGTGACTGAGACCAACGTCCCGTTATACTCTTGTCACTTCGGTGATAGAGGACTTAGCTTCTTGTGATTGCCATCTTGCCAATTCCCGATTCCTTGGATACCCGACATGTTTTATATTGCTTACTTGCTTTCCGATAAATGATTCGTTTCCTTTATGAAAGTTGTTATTTAAACAAGTGTTAATATTCTCCAATGTAAATTCAGTTATTATTATATTGTCTTCTGTTCTTTGTACCCGCACATGTTTTAAATGGATGCCGGTTGGGCGAATACCCATGCTTTTACATATGTTTCAAACGATCGATGGTTTTACTAGATTTATGTGATTACACATGTTTTAAATGAATACCCGAATTGTTAAATATCTGTGCTTTGTTTTAAATGACATTTGGCTTGTGAGATTCCTATGTTTATACCTGTTTTAAATGATTACCCGATTTGTTAAATATCCATGCTTTGAAATATGTTTCAAATGACACTTGTTTGCCAGATCCCTACGTTTATACCTGTTTTAAACGATACCCGGTTTGTTAAACATCCATGCGTTGAAATATATTTAAATGAACACTAGTTTTGACATATTTCTTTGGTTACACCGGTTTTAAATGAATACCCGGTTTGTTAAATATCCGTATTTTTACATATGTTTCAAATGGACATTGGTTTTGCCAGACTGCTATGAATACCTGGTTTGTTGTATACTTATGTTTTTACCGAAGTCTCAAATGAACGTTTGTTTTGTCAAACCACTATATTTATACATGTTTTAGATGAACACCCGATTGTCAAATATCTATGATTATAGATGATGTAAATGAACACATGTTTTATTAGATATTCATGTTTTACTCATGCTTGAAATGAATACAGGTTTTCCTCGAGATTCCCGACTTTGCACCCGTTTAATTATATGCAGCATTTGATCGAATAGCATGATTTATCTTATGTTTTATTCTTCAGTATATTTGTTATCTTTTCATCCACCTGCCAGACCGTCGTGTCTGACCCACTACTTTTGGTACTCAGGTTCAGATTTCCTCGCCCCGAGTTGAGTGCTTTTGTTGGCTGTAGAGCCATGCTTTGCAGGTTGGTTTGTCGGCTATGTCATGGAGACATTGAGCTTGACATCGGAGCTACGTCACATTTGGGTAGTAGTTTATAGCTTATTGTTGTATGGCTTTTATTAGCCTTTTCTTGGGATTCTTAATTAATGTACATTGATAATTGTAACTTGAACATATTTGGGAATGTAATATCCTGTTACCGTCAGCTCTGTAATTTATTGTGATGGTTACTCCAGTCTGATATGATTCTTGATATAATAGCTATGTGCTAAAGGTTGAGTGCGACGCGGAATCCGATGGCCACGGACTTCGGGTCGCAACGCCACAAATGCTTCCGCAAAATATTCAGAATGTGTTGTCTTCACACACGCGGATCCTGGGAGAAGTAAAATACATTTATGCTTAATCCCATTCCCGCCCCCGAGGTTCTGGTTCGGGGGCATGACATAAACCTAAATAGGATTGATAGGCTAGTGAAAGATGGTATCTTGCCTTCATTGGTGGTAGAACCAATGCCTGTCTGTGAGTCCTGTTTGGAAGGTAAAATGACCAAAGGACCCTTTACATCTAAGGGCAATAGGCCCAAAGATTTATTGGAATTAGTGCATACTGATGTGTGTGGAACCATTAATGTCAGAGCCAGATGAGGATATGAGTACTTCATCACTTTCACAGATGATCATTCAAGATATGGATACATATACCTTATGCACCACAAGTCCAAGGCTTTTTGAAAAGTTCAAAGAGTTTTGAGCGGAAGCGGAAAGGCAATTAGGTAAAAGTATCAAGACTCTTCGATCAGATCGAGGAGGGGAATATCTCTTTGCTGATTTTATAGGATACTTATCAGAGAATGGGATTCTATCCCAGCTGTCTGCTCTTGGTATGCCTCAACAGAATGGAGTAGCCGAAAGAAGGAACCAGACTCTTTTAGATATAATCAGGTCTATGCTTAGTTTCTCAAGATTACCTATATCCTTTTGGGGATACGCCTTGAATATTGCAATGTACATACTAAACCTCATACCATCTAAGTCTGTACCTAAGACTCCTCGGGAGTTATGGTCCGGGCGAAAGCCTAGTCTACAACATTTACACATTTAGGGTTGTCTGGCACATGTGCTAAAGGTAAAGACGGATAAGTTGGAAACGAAGTCGAAAGTATGCACGTTTGTAGGATATCCTAAAAGAACTAAAGGTTGGTTATTTTATAATCCTAGAGAGCAGAAAGTGCTTGTGAGCAGCAATGCAGTTTTTCTGGAGGAAGATTATATGATTGACCAGAAATCTTTAGAAAAGGTGATGTTGGAAGAAATTCAAGAGCAATCATTTCCAAATCCAAGTATGATTGAACTGGAGGAAGAACCTCCCTTACCAGACCTAGTAGATACACCGGTGCCTCGTCGTAGTGGGATGATTGTCAGACCCCCTGATAGGTTCTCGTTCTTGAGAGAGTCTTACGAGGCAGTCCCAGAAGAACCGGAACAAGAACCCTGTAACTATGATGAAGCAATTAATGACATAGATTCAGAACATTGGTAAGATGCTATGAAAGCTGAGATGGAGCCTATGTACTCAAATCAGGTTTGGACACTTGTGGACTTGCCTGCCAATATTAGACCTATTGGGTGCAAGTGGGTCTACAAGAGAAAAAGAGGACCAGATGGTAGAGTGGAGACCTTTAAGGCTAGGCTTGTTGTGAAAGGGTATACTCAGAAAGAGGGCATCGATTATGAGGAAACCTTCTCGCCGGTAGCCATGCTCAAGTCCATCTGGATATTCTTATCCATTACGGCTCATCTCGATTACAAGATTTGGCAAATGGATGTCAAGACAGCGTTTCTCAATGGCCATCTTGAGGAAGACATCTATATGGTGCAGCCAGACGGTTTTGTAACTACAAACCAAGAGCAAAGAGTTTGCAAGCTGCAAAAGTCTATTTATGGACTGAAGTAGGCATCCAGAAGCTGGAACATCCGTTTTGACCAGGAAATTAAGTCATTTAGTTTTTGTCAAAATCCGGATGAGTCATGTGTGTACATGAAAAGTGAAGGTGACAGGGTAGTCTTTCTGGTTTTATATGTCGATGACATCCTTCTTCTCGGGAAAGACATAGGAATGTTGTCAACAACAAAAGTTTGGTTAGCCAAGACTTTTGATATGAAGGACTTGGGAGAAGCTAGCTACATCCTAGGGATCAAACTCCATCGAGACCGGGAAATGTCACGGTTCGCTCGAGCGCTGAGCTTTATCGATCAAAGGAGATTCACTAGGCATTGCATGAGGCCATCCGAGAAAGAAACCATATCACAAGGATGTCATTCGAAGTTTTGAAAATTCAAAGTGTATAAGGAGCCCGGAATGTCCCCAAACTCAAGAGTACCAAATTATTATTAGATTGACATATGGGATCCCTATTCATTTCAAATAAATCTTGAACCAATGCTTTCCCGAAATTTCGATTGTTTATGGTACCTTATCGATCCCGAGATTTATACTACATGCCTTGTTTTCCCGAAAGTATTGAATTACACTTGAAATAGTTACTTGTCTTGAAGTGCATTGCACCACATGATATGATAGCGTGCCCTTGAGCACCCCCGTCTTGCCCGTTTGTTTATGTATTTGTACTTGATTTACTGCATATGTCTCGATTGTATTTGACCTATGAGTCGGCACCACTAAGCTTGGATAACCCCGTTGGTCTGATCCACCGACTTGGAGATCCCCCTCTTGTCCCGCTAGCTGCAGTTTGGATCCCGCTACCCGATTATTACCGTGGTCTTGTCCCGATGCCGCAGATTGCTACTGTGGTCCCCGATGCCCGGCTCGCTACCGTGGTCATGTATAGCATTGTATATGTATATGTATTTATATGAGATCCACTGTTTCTCCTCACCTAGAGTGACTGAGATTAGTGCCTAGTATTGCTCTATCACCTTAGTGATAGAGGACTTAGCTTCGTGTGGTTGCCATCTTGATTGTTTCCCGTTTCCTTGGTCACCTTACATGTTTTAAATTGCATACGTGTATTTGGAATAAATGTTTTATCTTGTTTAGAGAAATTGTTATTTAAACAGGTTTACATGTTTTGAAGGTAAATTCATTTATTTTCATATTGTTATTGTGTTTTCCTCCATTTGCCAAACCGTCGTGTTTGACCTACTCTTTGGTACTCAGGTCCCGTGGTTGGTTACCCCGAGGAGGAGCACGAGGAGGCGGTCGTAGAACCGCAACAGTTAGTTGAGTGGCGTGCTGATGACGGCATGTAGACGTTTGGTGGCTTTGAGAGACTTAATATTTTGGGAGAACTATTTAACCATTCTTTTGGGTTATTGTTTTGTTATATTGGCCTTGTGGGCCTCTATTTTTGGGGAAATGTAATTAAATGTTATTTGTATAAACTTCAACTTACTTTGGGTAACATGCTATAGATCATTGCTCATTCTGATACAGTACTTTAGACTTGTGTTATTGTCTTGATGACCAAGGATGGTTTGACTATTTGATTTGCTACACGCTTCCGCACTTAAAAAGAAATGTTCATTGATGGTTGTGATATCCTCACCGCGGACACCTGTGGGAAATTAAATAAACTTATGTTGTTATTAAACAAATGCATGTGGTTATCTAGTCACCATCATTTCAGATGTATAAATGTCCCGATCCCGGATCCGTCCTTCGGGTCCCCGGTCCGGGGTCGCGACAATCGATATTTCAAAAGTGGCGAACCACTCAATCCATTTCAAATAAATTTATAAAAGGAAAGCAAATAAACTTTATAACTTGGAATAAATTAGTGTATAATAGTTTAATGGCTTACCATGGGTCGTCTCGATATACACTTAGGATCCTAATGTCTATAATAAATGAGGAGTTTGGTGTCACTGAAGATCTCTGACAATTAAGGATATAAAGTATATATCAAGACTTTAATAAGTTCCCGGGTAATTCTAACATCAAGCAATTTCATCACTTTTCACATTTAGTTTTCATGATTCAAATAATTCAATTCAATGTATTCATTCCGGTCTTCCATGCGACAATAGGGGCTAAATGGGCTAAAAACAATGGAGGAAATGGGCTGGAAAAGGGGACTGAAATGAGCTGGAAACAACCCAGGAAAATGGCTCAGAAAAAAGGGCCCAGGCCAGCTCTGCTGCCAGGCAGAGCTTGGTCCGCTCGAGCGGACTAGGCTTTGCCCTGTCCGATTTAGTGTAGGTTTCCTGCAGTCATTCCTACCCTTTTTGTTTCAATACTTATTCACCTCCCATTGACCAACTGAGTGTAAATGACCTCCAAATAACTCCATTAAACTACCACATCGAACTCATTTCAATCATCCATTAAAACTATAAACAAAATGAATCTTATGAAAAGAAAAAGGAAGAAACATATCTTTAGAATTCAAGTAGTTCCAAATCAATTTCCAGTCCTTAAGCTGAAGTAGAAAACTTGAAAATTCATACACTTCAACACACAACCTGGAATGAAGACAACATCACCTGAAATGAAATCAATATTAACATCCATCCATTCTTCACAACTAATACTCATTTCAGAATTTCAAAGTTTCAAGCCAAAAATTCAAGAAGAGATAAATTTTTCCATCATGCATACACAAATCTAATTATTCACTTGGCTGAGACAAAATAGGTCATTAAAACAGTCCAATATCCTTACACAATCAGTTGCAAAGCTACACCAAAACCCATGAGAAAAACCCATTCAAAACTCAATATTTTGAAAAGAGAAGGAGCTCCTTGCATGCATGAAGAAAGAGCTCTAATGGTCCATTAAAACCAGAAATTCAAAGAAGAAACCATTGCTAACCTTTTTACAGCTCTAAAGAAGAAGAAGAGCTTGGAGAAGGGGAAAATCCCAGCTGGAATCTCACAAAGATGGTACCAATGGGTAACTTGGAAGATGAGGAAGAGATTTGTGTGATTTGTTCTTCAATGTGGGTGAATTTGCTGTACATGCAAGAGGAGTGAAGATGAGGGCAAGAAGGAGGCTTCTCCTTGGTTGTTGCAGGAAAATGAAATGAAGAGAAGAGGAAGAAGGCTCAATGTGGGATGAGTTATGAAATGGGGTGAGTTATGGGCCCTAATGGTCCTAAAACTTCAAGGGCTTAAAACTCCTATTTGTGGTTCCCCGGTGAAGTCGGTGAAGAAGAGAAAAATGATCGTCGAAAAATCTAGTTTTCAAAAAGTATATTTTCCTCATGGTTTTCAAATTTCAAATTTTATGCATAGATTTGAGTGTGAAAAGACGAATTTGCCCCTTTTTATCGAAAATCGCGATTTCAGGGGTTCGAATGCAAACAGAACAAACATGAAATTTATTGGGATCAAAATAAAAAAATTCAAAAATGTCAAAATCCATATTTTTCAAAAATCAAATAAATCAAATAATTCAAATCCCCACACTAACACGCGTACATAGGCCGCCCCGGGCCCGGTCAAACTAGACTCAACGCGCTCAAAATTCTCCAAAGCTACTCAAAATTCTAATCTAACTAAAAATCCAAGCTAATCGTCCCCCAATCCCACTTAGAGACTAGTCACAATTAAAATAATAATAAAATATACTAAACCTGGGTTGGGGCTTGACATCCTCCCACCCTTAAAGGCATTTGGTCTCCAAATGAACACAAACCTCTGGTAGCAAGTTCGGGTACTTCTTCTGAGCTTGATCACGCAATTCCCAAGTAGCCTCTTCTAGCTCGTGGTTCTCCCAAAGCACTTTTACCCAGTGAATTGTCCGGTTCCTCAATTCTTGCTCTTTCGTATCAATGATTCTAACCGGTTTCTCAGCATAAGTGGCATTTTCCCGAATCTCTAATGGCTCATATTGATGAGGGCTCCGACCTTTCGTCCTCTCCTTCCCATCCCTGGGGCTGCCGGGAGTATGGTGGAGGAGGAAAAGTGAGTCATCAACATTTTTTGTATGGGTATGCCAGATTTTCTATTCTACTTGGAATTTTGAAGTGGTGATCCAGAGATTCGTCTTCACAAGTAGAAAGGAAATCAATTCCTCTTTCTAACTTTCCATTGCATACATATTTTAAGAAAAAGACACAAATTTTTAAATGCCGTAAGAGACGATTTCATTTTGTTTGCCGTGAAAGGCGGTTTTTGTTTGCCGTGAGAGGCGGTTTTGTGCTGTGAGAGGCGATTTGTGCCGTGAAAGGCGATTTACAAATCTCATCAATAATGAAAGACAAGAAATGTGATTTTTTGTCTCTTTACAAAGAATACAAAATACAATAGAATAGTAAGAAGAGGTATCTGACTTCTCTGGAGATTGCGGGGACTCGTTCAGATCGACGGTCGTAAGTCATGTATGGACTTTGCCATTGTTCTTCAGATGAGAACGCTTGACCTCAATTTTTAGAGGATAAAGGCCAAGGGGAGGTCCTATATCAAAAAAAAAAAAAAACCCAAGTAAACGGGCTGAAGAGCCACGCTTAGGCCATGTTGGATAGAAGGAGAGAGGAGACCTAGGTGGGGATAGCCCCCCAAGGGACTTCGGTCACCTTGTGGTGTTTCAGCAGCAGAGTAGCAGAGTTTCTTCGAGAATTCTTTGGGATTTTTTTGGACTTTTTCTGGGGCAGGTCGAACGTTATCTTTTCTTGGAATGACCCCCTTTTATAGGCTTTTGGTGGCCATAAGGTGGGTTTATGAGCATTGATGGCATTGATGCTCCATGATGAGAGGAGTTACAAGTTTTTATTTCTTGATTTTGTAACTCCTTTTTCTTGGCTTGTGATTGGCCGGTGGAGAATGATGGGCATTTAATCGCCATTAATCTCCATGATGAGGGGAGTTTCATGGTTTTAATGCCATGATTACTTGAATTTGTAACTCCCATTTGCTTGATTTTGATTGGGCCGTCCAAAATAATGGGTTAATGACCGCATTAAGCTGCCATAAAACGGGTCAATTAACGGCATTAAGTGGTCGCCAGGGCATTTGAAGAGTCGCGAGCCGTACCAATTGGAAGGGCTCCTGGATCCTTGATGGGTGACTTCTCAAAGAGATTTCCAGGGAGATCAATGTCTTTATGGACATGAGATGTTGAGGCTTGGTCGGTAAAACGACTATGTAGCCTTTGTGCCAACTGTCTCATGGGAGTGTCAGGATCATACCCCAACCTGTATGAAGACTTGTCTATGTGACGACGGAGTTTCCAATCCTCCAATTGACTTTTGGTCAGGGTGGGTTCCAATGGTGTGAGAATACCACGGCCACCTCCCAAACCGATTGGGTTCTGAGCATCATAGCCCATTTTCTTCATGATAGCTTGTGCCATTGGACTATACAGGAATAGTTGAGGCATACCTTCATTTTGGAAAGGTTCAAGCGAAGAATTTGGTGAAGAAGTTTCCAATTTGTGGAAGAAGATTGTTTTTTCTTCTGCCGAAGTTACTGGAACGACGAAGGAAGTAGACGTAGGGTCTTCTACGTCAGCAAGTGTCTCCAATGGAGTGAGAGCAGGCTGAAATTGCTAAGTATCAGCTTGGCTTGACGATGTATCGTCTTCTGGCTATGAATCCGAGTCTTTGTCTTGCATGATAGACACGAAGGAGATAACAAACTTGCCCCTAGCCTTTTGTTTTGTCTTCTTTGCTTTGGTGGTGATTACCAAAGTGTGAGAACCCGACCCCTAATCTCTTGGATTAGTGTTGTTTTATTTGTGGATTAGTTTCTTTTAGTGGGATTAGTATTTGTTGGGTTGAGTTTATGAGCTAGAATGGTTTTTCTCTAGTTTTGGGGAATTTTGAGGGCCTTTGTGATTAGTGGGACCCTTTGGGGGTTCTTTTAGTGACTTTGCGCGAGAGTGGGAGATTATTCGAATTCCTGATAATTCTTATTTTAGCCTCATTTGACTCATTTTGTTAACCTCTACAACTTTCGTGCTGACTCCGTACCCATTCGAAGCTCCGAAAATCAGTTTTTCCAGCCCGGAGGGCAAAACAGTCTTTTCACACCAAATATGGACCCAAATTTCGAGATCTCGAAACCATGCCAAAGTTATACTTTTTGGAAACTAGATTTTTTGAGAAACATCTTTCTCTCCTTCGTCGATCGCATCCGAGGCCCACAAATAGATGTTTTACCCTTTGCAAGCTTTGAGTGTAGTGGGACCCACACCCACCCATTATATAAGTGACTCCACTCTCTTTCTCCCTCATTTCTCCATTCCATCGACTGAAACCTCCATAGCTACAGTGCCAGCAGCCCCTCTTCTCCGTTTCTTCCATTTCTCTTGCTCTAATGGAGCCTCCAAGCCACCAATCCGACGAGGGAACTCCGGCAACTTCTTCTCCTTCATCTCCTCTCTTGTTTGACACCATTCTTGTGCAAAACCAAGGTGGGCAGCCCCTATTGCAAGCTCCTTCTTGTTCATTCATGACTCTAGAGGTAAAGACTCTTTCCCATTTTCCTTGGATGTGCAATGGCTTTCCCTTAGGTTCTATTTCCTAGCTTGGTTTGAGCCATTTCCTTGTCTTTCATTGTTTAACCCATTTTAGGGTTTGTTTTGGGGGTTTTTGTAGAGATTGTTGATCTTGAGCTTGAGAAGTGATTAGGAGCTTGATTTGCTTGATTAGAGTCAAAGGCAAGTGGATGAATGGATGGTTTTAATGTTATCAAAGTTTTATGAGAATTCCTAAATTTATTACTTATTCTTGGTAATTTGACATATGTTTCCCATATGCTTCTTGCTATAGTTCTATTGATTTCGAAAATGCATATTATGGGTCTCGCTCTATTGATTAAATCTCTTGGAAATTCTGTATTTCAATTGATCAAGTTTGTTCATATGGTTTTATAAGGAATGAGGTCGGTTTGGCTAGTCATGGTTATGTTTATGAGTTACATTGATTGAAATTGATACTCATTTAAAGAGTTTTGCTAAAACATCTTTGGTTAAGGAAATGTGATCAATAGACTTTGTTTATCCATAGATTTGGGCTCAAATGAACCCCGGTATATGATTGGAACTCTCCTCCTTATTTGGTTTTAAATGAGAAGAAAGGGGATGTTTAGTTATTTGTTTTCATTGGAGTTTTCATGAGGAATGGGGTGGGCTAAGTCATTCAATGTTTTATAAACATATTGGTAGAGTACTTATCATCCTTGTGATAGCCTTTATGAATGTTGTGAAATGGTTTCCTTCCCTTTTTCTTTGCATGGGACTTGACATGGAAGTAGTGATGGATAGAACTCAAATGGGGATTTGGAGAGGTATAAAGAGATGCATTGGAGGAGCTATTAGCTCAATGTTATTGTAAGGACTTGTGGATGTGAGGAAGATGGTTTTGAGGAGGAAAATGACTCAAAACTGAACACAGTGAGCATTTTCGTAACTGGCGGTCAGCTCACGGTCAGCCAGCGGCTAACCGCCGAGTGCATCGGCGGCTAACCGCCAGCTAACCGCGCACCGCGGCGACTTTTCCAGAGAGCATCGTTTTCCCCCTCAAAATACGGTCAGCCTCACGGTTAGCCAGCGGCTAACCGTCGAACACATCGGCGGCTAACCGCCAGCCAATCGCCCACTCACGGTTACCTTTCCAGAAAGCATCAGATATCCCACTTGAAAACTCGGTCAGCTTCACGGTTGCCCAGCGGCTAACCGCCGAATGCACCGGCGGCTAACCGCCAGGTAACCGCATTTGACGGTCAGCTTTCCAGTAAGCTACATTCTGCAGCCCAGCCGCGGTCAGCTGTGCGGTCAGCCAGCGGCGGCTAACCGTCAGGTGACCGAAATTCCCCAGATTTTGAAAAGCTCAACGCTCGAACGAACCGGAGAGTCTTCAAACTCACGGAGTACCAAGTAAGGACTATAATAGACATACGGGACCCTATTCACTTAAATAGATCTTGAAATTAATATTTTACCCGAAATTTGTTACAGTTCGTTATTTTACCTCGTTTCCAAGATTTGCATTACATGACTCGTTTTCCCGAAAGCATTGAAGTTACTCTAGTAACAGTTATTTGTCCCGAAAGGTATTGCCCGATATGAAATGACAGCGTGCCCTTGAGCACCCCCGTGTTACCCGTTTATTTACTGTACTCGAATTACTTGCATATGTCCCGATTTGTTATTTGACCTATGAGTCGGCATCACTAAGCTTGGATACCTTGTCGGTTTGATCCACCGACTTGGAAATCCCTCTCCCGTCCCGCCAGCTGCAGTTTGGATCCCGATACCCGGTTATTGCCGTGGTCCCGTCCCGATACCCGGTTCGCTACCGTGGTCCCGTTCCCGTATATTTATATTGTATATATGATTTACGTTGAGTCTCCTCACCTTGTGTGACTGAGACCAACGTCCCGTTATACTCTTGTCACTTCGGTGATAGAGGACTTAGCTTCTTGTGATTGCCATCTTGCCAGTTCCCGATTTCCTTGGATACCCGACATGTTTTATATTGCTTACTTGCTTTCCGATAAATGATTCGTTTCCTTTATGAAAGTTGTTATTTAAACAAGTGCTAATATTCTCCAATGTAAATTCAGTTATTGCTATATTGTCTTCTATTCTTTGTACCCGCACATGTTTTAAATGAATGCCGGTTGGGGGAATAACCATGCTTTTACATATGGTTCTAACGATCGATGGTTTTGCTAGAGTTATATGATTTCACATGTTTTAAAATGAATACCCGAGTTATTAAATGTCCATGCTTTGGAATGTGTTTTAAATGACACTCGTTTTGTTAGATCCCGATGTTTATACATGTTTTAAGTGAATACCCGAATTGCTGAACATTCGTACTTTGTTTTAAATGACACTTGTTCTGCTAGATCACTATGTTTATACCGGTTTCAAATGAATACCCGATTTGTTAAATATCCCTGTTTTGAAATATGTTCTAAATGACGCGTGTTTTGTCAGGTTTCTATGTTTATACTTGTTTCAAATGATTACCCGAGCTATTTAACATCCATGCTTAAGAATATGTTTTAAATGACACGCGTTTTGCCAGATCCCTATGTTTATACCTGTTTTAAAGGAATGCCCGATCTGTTGAAGATCCATGCTTTGAAATATGTTTAAATGAACGTGGTTTTGTCAAACTTCCATATTCATACATGTTTTCCACGAACACCCGATTGTCAAATATCTATGCTTTTATAGATGATGTAAATGAACATATGCTTTATTTGATCTTCCTGTTTTAACCATGTTTGAAAAGAATACATGTTTTGTCCGAGATTCCTGAGTTTTCACCCGTTTAATTATATGCAGCATTTTGAGCAAATAGCATGATTTATCATTTGTAGTATTATCTGCTATATTGTGTTCTTTTCATCCACCTGCCAGACCGTCGTGTCTGACCCACTACTTTTGGTACTCAGGTTCAGATTTCTTCGCCCCGAGTTGAGTGTTTTGTTGGCTGTGGAGCCATGCCTTGCAGGTTGGTTTGTCGGCTATGTCGTGTAGACATTGAGCTCGACATCGGAGCTACGTCACATTTGGGTAGTAGTTTATAGCTTATTGTTGTATGGCTTTTGTTAGCCTTTTCCTTGGGATTCTTAATTAATGTACATTGATAATTGTAACTTGAACATATTTGGGAATGTAATATCCTGTTACTGTCAGCTCTGTAATTTATTGTGATGGTTACTCCAGTCTGATATGATTCTTGATATAATAGCTATGTGCTAAAGGTTAAGTGCGACGCGGAATCCGATGGCCACGGACTTCGGGTCGCAACGCCACAAATGCTTCCGCAAAATATTCAGAATGTGTTGTCTTCACACACGCGGATCCTGGGAGAAGTAAAATACATTTATGCTTAATCCCATCTCCCGCCCCCGAGGTTTTGGTTCGGGGGCGTGACACAAAGGCTTTGAAGGTTTGAGGGAGACAACGAAGGGAGAATGAATGCTCTCTTCGGTTTTGTTGGAAGGTTTGTTTTCTTCTGATGATTGCTGAGGAGCCTTGCCCTTATCTTTCTGGAAATTTTTGGCAAAAGGGTGTTATTTCTTCCTCCTTTTCTTCTTTTTCATCCTAGTACATCTGAGCATTTGCAAGATGGACGTCTTTGTCTTTGAAGGGCTTTTTATCTGCAAACACTTGATGTATTAAGCCATCATTGCCAACGAACTTGATGCACTGATGTAGAGTTGAAGGGACGACACCATTCTCATGTATCCAGGGGCGTCCAAGGAGGATATTGTAGCATGAAGGGGTTCTTATTGCGTACATAGTAACTTCAGAGATAAGATCACCGATTTGTAATTTGAACCTAATTTTGCCGATAGGCCTTTAAGCGCTCCCATCGTATCCAAAGATGGATATTGTATCCAAAGATGGATACAGACGTGTGACTCAGCTTGGTAGGTGGGATGCCCAGCTCTTCGAGTGCCGAAGTAGAGATGAGATTGAATGCAAAACCCGGGTCAATCTAGATTTTGTGTTTTGGCATTTCTTTGACGTACCCTGTGAAGTACAAGGGTCGGTTGTGCTTTGTCTTGCCTAGCAGGAGGTCATCCTTATCGAAGGCAATTGTTGCACTTGCTGCTTTTTGAACCGAGAGGCATCCAATGCTTGATCCCTCGATTTTCTTCTTTTCTCCCTTTGATGAAGTATTTGATTTTTTGACCCTGTAGTCCATTTCAATTTGTAGGACTTGTGGGGCATGTTTGTCAACATCCGCATTCAGCTTTTGTAGTTCTAAAATGAGATTATCACAAGTTTGTGGAGACATTCGTAATAAGTCAAGGATGTGCAGTCGTGCAGGTCTGTGTTTAAAGTGCTCAATCAAGTCGTACTTGAAAGCCTCCTTCGGGCTTGCATTTTCATTATTGTTGTCACTTGGGGCATTTACAACTTGTTTTCCCGAAGGATTTACGTAAGATGAAGAAGGTTGGTTGTAATTTTTGTGGTAATCCCGGCCGGAGCGGGTACCTCTATCAACTTTAAGAGCTTCTGGAGAAGGGTCGTCTTTTGGAAGATTGCCCTTGAGACCAAGGGGTTGATCCTTGACATTTGCTGAAGACGTCTCTTTAGCAGTATTGCAGTCTTCAGTGATCGCGTTGCACGGAGCATTTTCCGGGAACAAGTCCTGAACAACATCTAGCAACTTCTCCTCTTCGTTGAGTAGTTTATTGGTCCAGACATTGCCTATGAGGTCGGGTATCTTGGACCAGTTGACCGGATTTTCATTGAAGAAGACTTCATTGGCAAGAGCTTCTTCGAGATGATCAGTCGGAAGAGGCTTGGGTTCCGAAGTCACAGTTTCAAGAGACAAAGGCTGAGAAAATGATATTTCTGTGGAAGTCACCTGAGGAGATGTAGCTCCGGAGGATACGCAACCGGATGTAGTCTGAGAATCTGAGGCCTTGGCAGATGAAGCTTTCGAGGCATGATCATCCCGAATTATCGCATTGCAAGCAACGCACTGTTGAGATTCATACTCGTCTTCAGATGTGAGGGGATCATCAATCCAGCAGTTTTCTTCGTTTTTTGGGGTTACCAGAGGAGATGTCTGTGAATTTTCCTTGATTTCCGGTTCTGGATTTTGATTTTGATGAAGCTCATTGATGCGATCTTGCTCCCGCCCTTTGGCAAGACGTTGCAAGATTCTTGCATATTCTTCGAGATCGGGCATAAGGGCCAAATCTTCTTCGTCATCTGCTCCTTGTGGTTCAGCAATGTTAGGTTCCACTGGAGCGCTTGCTTGTGCTGGATCAACAACAGTTTCTTGAACAACCTCCTGGTCTTCTTCATCATTAGACTAGGATCCTCGTGGTTGTAATGGGTTATACCAGATTACTGGCATAAGATGAGATTCGGGAATCCATTCCTCATCGGAGAGGTATTCTCCTGTTTCAAGGGATTCTTCCCACTCATCGGTATCACTGGCAGTATCACTGGACTCGTACCCATCCATGAAGAATCCAATTACGGAGTTGCAAGAGTATGATGCCCCTGCGTAGTTTCATTTCTGTAATGAGGTGGCATGAAATCGCCAAGGGTGAACTTTCTTACCACCTTTGAAGTTTTGGATTCTTCCGTTGCCCCCAGTGAAGCAGTGGAAGAGGTGTCTGCTTTTTCAGGGACTTCTTGCTTTGATTGAGCTTTCTCCTGCTGTTTGAGCTTGAGGAGTTATCTCTTAGTTTGCCTTCGCTATTGAGCGGTAGGCTTTGTTTTGACGATCTCCCAATTTTCATCTTCTAGGAGATCGGGATGCACCCATGTGGGTTGTCCGTCTAATGTTGGACAAGGAACCAACTCTTGGGGCGTCCTAGTCATTTTTATCACCTTGAAGGAAGTAGTGATTTTCTCCTTTGGTGAGTTGGAAGTTTGTCCATATGACACCATGTTGACAGAGGCAGACCTATAGTTTTTGTCAAAGGTGATGACTCCGTTTTTCCAGATCTCGTTGATCTTCTCTCTCACAACGAAGCATTGATTGAGAGGATGCGAGACCATCTAGTGGCATGGACAATACTGTGGATCATTGGTTTTGCCAACATCTCCCGGTCTTTTGGGCTCAAGTAAGGTGAGTTTACTGTTTGCTACGAGAGCCTCAAAAATTACTTCAACATCTTCATCGAACGGGTATTTCTTCTCTACTCGTTCTTTGAAGGCTTTAGAGAGTTCAGGTTTCTTACCTGTAGTTTTGTTTTTAGTTTTCTTTGGCTGCTGAGGAGCTGACTTGGTTTGCACATTAAGAACCTCCTTTTTCTTTGGTTTCGAGGTTGTAATGGCAGTCGGCTCTTTTTTTTTTGATGATTTCTGACTATTGAGGTATTTGATCACCGTTTCAGCTTACATAGCTGCTTCTAGGAGTTCTCCCAGGTTTTTTGATTTGTTGGCGATAATCATAAAATGGATTCTTGTTCTCATGTTTTTACGGCAGATGTCGACCAGCGACACTTGTGGCAGTACATCTGAGCAGTTGTACGCCATTGCATTCCACTTGTGATGAAGTCGTATGTTGACTCATTCTCTCCTTGTTTTAGGCTGCAGAGTTGTGCCGTAGTAACAGGGTGATCTTCACCTTTGAAGTGGGTCAGGAAGCGTGTCTCCAGCATGGCACAATTTTGGATGGAGTCCTTCGGTAGAGTGGAGTACCAATCAAAGGCCGTACCTTTTAGGGTATTTACAAAGAGACGGATCTTGATCCGTAATAGCTCTCGTCAGGATCTTGAAGTGGATGACGTGCTGTCTGGTTGAACCTTTCTCTGTATATGTTTGGAGAGTAGGTTGTTTGAATTTTGCAGGGAACAGAACCGAGTCCATCCATAAGGGATATGGTGGCTTGATCCCATGTTCCTTCAGCGTATCCTCTTCTTTTGCTTCAGTGAGGATATCGTCAACGTCCTTTTTGGTAAGGGTGAGTGACTCATTGTTTTCCTCGTCATCTTGATGACTCGGAGGAGCTTCATTGTTTGGTGGACACTGGAAAGTGAGGAGGAGGTTTTCCATCAGAGCCTCAATTCTCAGTTGTCCTTGTTCCAACTGCTGGATGCATGTTTTTACGCCACCATGTGGCGGAGGCTGCTCAACATTTATAACCAAGACGTTCATAATTCGAGAGTCGAATAAGGATATCGTCTTGGTGACTGAGCTGGAACTCATTCTTTTGGATGAAGAGTCGGAGGAATGGTTACTCCGGTGTCCTTGACTTGAAGGAGCAGGAGAAACCTTTTGATGCCTTTGTGTCCGGGAGACGCTGCGAGTCATTGGTCGTCTGACATGAATTTTGGTTGCCGACTTCTGGCGTCTTCTGGTTTTGCCAACCATATAGATAGCAACAACTTGGGTTGGGTCTTTCTTTTTCGACCCATTTTTTAGAGACTTGAAGGGTAGAATGCTGGGTTCTTTATTTCTCTAGTCTTTTTTGTCGATATGTCGCGTGACGACGTATACGACGAGCAATTTGAGCTTCGGTCAGCTCTGACTGTGCTTTGGCAATGTAGGATGCAGTCCCCCGTGCGCAGCAACCAAGCTTGTCTTCTTTAAAGCTAGGCATGGACAGGATCTGGACGCGGTCCTTTGCTTGTTCGGCCCCTGTTGAGATGAAAGGTCGACTCACAGGAGTGTAGGCCTTAGCAGGTTCTTATAGTGGCCTAGTGATGCATGACTTGATTTTGGGCTTGAAGGAGCAAGCCGACTCATGTTGAGTTGATTTGTCTGTTTGGTGGAGGGTAGGTTTCTCCTCTTTCATGTGAGAAAGAGGGTAAAACCGGTTTTCCTTGAGAGGGGTTAGGTACGTTGGCTTTGCAGATGTTTGGGACCTCCTTTGTTTTGGGGAGGGTCTTGGGGCAGACTTGGTTTCTTGCAGGTCGAGGCTTCGTGGGGTTGCCACGGGCTTCAGACTTTTTGATTGTTGCCCTTGGTGTCGGAGCAGTGACTTGTTCGGGGGCAATTTTCTGCTTCTTGGCAGGTGTAGTTCCTTCTACGGGGAGTGGGAATGGTCCCAACGACCTGAAGACAATGGTCCGGGGAGTAAAGGTCGACCCAATTTGAGAATTACCGAGGGAGACGACGCTTCGGCAGCTGCTGGGTGCGCTATTCTGCTTTTCTTGAAACAGGAGTTGGTACTTGTTCTCATCGAAAGTGATGGTCAATGAAGCTGCGATTGTTAGTTTGGAAAACTTCTGAAACAAGACCAGATCCATTAGTAATCACAAGAATGTAGTGATCATAAATGGAAAATAACTATGGTTTTGTCTTTTCAAATCGCTCGAGGGGACATGGCCCGGCCCAAGCAAGATGAAAGAGGCAAAAAGCCATAGAGGGTACAATTGTTCTAAATGCAAGTATGGTAGGCTCAGGGCGAGCGTTCCAGTGACTGCTAGAAGCAATTGTAAACCTTAAATCAAATTACCGAGAAGTAAGGATCACTCGAGGTAAGATGATATAAGGTTGGAGATACAAATGTGTCGGTCGCGAATACAGTAGACCCGAAAGGGCGTACTAACAAACCTTAATTCAAATTACCGAGAAGTAAGGATCACTCGAGGTAAAATGATATAAGGTTGGAGATACAAATGTGTCGGTCGCGAATACAGTAGACCCGAAAGGGCGTACTAACACCGCTAGGCACAAATGTTGTAAATCGCATCCTTGGAAAGGACACTAGATGAGATTTTTTGAAAGGTCAAGATTGGATTCATAAAGGAGAGCAAATGGTATTCCAATCCGAACAAGGCTCAAACACTTCTGCGAGCACTAGGTCTGAAAGGGAAGGAACCGGAGTTTCTCAAATCTGAACCCAAAAGTGACGAAAGTTTTTTTTTTGAAAGGTCAAGATTGAATTCATCAAAGAGAGCAAGTGGTGTTCCAATCCGAACAAAGGGTCAAACATTTCTGCGAGCGCTAAATCTGAGAAGGAGAGAACCAAGATTTCTCAAATCTGAATTCAAAATGACGGAGGTTTTTTTTTTTTACAATCAAGATTGAATTCATCAAAGAGAGCAAATGGTGTTCCAATCCGAATAAAGCCTCAAACATTTCTGCGAGCACTAAATCCGAAGAGAGAACCAAGATTTCTCAAATCTGAACTCAAATGTGACAAAAGTTTTTTTTTTTTTAAAAGAAATTTTTTTTGAAGATATTTTTGAAGATTTTTATTTTGAAGATTTTTTTTTGAAGAGTAGACATAGGTCTCCAATTCGGTCTTATGAAACCTTAGTAGATAGATCAACCCCCAGATAAGGGTAGGATTACTTAATGAACCCGTTTGGAGGACCCTTGCCTCGAACAGTCTAGCTACCTCCACACTCTGGACAAGGCTTTCCTTAGATCCACTTTGGTCAAAGATTACAATTGTTGCAACCTTATTGGGTTTTGAACATTTTTTTAAAACTTTTTTTGGAAGATTTCTAATGGATTCATCAAAGAGAGCGAATGATGTTCCAATCGGAATAAAGGCTCAAGAATTTCTGCGAGCGCTAAATCCGAAAAGGGGGGAACTAAAGTTTCTCAAATTTGAATCCAAAAAAAGGATTTTTTAAAGAGTTTTTTTTGTTGCTTTTTTTTTTTTATGAAAATCCCTATCGGACTCATCAAAGAGAAAAGATGGCCCACTCCCCGATACGAACAATAGCTGCAAACATTTCTGTGAGCTATCAAATTCGAAGAGGAGATGATCAAAGTTTCTCAAAATTGAATCCAAAAAAAGAGAAATCAGATTTCTTTTCCTTTTTTTGTTTTTTTTTTGAAATGAGAAAGAGTGGAAACAAATTCAAAGATAGAAATTTCCAAAAATCCCATCTCATGTTTTGTTTTTGGAAGCAAGATCCAACATAGGGCCACCAACTAGAAAGGAGCCTAAGAATTCAAGCATCGCGTTCTCAAATGAACAAGTCCCACCGAGTGTGCCAACTTGGTGGGGGCTCCGACCTTTCGTCCTCTCCTTCCCACCCCTGGGGCTGCCGGGAGTATGGCGGAGGAGGAAAAGCAAGCCATCAACATTTTTTGTACTGGTATGCCAGATTTTCTATTTTACTTGGAATTTGAAGTGGTGATCCGGAGACTCACCTTCACAAGTAGAAAGGAAATCAATTCTTCTTTCTAACTTTCCATTGCATACATATTTTAAGAAAGAGACACAAATTTTTAAATGTTGTAAGAGGCGATTTTATTTTGTTTGTCGTGAAAGGCGATTTTTGTTTGCCTTGAGAGGCGGTTTTGTGCAGTGAAAGGCGATTTACAAATCTCATCAATAATGAAAGACAAGAAATGTGATTTTTTGTCTCTGTACAAAGAATACAAAATACAATAGAAAAGTAAGAAAAGGTATTTGACTTCTTAGGAGATTGCGGGGACTCGTTCAGATCGACGGTCGCAAGTCATGTATGGACTTCGCCATCGTCCTTCAGATGAGAACGCTCGATGTTTTGATTCTTTGGCTTGGCTTGGACCTCAATTTTTTAGAGGATAAAGACCAAGGGGAGGTCCTATATCCAATAAAAAACCGAGTAAACGGGCTGAAGAGCCACGTTTAGGCCATGTTGGATAGAAGGAGAAAGGGGACCATGGGGGGGATGGCCCCCCCAAGGGACTTCGGTCACCTTGTGGTGTTTCAGCAGCAGAGTAACAAGTTTCTTCGAGAATTCTTCGAGATTTTTCTGGACTTTTTCTGGGGCGGGTCGAAGGTTCTATTTTCTTGGAATGACCCCCTTTTATAGGCTTGTGGTGGCCATAAGGTGGGTTTATGAGCATTGATGGCATTGATGCTCCATGATGAGAGGAGTTACAAGTTTTTATTTCTTGATTTTGTAACTCCTTTTTCTTGGCTTGTGATTGGCCGGTGGAGAATGATGGGCATTTAATCGCCTTTAATCTCCATGATGAGGGGAGTTTCATGGTTTTAATGCCATGATTACTTGAATTTGTAACTCCCATTTGCTTGATTTTGATTGGGCCGTCCAAAATAATGGGTTAATGACCGCATTAAGTTGTCATAAAATGGGTCAATTAACGACATTAAGTGGTTGCCAGGGCATTTGAAGAGTCGTGGGCCATGCCGCGTCTTTTGGAATTCTTATTTTGATGATCGCCGATGGATCCACATGTTGTTTGATGTCGGATGGCGATGCAACTTCGGACATTGGTTGGTATCAGTGGGCCAGTGACACCTGTCTTGTCGATTTCTCGATCGGTCGGATAGAAAGTGTACTTTCTTGGTCAGCCGGTTGGCGATCTTAGAGCGATCAATGATGATTTCATGCTCTTGACGGTGGATCCGAGATGTCGATGAAGATCAGTCGATTTCGAGCATAAAAAATTAGATTTTCGGAAAACCATAGAGGCTGGAAAACGGGCCACCCGGTAAGAAATCCGGCCACCTAGACCAGCGACCATGGGCTGGGGTCGCTGCCAGTGACCTTGGCCCAAGGGGATCCTTCCCCTCCCGGTCGCCATTTCTCGGCCGTTTTTCGATCTTTTTGACTCCATTTTTCTCCTGTATTTTTCTTGACATTTTTCCTCATTTAGTGGCTTGATTCTCCTGAAGAAAACCTGACGAGAAGCCGTGCAAATTGAAGCACAAAGTTTCCTATTTTTTGGAAAAGCTGAAGACTTTGTAGCTGATTTTCCGTCAAGAGTTGAAACTAGGTTAAACGATGTCGAAATGACCTAAAATTTGAGGTGAAGCCTCCTGAGCAGTAGATAGGACCAAGCAAGGTCTTTTGTTTGAGTTTTGAAGCCGTGTGGGGTCCCGTCGCCAGTAGACTTGATTTCACCACGGGGAAGATGTCGCGCTTTGATGTACGGTCAACCGATATCCGATTGACTTGAAATTGGACAGGGAGCCTATTGGAGTCATTTTGAGATGATCCATTGGCTCCGATTTGGATGTCATGGTCTCGGGGTGCCCTGCTGCCGGTAGCCTTGATTTTATTTTCGTAGCGTCAAAGTCGGGTCACACGTTGTCGGAATGACCTGAAATTTGACGTACAACCCTTTAGAAGTATGTTGAAGCTATCTATGTGCTCTGTTTGATGAGTAATGGCCTTGGTGGTTCACGCCGCCGAGAGGCTTGATTTTTTTGTTCGAGGGTTGATGGAGGGTCAAACGTTGTCGGTTTGACTTGAAATTTGACATGGAGCCTTTTGGAGATATTTTGAGACCATTCGTGGGCTCTGATCGAAGTTTTGATGTCTTCGACGTCGTCGCTACCGGGAGCGCCTATTCAGCTGTCAAAGGAGTGAAGCTTGGCCAAATGATGTTGGAATGGCCTGAAACTTCCTGTGAACCCCTCTTTTGGCTGTCTTGGAGTATCTTGCAGTTTTTGTTTGATTCTGACAAGATCTGACACTTGAAGTAGCATCGCCCGTTTGTAGTAGGATGTAGCTTCTTGATGTTTAAGAGGCAAAGTGACATTTTTGGTGTCAACACATGTCTTAGTACATGTGAGGGGTCTGAAACATATTTCTTCAACATCGATACATGAAACACATTGTGCACACCCGAAAGTTCTGGCAGTAAGGCGAGTCTATAAGCCACTTCACCAATACGACTCAGGATCTCATACGGTCCAATGAATCTTTTTGACAGTTTACCCTTCTGACCGAACCTCAAGGTTCCTCTGGTACGTGATACTTTAAAAAACACCTTATCTCCTACTTGAAACTGTAGATCCTTTCTTCTAACATCAGGATAGCTTTTTTGTTGGCTTCTCGCAGTCTTCAAATGTTCATGAATGAGTTTCACTTTTTCATTGGTTTCACCAATCAATGTCGGTCCATGAAAGTTGTGTTCTCCGACTTCTTCCCAACACACTGGAGTTCTGCATCTCCTTCCATATAGTGCTTCGAAGGGTGCCATTCCTATACTCGAGTGGTAACTGTTCTTATATGCTAATTCGCAAAGAGGTAGACTCTCTTCCCACTGAGTCTTGAAGTTAAGAACACATGCCCTAAGCATGTCCTCCAATGTCTGGATGGTCCTTTCTGACTGTCCATCTGACAGTGGGTGATACGCCGTGCTGAATTGAAGTTTTGTACCCATGGATTCATGCAGAGTCTTCCAAAATCTTGAGACTAATCTGCTATCTCTGTCCGATGTGATGGAGATTGGTTAACCATGTTGGCTAACGATCTCGTTAACAAACATTTGTGCCAGTGATAACATTTGCATCTTCTTTCCCCGTCTTCAATGGAATGAAATGTGCAAACTTCGTCAGTCGGTCAACTATAACCTGTCACGCCCCCGAACCGAAACCTCGGGGGCGGGAAATGGGATTAAGCACCAATATATTTTACTTCTCCCAAGATCCGCGTGTGTGAAGACAACACATTCTGAATATTTTGCGGAAGCATTTGTGGCGTTGCGACCCGAAGTCCGTGGCCATCGGATTCCGCGTCGCACTCAACCTTTAGCCCATAGCTATATATCAAGAATCATATCAGACTGGAGTAACCATCACAATAATTTACAGAGCTGACAGTAACAGGATATTACATTCCCAAATATATTCAAGTTACAATTATCAATGTACATTAATTAAGAATCCCAAGAAAAAGGCTAACAAAAGCCATACAACAAGAAGCTATAAACCACTACCCAAATGTGACGTAGCTCCGATGTCAAGCTCAATGTCAACATGACATAGCCGACAAACTAACCTGCAAAGCATGGCTCTACAGCCAACAAAAGCACTCAACTCGGGGCGAAGAAATCTGAACCTGAGTACCAAAAGTAGTGGGTCAGACACGACGGTCTGGCAGGTGGATGAAAAGATCACAATTATACTAAAGAATAAAACGTATAATAAATCATGCTAATCGATCAAGTACTGCATATAATTAAACGGGTGCAAAGTCGGGAATCTCGGGGAAAACTTGTATTCATTTCAAGCACGGGTAAAACATGAACATCTAATAAAACATGAATTCATTTACATCATCTATAATCATAGATATTTGACAATCGGGTATTCGTCTAAAACATGTATAAATATAGTGGTTTGACAAAACAAACGTTCATTTGAAACTTAAGTAAAACACAAGTATACAACAAATCAGGTATCCATAACAGTCTAGCAAAACCAATGTCCATTTGAAACCTATGTAGAAATATGGATATTTAATAAATCGGGTATCGTTTAAAACAGGTGTAACCAAAGAGATTCAACAAGACTAATGTTCATTTAAACCTATTCCAAAGTATGGATATTTAAACAAATCGGGTATCATGTAAAATAGGTATAAACGTAGGAATCTGGCAAAACAAGTGTCATTTGAAACCTATTTCAAAGCATGGGTATTTAACAATTCGGGTATTCATTTAAAAACAGGTATAAACATAGATATCTGACAAACCAAATGTCCTTTAAAACAAGGCACGGGTATTTAACAATTCGGGTATTCCCTTAAAACACGTGTAATCATATAAATCTAGCAAAAATCATTTATCGTTTGAAACATATGTAAAAGCACGGGTATCCACCCAACCGGCATTCATGTAAAACATGTACGTGTGCAAAGGACATAAAACAATATAATAGTGACTGGATTTACAATAGAGAGCATTAACACTTATCTAAATAACAACTTTCATAAAAGCAATGAATCATTTAACTGAAAACAAGTAAGCAATATAAACCATGTCGGGTGTCCAAGGAATCGGGAACTGGCAAGATGGAAATCACAAAAAGCTAAGTCCTCTATCACCGAAGTGACAAGAGCGGGACGTTGGTCTCAGTCACACAAGGTGAGGAGACTCAACGTAAATCATATATACAATAATAAATACACGGGAACGGGACCACAGTAGCGAACCGGGTATCGGGACGGGACCACGGCAATAACCGGGTATCGGGATCCAAACTGCAGCTGGCGGGACGGGAGAGGGATCTCCAAGTTAGTGGATCAGACTGACAAGGTATCCAAGCTTAGTGATGCCGACTCATAGGTTAAAACCAATCGAGACATATGCAAGTAATCAAGTACAGTAAATAAACGGGTAAACGGGGGTGCTCAAGGGCACGTAAATAAACGGGTAAACGGGGGTCCTCAAGGGCACACTGTCATATCATATCGGGCAATACATTTCGGGACAAGTAACTGTTACTAATGTAACTTCAATGCTTTCGGGAAAACAAGTCATGTAATGCAAATCTCGGGACAAGAGGTGAAACAATGAACTATGACAATTTCGGGAAAAGTATTAATTTCAAGATCTATTTAAGTGAATAGGGGTCCCGTATGTCGATTATAACAATTACTTGGTACTCCTTGAGTTTGAAGACATTCCGGGCTCCTTATGCACTTTTACTACTTCCAAAATTTAACATGAGCTTATGGGTAGTTCTAGATGTTACAATAGCAAGAATCAAGATTATCAACGGTCCATCCTAGGTATGACATTAATTCGGAAACATCGAGCAACCTATTCAGTCACCGAAAGGAATAGAATTCGCGATAACCAAGGGAAAGACTTGTGTTTAGATATAACGAAGATATCGCGTCGTTCCATCCCGTTCAAGATTGAAATGTATTGAACTTCGATGCTACCGAACCAACCGTGAAGAGCATCGGCTCAAGACGCTCCCACATATGGTCGAGTGAGTTCGAGGAGGTTAGCCAAGGTCCACGAAGAAAATAAACCTCAAAACCCACTGGTTAGCCAATGTACCCGCGTATCAGACCAGGCAGACCGCATCGCTCGAGCGAATCTGGGAGTTCGCTCGAGCGAACTCATCGTTCGAGCGGTTATTTAAATGTGGTCGAGCGAACTAGCTACTGGAACGCACGTATGCCTTTCTGGACAGGTCGCTCGAGCGAACTGTCATGGTCGCTCGAGCGAACTGTCCAGAAACTGAATTCTGGCAGTTCAGTTCCCTCCTTTCTCTTCCTTTTTCCTTTCCAACACTTATACAAATGAGTTTTTCCTTACTTCAACAACATTCTAATTACAATCAAACTCCCATCAAGACTTCAATGAATCATTAAATCCAACCTCTTTCTTCACATTCAATCCCCAAACAAGGAGAGGAGTTCCCATCATAGACAAGGGTTCATTTGAGTCAACATTTATAGATAAACAAAGTCCATTGATCACATTTCCCTAACCAAATATGTTTTAGTAAAACTCTTTAAATGAGTATCAATTTCAAATCAATGAAACTCATAAACATAACCATGAATAGCCAAATCAACCCCATTCCTTATAAAACCATATGAACAAACTTGACCACATGAAATGCATAATTTCCAAGAGATTTAATCAAGAGAGCAAGACCCATAATATGCATTTTCGAAATCAATAGAACTATAGCAAGAAGCATATGTGAAGCTTATATCAAATTATCAAGAACAAGTAATAAATTTAGGAATTCTCATAAAACTTCGATAACATTAAAAACATCCATTCATCCACTTGCCTCGGGTTCCAATCTAGCAAAACAAGCTCCTAATCACCTCTCAAGCTCAAGATCCACAATCTCTACAAAAACCCCCAAAAAGCCCTAAAATGGGTTACACAAAGAATGAAAATGAAAGAGCTTTCAATAATACAAATGGAGCTTCTCAAGAGCTAGAGGAACACTAATCTAGGAGATGGGAAGAATCACTTACTTGGAAGGTCCTCTAATGGACAAGGTAAGCTCAAGGAAAGTCTTGTAATGGTTGGGGAGCTCCACAAAAGCTATGGAAAGAAAGTCCTCAAGGAGATGAAGAAGATGGTGGCCTCCAATCTCTTCTTGGTGCAAGCTTGGAAGTGGATTGAGTGATGGGAAGCAAGAAGAAGAAGAGAGCACAAGGAACCCTAGGCTCAATAGTTGCTGATTTGTGCTGGAAATGAAGATGGGGAAGAAGGGAGGTGGGTTCTCTTATAGCAAGTGAGAAGGGGTCCCACAACTTAAGGAACTTGGGTGGCTGAAATCATCTATTTGTGGGCCTCGGATGGATTCGACGAAGAAGGAAGAAATGATCGTCGAAATATCTAGTTTCCAAAAAGTGTATGTTTCACGGATTTCGAGAATATAGTGTTTTGGGTACAGATTTGGTGTGAAAAGACTGTTTTGCCCTCAAGGCCAAGAAATCGGTTTTCGGGTTCTCAAATGGGTATGGGATCAACATGAAAGTTGTTGGATTCCTCAAGATGAATGCAACGGGCCAAAAACACGATACGAAACAAATCGGGAAAATCTCACAAGAAAAGCAAAGCCGAAAAGGGAACCCCCAAAGGGCCCCACAAGCTACCAAAGCACTCAAAAGCCCAAAACTAGAAGAAAAATCATTCTAGCTCACAAACTCAACCCAACAAATACTAATCCCACTAAAAGAACTAATCCACAAATAAGACAACACTAATCCAAGAGATCAGGGGTCGGGTTCTCACATAACCCATATGGCATTGTTCCCCCTGCTAGTGGTCGGTAAACCCGAGATAAAATCCATCGTAAGATGTTCCCATTTCCACTGTGGAATCTCTAATGGCTATAAAAGACCTGCTGGTTTCTGATGTTCTTCCTTTATCAATTGACAAGTCATGCATTGGGACACAAATGCTGCGATTTCTCTTTTCATATTGTTCCACCAGAATCTGTTCTTCAAATTATGGTACATCATTGTATTGCCCGGGTTCATACAATACTTGGTGCTATGGGCTTCAGCCATGATTTCATTTCTCAAATCATTAATATTTGGAACACACAATCGGTCACAGAAGTACAATACTCCATGCGCGATTCTGAAATCTGGGCGATCTGAAATGTGCACCACAATTTTTTTTAAGTCTGGATCCTGTAGTTGAGTCTCCTTAATTTTCTGAATGAAAGTAGGCTTAGACATTGACATGTTTGCTAGCATAACACCTTGTCTCAATGGTTGAAACTCAACTTCCAATTCTTCAAATTGTTGGAGCTTACCCATTCCTCACAAACTAGTTATGCTCCCAGACTTCCTGCTCAATGCGTCTGCCAAGACATTTACTTTTCCTGGATGGTATTTGATTGGAAAATCATACTCTTTAATATACTCCATCCATCTCCTCTGTCTTATGTTCAATTCCTTCTCGGAGAACAAATACTGGAGACTACAGTGATCCGAGTTGTTAGACCCCGACCCAGACCATTTCGATTAGTGTGCGATTAGCATGTGTTTAGTCCTAAGTGGGTATAGTCGTTGTTGGGTTAGAAATGATTAGTTTTAGTCTTGGACATAGCTTTGGGAATTTTGAGAATGTTTAGTATTAGTCAGACACACTCAGGAAGGCCTGAGTGCGCGTGTAAGTTTGGGAAGATCGTATTGATTTCCGTGTGAGTGTGATTTTAATTTCATTTGAATGATGTTTCGACGTGTTGCAACTTTCGTTTTAAGCATATTCATATTTGAAGCCCAAAAACCCATGTTTTGGCCCAAAAAAGGTAAAATTGTCTTTCTTGCACAAATCTGGACACAATTTCCGAGATCTCAAAACCATGTCAAAAATATACTTTTTGGAAACTAGATTTTTCGACGATCGTTTTATCCTTCTTCCTCGAAGTCATCCGAGGCTCCCAAGATCATGTTTTGGTCACTTCAAGGTTCAGCTAGTTGGGGCCCATTTCATCACTTAAGCCCCATCTCCCTCTCTTTTCATTCACTTTACCAATTCCTGCAAGTTCTTGACCTAGGGCTGAAATCCCTCTTGTTTCTTCCATCTTCCTCACCTTGCATGACATAGCTAGAGATCACCAAAGGAAATTCTGAGAATACCATCTTCTTCATCTCCTTACAAGCTCTCTATTGGTATAAACTTCTTGAAACTTCTTGTGAGACAAGCCTTCATCTTCTTCATCTCTTCTTGTTTGACCTTCTCTAGGTAAGAGCTTCCACTCATAATGTTCATGGAGTTATTTTGGTCCCTTAAGATCTTGTTTTTCAATTGAAAACCCCTTTTTTTTTTATGAAAATGGGTTCTTTGCTTTCATTGTGTTAAGTTTGGTATGGTTTTCTCTTGGGTATTCTTGTAGTGTTGGCTTAGCTTTTGAGTGAAGTGCTTGGAGAGGATTGTTAGCATTTGGGCAAGGCAAGTAATCTCTATAGGACCATTGTGCATGTGTATTTTAAGCTACATTGTTGTTTTGGAAATTTTACATACAAATATGTTTACAAGCTTAATGATTATGTTTTCTTCGGATTGAATGTTTAAGATTTGGAAAAATATGTGTGTTTTACCCTTGGGGAGCTTGTAGACTCAAGGAAATGCAGGTGGAATGAGAATAAGAAGAAGGGTAGAAGAAGATGTGAAAAACCTGCACTGAACCGTGCATCCCGTGCATTGGCGGTCAGCTTGCGGCTAGCCCCTAGTCTCCACTTCGGCTAACCACAGGCTAACCGAACTCGGCGGTTACTTTTCCAGTAGCTGGCTTTTGCATCAGGGTTCGGCGGTCAGCCCTGCGGTCAGCTTGCGGTTAACCGCCAGCTTCCCTTGCGGCTAACCGTAAGCCAACCGCGGAATTTCGGTTCCTTTTCCAGAGAGCTGTTTCAGACCTGGGTTTCTAGCGGTCACCTTGCGGCTAGCCGCCGGTTCCCATTTCGGCTAGCCGACAGCTGACCGCTAGCTGACCGAAATTGATACATTTGCTTGTTTTGAAGAGTTTTGCAAGAATGAAAACTAGAACATGTTTAGGGGCCTTTAGCCGGATATTATGCACTCGAAACTCGAGATGTCCTTGAACTTCTGGGGCACCAATTCTGTTTTAATCCCAACATCTGGGCTTCGACTGCACAACGATCAACCAAAGGTCCTTGCATGAACTTGATAGGCTTTGTATTCGTACTTTGGTTTTGGATATGATGAATATCATCGTGCACTCGTTTTGAAGTCAAGTACAAGCTAGTTTTGAAGATGTGTTTCAAGAAAAAGGGGATCACTTCCTAAGCGTGTTATGCATATCAATTATGCCCTTGCTAGCCGTGTTCATCGTGTTTTGATAAGTGATTTCCCCCTTTTTATCTCGACAAGTTTTGTTAATATCTCGCGTGTTTTGTGCATTCATGAATTAAGTAAACACCACTGAGCTTAGACTGCCCTTTCAGTCTGATCCACTGTCTGGGGGTCTTTAAACATGTGGACTGTCTGCAGACTGGTCGTGTAATTATTACACATCGTGTGTGTCCGGTTCCGCGGCCGGAATTCCCGTCTTTGTGGGAAATCGTGTCGTGCTTATATTATGTATATCGTGCTTGTCGTGCGTGCTTGCTCTTTTCATTATATAAATGATAGAGAAAGGATGGGCTCTTTGTGGTTGATAACTATTCATGATATATTATGTATTCATGCTAGTTTGTTTCGGTATCTCAGCTTTGTTCGCATTCTTGAAAATGTACCTTAGTTTTGATAGTATTTCATATCAAAGATTTGCTTGCATGTTTTCTCTAAATGTTATTGTTCATGCTTATGCCTAAATTGATTACCTGCCAAACCGTCGTGTTTGACCCTTGTTTGTTGGTGCCCAGGTGCAGAAGACGTTACCTTTGAGGAGGAGCGTCAGGAGGAGGCTTGTGAGCCAACCCCTGTGAGAGAGTGGCAGCCCGACGATGTCATCTAGACGTCGGGCGGGTTCTTGAGTCTCGTCACCTTTTGTCATGGGGTTCCTTTTGGTTATATTTTGGAGAACTGTATTGGCCTCTGTTGGCCTCTTATGGATTGTACTTAAAACTTAATTTACTTTCGTTTAGTCTCATAACTTGAATATTAATGGGAATGCCTTGTTAGCTTCTTCCTTTGATACTATGTCTTGTTTACTATTGTTAGAGCACTTAAATATTTTATTGGTGCTCATCTTGTTGTGTTTTGCTACACGCTTCTGCATACTTGATCATGTGAGCCAGATTCCACGTGTCTTTGGGAATCCTCACCGCGGGAACCTGTGGGAAAATAGTAGACAGTGCAACTCCTCAACGTCGCGGGCCCGGGGATCCGTTCTGGGGTCGCGACACGAGTGAAGTTCAAATTTTTCTCCATACAAATAGTGTCTCCACATCTTTGGTGCAAATACAACTGCTGCCAATTCTAAGTCATGCGTTGCATAATTCTTCTCATGCTCTTTTAGCTGCCTTGAGCCATACGCTATGACTTTACCATCTTGCATTAACACGCATCCAAGTCCCACGGTCGAAGCATCCGTATAAACTATAAAATTACCACTACCTAAAGGTAAGGTAAGAACTGGAGCTATGGTTAACTTCTTTTTCAACTCTTCAAAACTTGTTTTACACTGTTCAGTCCACACGAATGACACGTTCTTCCAGGTTAGTTTGGTCAAACGCGCTGCAATAGATGAAAATCCCTGCACAAACCTTCTATAGTAACCCGCTAAACCCAGAAAACTCCTCATTTCAGTTACATTCTTTGGCCTCTCCCAATTGATGATTGCTTCTATCTATGCTGGGTCAACTGCTAAACCTTCTTTGGAAAAGATATGACCCAGGAAAGAAACTTGTGTCAGCCAAAAGTCACATTTTTCGAGCTTTGCATACAACAGGTTGTCCCTCAACAACTGCATCGATGTCCTCAGGTGCTGCTCATGCTCTTTTATAGACTTGGAGAATACTAATATGTCATCAATGAAGACAACTGTGAACTGATCTAAGTGAGGTGCAAAAATTTTATTCATTAGTGCCATGAACACAGCTGGTGTGTTCGTCAGTCCAAAGGGCATCACTAAAAATTCATAGTGACTGTATCTTGTCATAAAGGCAGTCTTCGGTACATCCGATTCTCTTACCCTCAGCTGATAATATCCGGATCTCAAGTCAATCTTCGAGAAACACTCTGCCCCCTGCAATTGATCAAATAGCTCATCTATTCTTGGCAATGGGCATTTATTTTTGATGGTCACTTGGTTCAATCTTCTGTAATCTATGCACATTCTCAAGCTTCCATCTTTCTTCTTGACAAATAACACTGGAGCTCCCAACGATGATATGCTTGGTCTGACAAAACCTTGCTTCAATAACTCTTGCAATTGTAGTTTCAATTCACCCAATTCTGTCGGAGCCATTCTATATGGTGCGATGGAAATTGGAGCTGCTCATGGCATAAGCTGTAACGCCCCACCCTTCACACAAGCATGACATTGTCCGCTTTGGCCCACAGGCCTCACGGTTTTGCTTTTGATGGGCCTCAACCCATCAAAAGACCTCATGCAAGGTAAGGGTGTAAGCTCAGCATATAACCACATTCATTCTCTCTCTATAGTCGATGTGGGACTCCGGGGCGTCACATCCCACCCCCTTAAGGGTTGCACGTCCTTGTACAGTAGCTTGCCAGCACTCTTGGCCCGCCCACATGGAGATCCGCCCACTTGCACCAGGCTACGACAGGGGACCCACACTCGAACTAGTGTAGAGTCGGCTCTGATACCATTTGTAACGCCCCACCCTTCACAAATGCATGATATTGTCCGCTTTGGCCCACGGGCCTCACGATTTTGCTTCTGATGGGTCTCAACCCATCAAAAGGCCTCATGCAAGGTAAGGGTGTAAGCTTTACATATAATCCTATTCACTATCCTCTCTATAGTCGATGTGGGACTCCGGGGCGTCACATTCCACACCCCTTAGAGATGTACGTCCCTGTGCAGTAGCCTGCCCGCCCTCTTGGCCCGCCCACATGGAGACCGGCCCACTTGCACCAGGCCACGGCAGGGGACCCACACTCAAACTAGTAGAGAGTCGGCTCTGATATCATTTGTAATGCCTCACCCTTCACGCATGCATGAAATTGTCCGCTTTGGCCCACGGGCCTCACGATTTTACTTCTGATTGGCCTCAACCCATCAAAAGGCCTCATGCAAGGTAAGGGTGTAAGCTCTACATATAATCCCATTCACTATCCTCTCTACAGTCGATGTGGGACTCCGGGGCGTCACATTCCACCCCTCTTAGGGCCGCACGTCCCTATGTAGTAGCTTGCTAGTCCCTGTAGCCTGCCAGCCCTCTTGGCCCGCCCAAATGGAGACCCGCCCACTTGCACCCAGCCACGGCAGGGGACCCACACTCGAACTAGTAGAGAGTCGGCTCTGATACCATTTTTAACACCATAGCCTTCACACATGCATGACATTGTCCGCTTTGGCCCACGGGCCTCACGGTTTTGCTTCTGATGGGCCTTAACCCAACCAAAGGCCTCATGCAAGGTAAGGATGTAAGCTCTACATATAACCCCAGTTACTTTCCTCTCTATAGTCGATGTGGGACATCGGGGCGTCACATTCCACCCCCCTTAGGGCTGCACGTCCCTGTAGCCTGCCAGCTCTCTTGGCCCGCCCACATGGCGACCCGCCCACTTGCACCAGGCCAAGGCAGGGGGCCCACACTCGAACTAGTAGAGAGTCGGCTCTGATACCATTTGTAACGCCCCACCCTTCACACATGAATGACTTTGCCCGCTTTGGCCCATGGGCCTCACGATTTTGCTTCTGATGGGCCTCAACCCATCAAAAGGCCTCATGCAAGGTAAGGGCGTAAGCTCTACATATAACCGCATTCACTTTCCTCTCTATAGTCAATGTGGGACTTTGGGGCATCACATTCCATCCCCTTTAGCGCTGCACGTCCCTATGCAGTAGCCTGCCAGTCCCTGTAGCCTGCATCCCTCTTGGCCCGCCCAAATGGAGACCCGCCCACTTGCACCAGGCCACAACAGGGGACCCATACTCGAACTAATGGAGAGTCGACTCTGATACCATTTGTAACGCCCCACCCTTCACAGATGCATGATATTGTCCGCTTTGGCCCACGGGCCTCACGGTTTTTCTTCTGATGGGCCTCAACCCATCAAAAGGCCTCATGCAAGGTAAGGGTGTAAGCTCTACATATAATCCTATTCACTATCCTCTCTATAGTCGATGTGGGACTCTGGGGCGTCACATTTCACCCCCCTTAGGGCTGCACGTCCCTGTGCAGTAGCCTGCCAGCCCTCTTGGCCTGCCCACATGGAGACCCGCCCACTTTCACCAGGCCACGGTAGGGGATCCACACTCGAACTAGTAGAGAGTCAGCTCTGATATCATTTATAACGCCTCACCCTTCACGCATGCATGATATTGTCCGCTTTGTCCCACGGGCCTCACGGTTTTGCTTCTGATTGGCCTCAACCCATCAGAAGGCCTCATGCAAGGTAAGGCTGTAAGCTCTACATATAATCCCATTCACTATCCTCTTTATAGCCAATGTGGGACTCCGGGGCGTCACATTTCACCCCCCTTAGGGCTGCACATCCCTGTGCAGTAGCCAGCCAGTCCCTGTAGCCTGCTAGCCCTTTTGGCCCGCCCATATGAAGACCCGCCCACTTTCACCTGGCCACGGCAGGGGACCCACACTCGAACTAGTAGAGAGTCAGCTCTGATACCATTTGTAACGCCTTAGCCTTCACACATGCATGACATTGTCCACTTTGGCCCACGGGCCTCATGGTTTTGTTTCTGATGGGCGTTAACCCATCCAAAGGCCTCATGCAAGGTAAGGGTGTAAGCTCTACATATAACCCCAGTTACTTTCCTCTCTATAGTCGATGTGGGACTCCGGGGCATCACATTCCACCCCCGTTAGGGCTGCACATCCCTGTAGCCTGCCAGCCCTCTTGGCCCGCCCACATGGAGACCCGCCCACTTGCACCAGGCCACGACAGGGGACCCACACTCGAACTAGTAGAGAGTCGGCTCTGATACCATTTGTAACGCCCACCCTTCACACGTGCATGACATTGCCCGCTTTGGCCCACGGGCCTTACGGCTTTGTTTCTGTTGGGCCTCAACCCATCAAAAGGCCTCATGCAAGGTAAGGGTGTAAGGTCTACATATAACTGCATTCACTTTCCTCTCTGTAGTCGATGTGGGACTCCGGGGCGTCACATAAGCTCTATGGTGAATTCCACTTCCCTGACTGGTGGCAATCCTGGAATTTCTTCCGGGAATACATCTGGAAATTTGCATACTACGGAGATTTGTTCCACCCCTTGGGACTGTTTGTCCTCTGTAATGAATGCTATGAATCCCTCACATCCATTTCTCAATAGCTTAACTGCTGATAATGCTGAAATAACACCAGCTAGTGAAACCTTTTTCTTTCCATGAAACTCCACCCCTGATGACTCCATCCAACTTGAAGGAAATAGTTTTGTTAAAACAATCTATACTGGCATAATGTCCAGACAACTAATCCATCTCCAAAATGACGTCGAAGTCATGCATGTCTAACAAGATACGGTCTACTGGAAATGTGACATTACCTATCTTAATTGTGCAACTAGGGTGTTATGTGGTACAAACAACCTGTTTCCCTACTGGTGTTGTGACGGTTAGAATAAAGTCTAGTTCGCTAACAGGCACATCATTCAATTTAGCAAACATAGGAGATAGAAAAGAATGTGTGGATCTAGGATCAAATAATACTTTAGCTTCTATTCCACAGACAAAAAGTATACCTTCAACTACGTTGCCCGCTACATCCACGTCCGCTTGATTCAGATGATACCTACGTCCTTGTTGAGGTCTATTTCGATCTATTCTGGTTCTGTCTCCCTTATTGTACATTCCTGTTCTGCTGAGGTGGACGGGCGTTTTGATTTTGAGGCTGTTGGCGGGGCTGCTGTGGCTGCCTGGGTTGGTTCTGAGCTGCTTGTTGGTTATGCTGAGGTGGGCTGTTGCCCTGGTTCCTATTGTTTGGACACTCTTTCATCAAATGATCTGTAAGGCCACACTTAAAGCATCCACCCGTGACTCTGTAAAATAGGTGGGAAGGATGGTTCTTGCCACAGTGTTCACATCCACCTTGTCTTTGAGTTTTCTGATTTGGCCTTGACTTTTTGCCTTGGTAGGATTTCTATCCTTACTGCTGTTGTTTCCTCTGGGCATCCTTAATAATCTTGTTATTGATGTTTTCAAATTTATAAGCTCGCTTGACTGCCTCTTGGAATGTAGCTGGTAGAATAACTCCTGAAGCATCTCTTTCAATAATAGGGTTAAGTCCCTCCAGGAATTTGATAATCTTTTCCTCCTTGGTATCGACGAGCTCTGATGCATACCAAGACAGTCTCTCAAACTTTGTAACATATTCGAGGACTATCATGTCTCCTTGTGTGAGTAGTTGAAACTCCACCGCCATCTGTCTCTTGATATGAGCGGGCACATACTTCTCAGTGAACTGCTCCTTGAAAGTAGCCCACGTGATACATTAGCAATGTCCTGATAGCCATCTTTGAGTGTTTTCCACCAAATGTCAGCTAAGCTGATAAACATAGAGGTTGCTAGAAGAACTCGTTATCTGTCTGTGCACTGAAAAAGGTCGAAGTTGTTCTCTGTATGGCTAACCAGTCATCTGCTGTCAAAGGATCCTCATTTCCAGTGAATTCTTTTGGACCTCTCTTCCGGAAGCGTTCGAATTGTAAGACCCCGACCCGAGTGAACCCGTTTAGTGCTAATTAAGTTGCGTGTTAGTGCTAAGCTTGATTAGTGTTTTTGGTCTAGTTGGGTTTGGAATAGCCTTGATTCTAGTTTTGGGCCTTTTGGAGTGATTGATAGCTTGTGGGGCCCTTTGGGGGTTCCCTTTTTCGGCTTTGCATTTTCTTGTGAAATTTTCCCGACGTGTTTTAAATTGTGTTTTTGGCCCGTTGCATTCATCTTGTGGATTCTTACAACTTTCATGTTGATCCCGAGTCCATTCGAGGCCCCGAAACCCGATTTCATAGCCTTGAGGGTAAAACAGTCATTTCACACCAAATCTGTACCCAAAACTTAATATTCTCGAAGCTCGCGAAACATACACTTTTTGGAAACTAGATATTTCGACGAACATTTCTTCCTTCTTCGTCGAATTCATCCGAGGACCCGAGAGAGATGATTTCAGCCAACGTAGTTCTTTAAGTTGTGGGACCCAACCACCCAAGTGTTAACAAAGAGGAACCCTTCCCTTCCTTCTCCATTTTCATGTTCCAGCACAACTATTGAGTCTAGGGTTTTCATTGCTTTTCTTTTCTTCTTCTTGCTTCTCCATCTCCAAGCCTCACCAAGAGCTCATCAATCAAGAAATGGAGATTACCAATCTCTTCCTCATCTCACAAGCTTCCTCTTGATACTATTTTTACAAGAATCCATCAACTTTGAGACTTCCCTTGAGCTTACCTTGTCCATTAGGGGACCTTGCAAGTAAGTGATCTTATTCATCTCCTAGATTAGTGATCTTCTAGCCTTAGGGAAGCTACATTTGCATTATTGGAAGTTCTTTCATTTTCATTCTTTGTGTAACCCATTTTAGGGTTGTTTTTGGGGGTTTTTGATTGTAGCTTGGTTTTGAGCTATTGAAGTGATTTGAGGCTTGATTTTGGCTAGCTTGGACTTGAGGCAAGTGAATGTTTGGATGTTTTTAAGTTTGAAATGGTTTGGTGAAGTATTTATGGTTTTCATGCTTTCATTGATTTTTCCATGGTTGAAATAAATGATCTTTACACATCTTGATAGCCTCATTTAATGTCTGGGAATCATGTGTTTAAGTCTCCTTGTTCATAGTTAATTGTGGTTGTTGAGGTGTTGGAAGGAAAGGAAACAAGAAGGAGAAAAAAATCAAGTTCCCGGGCATGCTTCACGCCCAGTGCCGATCGATCGGACCTACAGGCCGATCGATCGGTCTGACTTTTAACTGTAAGGCTTTTTGGGCCGATCGATCGGACCCAGTGGGTTTTGAGATTTATTTTTTTTGTGGACCTTGGCTACCCTCCTTGGACTCACTTGACCATATGTGAGAGCGTGTTGAGCCGATGCTCTTCATGGTTGGTTCGGAATGCATCGAAGTTCAATCTATTTCAATCTTGAACGAGATGGAACGACACGATACCTTCTTCATACCTAAATGCAAAGTCTATTTCCTTGGGTATCGCGAATTCAATTCCTTTCGGTGACTGAGTAGGTTGCTCGATGGTTCCGGGTTGACATCATACTTAGGATGGACCGTTATAGTCTTGATTCTTCTATCATAGCATCTAGTACTATCCATAAGCTCATATTAAGTTTTAAAAATAGTAAAAGTGCATAAGGAGCCCGGAATGTCTTCAAACTCAAGGAGTACCAAATTATTTCAATAATTGACATACGGGACCCCTATTCACTTAAATAGATCTTGAAATCAATATTTTCCCGGAATTATAATAATTCATTTTATTTCTTCTTTTCCAAGATTTACTTTACATAATCTGTTTTCCCGAAAGCTTGATGGTTACACTAGTAACATGGACTCGTCCCGAAGAGTATTGCCCGATATGAAATGAAAGTTATATATTGAATATTCTTGCCCGTTCATTGATTTACTTGCACTTTATTTACTTGCATATGTCTCGATGTGTTATTTATCCTATGAGTCGGCATCACTAAGCTTGGATACCTTGTCGGTTTGATCCACCGACTTGGAAATCCCTCTCCCGTCCCGCCAGCTGCAGTTTGGATCCCGACACCCGGTCATTACCGTGGTCCCGTTCCGATACCCGGTTCGCTACCGTGGTCCCGTTCCCGTATATTTATATTGTATATATGTTTACGTTGCTTCTCCTCACCTTGTGTGACTGAGATCAACGTCCCGTGATACTGTTGTCACTTTAGTGACAGAGGACTTAGCTTTATGTGATTGCCACCTTGTTATTCCCGATTTCCTTGGTTACCTCATATGTTTTATCTTGTTTACATGTTTCTAGCAAATGATTTATCTATTTTATGAGAGTTCTTGCTTTAACAGATTTCCTTGCTTTTCGAGATATTTCATCTATTTTATGTTGTTGTATCTTCCCACTCTCTTGCCAGACCGTCGTGTCTGATCCTTTGCTTTGGTACTCAGGTCCCGTTGCCGGTTTCCTTGAGGAAGAGCCGGAGGAGGCGGTAGGTGAGCTACAGCCTCTAGTTGAGTGGCGTGCTGACGATGTCATGTAGACATCGGGTTGCCAAGAGGCGTAACATTTTGGGGAGGACTTGTTAACTATTCTTTGGGTTATTATTTTGTAATATTGGCCTTTGTTGGCCTCTAATTTTGGGGAATGTAACTAAATGATATTTTGTATAACTTTAACAACCTTTGGGAAACATGCTATAAATCATTGCTCTTTCTGATACAGTTTTGACATTTGATATTAATGCTTGCATGACTAGAGATAGTCTGACTATTTGATTTGCTACATGCTTCCGCACTAAAAAGAAATATTCATGCAAGGTTGTGAAATCCTCACCGCGGACACCTGTGGGAAATTAAATAAATTGTATATTGTGGATGTAGATAATCCTCTTGAATAATCATTACACACTAATGTCCCGATCCCGGATTGGGATTCCCGGTCCGGGGTCGCGACACGAATAATGTATTCGGGTTGTCTTCACGATTATTGATAACAATCTGAGGACCCATGTGTTGAGGTTGTACATGTTCTGGTCTCCTGCCTAACACTTCCAACAACTGCCTCTGTACTTGTGCCAATTCCTCATCTTTCTTAGCCATTTGCTCCTGCAATCTGGCTTGATTTTCATTGGCTTTCCTCTGTTGTTCCATCATCATCTCATTTGTTTTCTATTGTTGTTCCATCATCATCTCATTTGTTTTCTATTGTTGTTCCATCATCATTTACATAAAGTTCTGAAATTGTTTATCTCTAGAGGAGCCTGCAGTATGAGCATTGTTGGAAGAAGGATTTGTGTTTGAGTGGTCCCTGCGTGGAGGCATTTTGCTGCAAAAACCATTTGTTAGTACAATATAATAAAATATATCAAGAAAAACGTAACCACAATCCCCACGCGATACTCACTAACAAGAATTCTAACGGATCCTCTCCACGTCCCTATGTTTCTAATGTCTTTTAATTGCCCAACATATTTCTCGCTCTGATACCAAGTCTTGTCATGCCCCCGGACCTAGGCCCTGATAATCAAGTCCTCAATCCGGGAGACGCGGCGCGATGGGTCCAAAAATTCTGCCCGCAGGCGCTAATTATTTTCTCATAGGATTCCGCAGTGAGGATCCCAGATCATCCATCACAACTATCAATCAATTTCATAACAGATAATAATATGCGGAAGCATGTAGCAAAATAGAAATCAAATGAAACACAAGTTAATTTCATAAGCTTTATACCAAAAAAGAAATATATATATATATATATATATATGAGCATAACCCAAAGTTAGTTAAAGTTGTGAGGATCAGAAAAGGATATTAAGATTTACAACCCAACAAGGCCAACAGAGGCCATAAACAAAGTTCCAAAAATAAAAGTCACTCTCCAAAAGATGTTATCGAAGCTCCAGACCAACATGACGTCTACATGACATCATTTGGCTGCCACTCGTGCTCCATCGGAGGCCCTATTGCCTCCTCTGCGCGCTCTGCCTCAATGGTTGCGGGTCCAAAATCTGACACCAAACAAAAAGTATCAGACACGACGGTCTGGTAGGTGAATAAAATAGACAAGATATACAAGTTTTATAAATGTCATACTTAAAATCATAAAAATGCAGTTAAAATGAAATATATATATAAGGAATAAAACAAATGAACCATTTCTGTGGAAATAAAAGAATTCATAATTTAAGTATTTCAGACTAACTGACACATAAATAAAATATTGGCAAACCACATTTAGCTATATTCTCCTATTACCGAAGTAACAAGAGCACACAAACAAATAACCGTTGCCATATGAAATGGTCGGAACAGACAGACAGAAATCATTGCCACTACCCGTGGGACCGGAATACAAAATCATTGCCATGGCCGGATTAAACAGAGTTCAAACTGCAGTTGGCAGATAATTTAAAGATCCCAAGCATGGTGATCAGCCCAGCAAGGTAATCTAAGCTTAGTGGTGCCGTTCAAAAATTTAAATCAATATATCAAATCATTTCAATATATTTTCATCGATAAGGTAACTACTCGGGACAATAACAAACGAACAATGGCGAACAAATCAAACGAGTAGTCCTATCGATATTTTCAAACATGGCGAACCACTCAATCCATTTCAAATCAATTTATAAAAGGAAAACAAATAAACTTTATAACTTGGAATGAATTAGTGTATAATAGTTCAATGGCTTACCACGGGTTGTCTCGATATACACTTAGGATCCTAGTGTCGATAATAATGAGGAGGTTGGTGTCACTGAAGATCTCCGACAATTAAGGATACAAAGTATACATCAAGACTTTAATAAGTTCCCAGGTAATTCTAACATCAAGTAATTTCATCACTTTTCCCATTTAAATTTCATGATTCAAATAATTTAATTCAATGTATTCATTCCGGACTTCCATGCGTCAATATGGGCTAAATGGGCTTCAAACAGTGGAGGAAATGGGCTGGAAAAAGGGCCTGAAATGGGCTGGAAACAGCCTACGAAAATGGCCCAGAAAATAAGGCCCAGGCCCGCTCTACTGCCAGGCAGAGCCTGGTCTGCTCGAGCGGAGCCCATCCAGAAGCTGGGTCGCTCGAGTGGTCAACTCTCTGGCCTGCTCTGCTGCCAGGCAGAGCCTGGTCGGCTCGAGCAGGCCTTGACTGGGCTCTGCCCTATCCGGTTTAGTGCAGGTTTCCTGCATTCATTCCTACCCTTTTTGTTTCAATTCTTATTCACCTCCCATTGACCAACTGAGTGTAAATCACCTCCAAATAACTCCATTAAACTACCATATCAAACTCATTTCAATCATCCATTAAAATTATAAACAAAATGAATCTTATGACAAGAAAAAGTAAGAAACAGATCTTTAGAATTCAAATAGTTCCAAATCAGTTTCCAGTCATTAAGCTAAAGTAGAAAACTTGAAAATTCATACACTTAAACACACAACCAGGAATGAAGACAACATCACCTGAAATGAAATCAATATTAACATCCATCCATTCGTCACACCTAATACTAATTTCAGAATTTGAAAGTTTCAAGCCAAAAATTCAAGAAGAGATAAATTTTTCCATCATGCATACACAAATCTAATTATTCACTTGCCTGAGACAAAATAGGCCACTAAAACAGTCCAATATCCTTACACAATCAACTGCAAACCTACACCAAAACCCTTGGGAAAAACCCATTCAAAACTCAATATTTTGAAAAGAGAAGGAGCTCTCAAAGAGCTTCCTTGCATGCATGAAGAAAGAGCTTTAATGGTCCATTAAAACCAGAAAATCAAAGAAGAAGCCATTGCTAACCTTTTTACAGCTCTAAAGAAGAAGAAGAGCTTGGAGAAGGGGAAAATCCCAGCTGGAATCTCACAAAGATGGTACCAATGGGTAGCTTGGAAGATGAGGAAGAGATTGGTGTGAATTGTTCTTCAACGTGGGTGAATTTTCTATACATGCAAGAGGAGTGAAGATGAGGGGAAGAAGGAGGCTTCTCCCTAGTTGTTGCAGGAAAATGAAATGAAGAGAAGAGGAAGAAGGCTCGACGTGGGCTGAGTTATGAAATGGGGTGAGTTGTGGGCCCCAATGGTCCTACAACTTCAAGGGCTTAATGTCGCGACCCCGGACCGGGAATCCCAATCCGGGATCGGGACCATTAGTGTGTGATGATTATTCAAGAGGATTACCTACATCCTCAAAATACAACTTATTTAATTTCCCACAGGTGTCCGCGGTGAGGATATCAAAACCTTGCATGAATGTTTCCTTTTAATGCGGAAGCGTGTAGCAAATCAAATAGTTAGACTATATCTAGTCATGCAAGCATTAACATCAATATCAAACTGTATCAGAAAGAGCAATGATCTATAGCATGTTTCCCAAAGGTTGTTAAAGTTAGACAAAATATCATTTAATTACATTCCCCAAAATTAGAGGCCAACAAAGGCCAATATTACAAAATAATAACCCAAAGAATAGTTAACAAGTTCTCCCCAAAATGTTACGCCTCTTGGCAACCCGATGTCTACATGACATCGTCAGCACGCCACTCAACTAGAGGCTGCAGCTCACCTACCGCCTCCTCCGGCTCCTCCTCAAGGAAACCGGCAACTGGACCTGAGTACCAAAGCAAAGGATCAGACACGACGGTCTGGCAAGAGAATGACAAGATACAACAACAATAATATAGAGGAAATCTCTTGAAAAGCATATAAATCTGTTTAAGCAAGAACTCTCATAAAGCAGGTAAATCATTTGCTATAAAACAAGTAAACAAGATAAAACATATGAGGTAACCAAGGAATCGGGAATAACAAGGTGGCAATCACATAAAGCTAAGTCCTCTGTCACTAAAATGACAACAGTATCACGGGACGTTGATCTCAGTCACACAAGGTGAGGAGAAACAACGTATACATATATACAATATAATTATACGGGAACGGGACCACGGTAGCGAACCGGGTATCGGGACGGGACCACGGTAATGACCGGGTATCGGGATCCAAACTGCAGCTGGCGGGACGGGAGAGGGATATCCAAGTCAGTGGATCAGACTGACAAGGTATCCAAGCTTAGTGATGCCGACTCATAGGATAAAACCAATCGAGACATATACAAGTAAATCAAGTACAGTAAATAAACAGGGAAAACGGGGGTGCTCAAGGGCACACTGTCATTTCATGTCGGGCAATACATATCTGGACAAGTCAATGCTACTATCATGCTTTCGGGAAAACAATTCATGTATAGAATGCTTGGAAATAGAGAGTTATGATGAACTATACCAATTCGGGAAAGACAATGATTTTAAGATTTATTTGAGTGAATAGGGGTCCCGTATGTCGATTATTGATATAACTTGGTACTCCTTGAGTTTGAAGACATTCCGGGCTCCTTATGCACTTTCACGATTTTCAAACTTAAAATGAGCTTATGGTTATAACTAGATTTTATACTAGGAAAAATCAAGGTTATAAACGGTCCATCCTAGGCATGACATTAATTCGGAAACATCGACCAACCTATTCAGTCATCGAAAGGAATGGAATTCGGGATGACCAAGGCAAAAGACTTATATTTGGATATAAAGAAGTTATCGCGTCATTCCATCCCATTCAAGATTGAAATGGATTGAACTTCGATGCCACCAAACTAACCGTGAGAAGTGTCGGCTCAAGACATCTCACCCATAGTTCAATTAGTCCAAAAAGGGTAGCCAAGGTCCCACCTAGCACTAAGGAAAAATAAAAATCTCAAAATCCACCGGACTCAAAAATCTCAAAAATCTCAAAAATTTTCTGAAGCGGATCCGATCGATCGGCCGAAATTTCTACACAGGGCCCGATCGATCGGCCCAAAAACCCTTACAGTTACTGACAGTCCGATCGATCGGTCTGCACGTCCGATCGATCGGACCTGGGCGCAGTGCAGGTCCGGGACTCGGATTTTTCTCCTCTTTGTTCCTTTCTTTCCAACACCTCAACCACCACATAGAACTATGATCAAGATGACTTAATTACATGCTTCCAAGACATTAAATGAGGCTATCAAGAGGTATAAATACCATTTATTGCAATCATGGAAAATCAATAAATGCAATCAATGAAAGCATAAAATCCATAAATGCTTCAACAAATCATTTGAAACTTAAAAACATCCAAGCATTCACTTGCCTCAAGTCTTCAATTAATGATATTAAGCTCTATCAAGTCCTCCAAGAAAATGGCCCAAGCTACAAGGCAAAATCCCCAAATAAAACCCTAAAATGGGTTACACCAAGAATGAAATTGAAAGAACTTTCAATAATGCAAATGTAGCTTCCCTAAGGCTAGATGAACACTAATCTAGGAGATGGGAAGAATCACTTACTTGGAAAGTCCTCTAATGGCAAGAGTAAGCTTAATGGAAGTCTTGTGATGGAGGGTTCTCTTCACAAATGGTAGCAATGGAATGCTTGCAAGATGAGGAAGAAGAAGATGATCTCCACTTTGAGTTTGGTGCAAGATTTATGGGGATTTGAGGTGGAGAAGCAAGAAGAAGAAGAGAAAACCAAGGGAAACCCTAGACTCTTCTCTTGTGCTGGAAAATGATAAATGAAGTGAATGGCTAATGGCTTCTCTTGTTAGCTAAAGAGTTGGGTTGGATTGGGTCCCACAACTAATGAAACTAAATGGGCTGATATCATCTCTCTCGGGTCCTCGGATGAATTCGACGAAGAAGGAAGAATTGTTCGTTGAAATATCTAGTTTCCAAAAAGTGTATGTTTCGCGGGTTACGAGAATATCAAGTTTTGGGTACAGATTTTGTGTGCAATGACTGTTTTGCCCTCAAGGCTATGAAAATCGGGTTTCGGGGCCTCGAATGGACACGGGATCAACATGAAAGTTGTAAGAATCCACAAGATGAATGCAACGGGCCAAAAACACAATTCACAACCAATCGGGAAAATCTCGCAAGAAAACGCAAAGCCGAAAAGGGAAACCCCCAAAGGGCCCCACAAGCTACCAATCACTCTAAAAAGCCCAAAACTAGAATCAAGGCTATTCCAAACCCAACTAGACCAAAACACTAATCAAGCTTAGCACTAAAACACAACTTAATTAGCACTAAACGGGTTCACTCGGGTCGGGGTCTTACACTTAAAACTCTTATTTGTGGTTCCAGGGTGAAGTCGACGAAGAAGAGAAAAATGATTATCGAAAAATCTAGTTTTCAAAAGGTATATTTTCCTTATGGTTTTCAAATTTTGAATTTTATGCATAGATTTGAGTGTGAAAAGACGAATTTGCCCATTTTTCTCGAAAAAACGCGATTTCTGGGGTTCAAATGCAAACGGAACGGACATGAAAGTTATTGGGATCAAAATAAAAAAATTCGAAAATGTCAAAATTCATATTTCTTGAAAATCATATAAATCAAATCCCCGCACTAACACGCATCACACGGGCCACCCCGGCCCGGTCAAACCAGAATCAACACGCTTAAAATTCCCCAAAGCTACTCAAAATTCTAATATAACTAAAAATCCAAGCTAATCGTTCCCTAATCCCACTTAGAGACTAGCAGTTAAAATAATAATAAAATATACTAAACCTAGGTCGGGGCCTGAGATCATATGTATTGGTCATATGCATTAAGTAATAAAACACCATTCATCTCATGAAAAGAAAGCATAATTTTATTGATAAATAAAGAAATTAATCAATTTATTACATCATCTGATGGATTGAGTCCATGCAATCTAACAATCTCCCACTTGGGCTCAATGCTAGTCAGGGTTGCTTCTCATGCCCATCCCATCTACATGCTGCTCAAAGACTTTGGTAGTCATAGGCTTAGTAAAGGGATCTGCCAGATTGTCCGCAGAGCTTATCTTGGTAATAGCAATATTACCTCTCTGCACAATCTTTCTGACCAAATGATATTTCTTCTGTACATGCTTTTGGCTTTTATGGCTCCTAGGCTCCTTGGACTGATCGACTACCCCACTGCTGTCACAGTAAATTGTGAGTGGCTATCGTGCCAAAGGTACCACCCCAACCCCCATAAGGAATCTCTTGAGCCATACTGCTTCCATAGGTGCTTCACAAGACGCTACATATTAAGACTCCAAGGTGGAATCAACGGTACATTCCTATTTCATACTCCTCCAGCTGATAGCTCCGCCACGAAGCATAAATACATAACAAGAGGTGGATTTCTTGGAATCCTTATCTGACATGAAGTCAGAATTTATGTATACGACTAGAATCAATTCATCACCGCCATAAAGCAACATGTAATCTCTAGTCCTTCTCAAGTATTTGAGAATACACTTTACAGCAGTCTAATATTCAGGTCTTCGATTAGACTGATATCTACTGACTAGGCCCACTGCATCACAAATATCCGGTCTAGTACATAGCATAGCATACATGAGGCTACAAACATCTGAAGCGTATGGTATCGATCTCATCTGCTCTTTTTCCCCAGGTGTCTTAGGACACTGCTCCTTGGAAAGGTGCACTCCATGCCTGAAAGGTGTAATACCCTTCTTGGAGTCTTACATAGCAAACCGTACCAGTACCTTACCTATGTATACAGCTTGGGATAAGCCAATCATCCTATTTTTCAGGTCTCGATGGAGTTTGATCCCTAGGATGTAGCTAGCTTCTCCTAAGTCCTTCATATCAAAAGTTTTGTCTCACCAAACTTTCACTGTTGATAACATTCCTATGTCTTTCCTGAGGAAAAGGATGTTGTCGACATATAAAACCAGAAAGACTACCCTGTCACCTTCACTTTTCATGTACACACATGACTCATCTGGATTTTGACAAAAACCAAATGACTTGATTGCCTGGTCAAAACGGATTTTCTAGCTTTGGGATGCCGGATTCAGTCCATAAATGGACTTCTGCAGCTTGCAAACCTTTTGCTCTTGGTTTCTAGGTACAAAACCGTCTGGCTGCACCATATAGATGTCTTCCTCAAGATGGCCATTGAGAAACGCCGTCTTGACATCTATTTGCCAAATTTCGTAATCGAGATGAGCCACAATGGATAAGAGTATCCGGATGGACTTGAGCATGGCTACCGGCGAGACGGTTTCCTCATAATCGATACCCTCTTTCTGAGTATACCCTTTCGCAACAATCCTGATGTTAAAGGTCTCCACTCTACCATCTGGTCCTCTTTTTGTCTTGTAGACCCACTTGCACCCAGTAGGTTTAATATTGGCAGGCAAATTCACAAGTGTCCAGATTTGATTAGAGTACATAGACTCCATCTCAACTTTCACAGCATCTTGCCAACGTCCCGAATCTATATCATTGATTGCTTCATCATAGTTACAGGGATCTTGTTCCGGTTCTTCCAGGACTGCCTCGTAAGACTCTCCCAAGAACGAGAACATGTCACGTGGTCTAATAATCCGCCCACTACGACAAGGCATTGGTGTAACTACTGGGTCTGGTAAGCGTGGTTCAGTTGGATTGTATGGTCTCAATCCATCGGTTGATGTAATAAATTGATTAATTTCTTTATTTATCAATATAATCATGCTTTCCTTTCATGAGATGAATGGTGATTTATTACTTAATGCACATGACCTATACATATGACATAATGGTCCATGAGATGAACCGGGTCCCATTAGTATATTAGATGTGATATATGTATATGGATGAGATCCACATACGGGAGATATGTGTCACAAATCTTATACTTAAAATATCTTCACAACCAGTGATGAGACTGGGCATCTCATCTGACAAGGTTGCAACACTTTGATCACTATGAGATAGTGTGATCTGTCTCGATCATCAGAATGTAAGATTCTGGATCATAGTGCTGGTACATTGGATGTATTGAAGGACCATGAGAAGCACCTTATGAAATACTGTCTCGATTTAAGGACTGCTCTCATAATTCCCTAGCAATATGCTCTCAATCCTGAGACATTGATGAACTTAAGTTTCTGTCTATTCATTTGCTTTGAGTCACCAATGAGTGAGGCCAACTGTAGGTCAACACCTCGGTGTCTTGGGTACGTGGTAGTAGGACTGTGGGAACATGCAATGATCAAGATGGAATCTATCTACATTATCCTCTTGTGCCAATTAATGGATTTATCATTAGTAAGTGCGCACCCATCTCGATTAAGAGTTAATTGGATGGTACTGATGATCACTGTAAATAATTGGGGCTCAAGGATAATAAGATGTGGATCTAATACTGGATGGGACAGATTTATTCCAATTGATCCACGGATAATAATAGAGGGACCTACTTGTGGTACTGTGGAAGTTTAGGGTCTTCATTGTAATTTATTCTTAAGACTGGAGTGCAATTGCATTTTTATAGTGGTGTTATTTGCAATTAACTGTGGGCCCGGATTGCACATGAGATGTGGGGTCGCGTGTCCCAATTGGAGCCAGCTTTCTAAGGAATCCCTAGTGGTCCCCACGCTAGGTCAAAGGCTTAGTAAAGGGATCTCCCAGATTGTCTGCAGAGTCTATCTAGGTGATAGCAGTATCACCTCTCTGCACAATCTTTCCGACCATGTGTAAGTACCTCTATACATGTTTTTGGCTCTTGGGTTCCTTGGACTTATCGACTGCCCTGATGTTATCACAGCAAACTGTGAGCGGCTGTCTTGCCAAAAATACCACTACAAGTTCCTTAAGGAATCTTTTGAGCAAATCTGCTTCCTTAGTTGCTTCTCAAGCAGCTATAGCATAAACACATACCCAGAAGTTGATATGTTGGAATTCTTATCTGACATGTAGTCAGAATAAGTGTAACCGTCTGGAATCAACTCATTATTGCCATAAATCAACATGTAATCTCTAGTCCTTCTCAAGGATTTGAGAACACATCTTACAGCAGTCCAATGGTTAGGACCTGTGTTAGACTGATATCTGCTGACTAAGCCCAATGCATGACAGATATCTGGTATAGTATATAGCATAGCATACATGAGGCTACCAACACCCAAAGCGTATGGTATCGACCTCATCTGCTCCTTTTCCTCAGGTGTCTTGGGACACTGATTCTTGGAAAGGTGCACTCCATGCCTGAAAGGTGTAATACCCTTCTTGGAGTCTTGCATAGCAAACCGTTCTAGTACCTTATCTATGTATGCATATTGGGATAAGCCTATCATCCTATTTGTCCGGTTTCGATGGAGTTTGATCCCTAGGATGTAACTAGCTTCTCCCAATGTCGCGACCTCGGACCGGGAATCCCAATCCGGGATCGGGACATTAGTGTGTAATGATGATTAAAGATGAGGATTACCTACATCCACAATATACAACTTATTTAATTTCCCACAGGTGTCCGCGGTGGGGATATCACAACCTTGCATGAATATTTCTTTTTGAGTGCGGAAGCGTGTAGCGAATCAAACAGTAGACCATCTCTAGTCATGCAAGCATTAACATCAAATATCAAAACTGTATCAGAATGAGCAATGATCTATAGCATGTTTCCCAAAAGTTGTTAAAGTTAAACAAAATATCATTTAGTTACATTCCCCAAAATTAGAGGCCAACAAACGCCAATATTACAAAAATAATAACCCAAAAGAATGGTTAATTAATTTTCCCAAAATGTTACGCTTCTCATAGCAGTCTGATATCTACATGACATCGTCAGCGCGCCACTCAACTAGAGGTTGCGGCTCACCTACCGCCTCCTCCGGCTCCTCCTCAAGGAAACCGGCAACGGGACCTGAGTACCAAAGAAAAGGATCAGACACGACGGTCTGGCAAGAGAGTGAAAAGATACAACAACATATAATAGATGAAATATCTCGAAAAGCAAGGAAATCTGTTTAAGCAAGAACTCTCTCAAAATAGATAAATCATTTGCTAGAAAACATGTAAACAAGATAAAACATATGAGGTAACCAAGGGATCAGGAACTCACAAGGTGGCAATCACATAAAGCTAAGTCCTCTGTCACTAAAATGACAACAGTATCACGGGATGTTGATCTCAGTCACACAAGGTGAGGAGATTCAACGCAATCATATATACAATATAAATATACGGGACGGGACCACGGTAGCGAACCGGGTATCGGGACGGGACCACGGTAATGACCGGGTATCGGGATCCAAACTGCAGCTGGCGGGACGGGAGAGGGATTTCCAAGTCGGTGGATCAAACCGACAAGGTATCCAAGCTTAGTGATGCCGACACATAGGTTAAATAACACAACGATACATATGCAAGTAAATCAAGTGCAAGTAAATCAATGAACGGGCAAGAATATTCAAATGTGTAACTTTCATTTCATATCGGGCAATACTCTTCGGGACAAGTCACTGTTACTAGTGTAATTATCAAGCTTTCGGGAAACAATTCATGTAAAGTAAATCTTGGAAAGGAAGAAATATAATGAACTATACCATTTCGGGAAAACTGTTGATTTCGAGATCTATTTAAGTGGATAGGGGTCCCGTATGTCGATTATTGAAATGACTTGGTACTCCTTGAGTTTGAAGACATCCCGGGCTCCTTATACACTTTGGATTTTCAAAACTTTGAATGACATCTTTGTGATATGGTTTCTTTCTCGAATGGCCTCATACAATGCCTAGTGAATCTCCTTTGATCGACAAAGCTCAACGCTCGAACGAACCGGAGAGTTCGAGCGGGGAGCTTTTCGAAATCTGGAGAATTTCGGTTACCTTGCGGTCACCTGGCGGTTAGCCGCCGCTGGGACGGGCGGCTAGCCGCTGGCTGACCGCACAGCTGACCGCTGCTGGGCTGCAGAAATGCAGCTTACTGGAAAGCTGACCGCCAAGTGCGGTTAGCTGGCGGTTAGCCGCCGATGTGTTCGGCGGTTAGCCGCTGGCCAACCGTGGAGCTGACTGAGTTTTGAGGAGAAGAAGTGTGCTCTCTGGAAAAGCCACCGTGACATTTCGGCTAGCAGGCGGTTAGTCGCCAGTCACCAGGCGGCTAGCCTCCAGGTGACCGCAGGCTGACCGCCAGGTGCGGGAACACCCACTGTATTCAATTTTTTAGCCATTTCTCCTCCTTAAAACCATTCTCCCCACTTCTACTGCGTCCCTACAATAAAGTTGAGCTAAGAGCTCCTCCAATGCATCCATCTACACTTCTCCAAAACCCCATTATGTGTTCACTCCATCACTTCTTCCATATCAACTCCAATACAAAGGAAAGAGGAAGGAAACCATTTCACAATCATTCATTTAGGATACCACTAAGGACAATAAATGCTAAACCAACATGTTTACAAAACATTTAATGAGACTATCAAGATGCATTATGAGCATTTATTTCAACTAAAACACATTAATGAAAGCATGGAAAAATCCATAAATACTTCACCAAACCACTTCAACTTAAAAACATCCAAACATTCACTTGCCTCAAGTCCAAGCTAGCTGAAAACAAGCCTCTATTCACCTCTATTGCTCAAAGCCAAGCTACAATAAAAAACCCCCAAAAACAACCCTAAAATGGGTTACACAAAGAATGAGAATGAAAGAACCAACAATAATGCAAATGTAGTTTCTCAAGGGCTAGAGGAACACTAATTTAGGAGATGAATAAGAACACTTACTTGGATGACCTTCAAATGAAGAGAGTTATCTCAAAGGGAGTCTCAAAGTTGATGGATTCTTCTAAAAATAGTATCAAGAGGAAGCTTGCAAGGAGAGGAAGAGATTGGTGATCTTCATTGCTTGATTGATGAACTCTTGGTGTGGCTTGGAGATGAAGAAACAAGAAGAAGAAGAGAAAAACAAGGAAAACCCTAGACTCAATAGTTGTGCTGGAACATGAAAATGGAGAAGGAAGGGAAGGGTCTCCTTGTTAACACTTGGGAGGTTGGGTCCCACAACTTAAGGAGCTACATTGGCTGAAATCATCTCTCTCGGGTCCTCGGATGAATTCGACGAAGAAGGAGGAAATGTTCGTCGAAATATCTAGTTTCCAAAAAGTGTATGTTTCGCGGGTTTCGAGAATATTAAGTTTTTGGTACAGATTTGGTGTGCAATGACTGTTTTACCCTCAAGGCTATGAAATCGGGTTTCGGGATCTCAAACGAGGACGGGATCAACATGAAAGTTGTAGGATTCCTCAAGATGAATGCAACGGGCCAAAAACACAATTCACAACAAATCGGGAAAATCTCGCAAGAAAATGCAAAACCGAAAAGGGAACCCCCAAAGGGCCCCACAAGCTATCAATCACTCCAAAAAGCCCAAAACTAGAATCAAGGCTATTCCAAACCCAACTAGACCAAAAACACTAATCAAGCTTAGCACTAACACGCAACTTAATTAGCACTAATCGGGTTCACTCGGGTCGGGGTCTTACACCCAAGTCCTTCATATCAAAAGTCTTTGCCAACCAAACTTTTACCGTTGACAACATTCCTATATCTTTCCCAAGGAGAAGGATGTTGTCGACGTATAATATTAGAAAAACTACCATGTCACCTTTATTTTTCATGTACACACATGACTCATCCAGATTTTGACTAAAACCAAATGATTTGATTGCCCGGTCAAAACGGATGTTCCAGCTTCGGGATGCCTGCTTCAGTCCATAAATGGACTTCTGCAGCTTGCAAACTCTTTGCTTTTGGTTACTTGCTATAAAATCGTCTGGCTGCATCATATAGATGTCTTCCTCAAGATGGCCGTTGAGAAACGCCGTCTTGACATCCATTTGCCAAATCTCGTAATCGAGATGAGTCGGAATGGATAAGAGTATCCGGATGGACTCGAGCATGGCTACTGGCGAGAAGGTTTCCTCATAATCGATACCCTCTTTCTGAGTATACCCTTTCGCAACAAGCCTGGCCTTAAAGGTCTCAACTCTTCCATCTGGTCCTCTCTTTCTCTTGTAGACCCACTTGCACCCAATAGGTTTGATATTGGCAGGCAAGTCCACAAGTGTCCAGACCTGATTAGAGTACATAGACTCCATCTCAGCTTTCATAGCATCTTGCCAATGTCCCGAATCTATGTCATTTATTGCTTCATCATAGTTACAGGGATCTTGTTCCGGTTCTTCCGGGATTGCCTCGTAAGACTCTCCCAAGAACGAGAACCTATCAGGAGGCCTGATTATTCTCCCACTACGACGAGGCACTGGTGTAACTACTGGGTCTGGTATGGGCAGTTCTTCCTCAAGTTCGGTCATATTTGGATTTGGAATTAATTGTTCTTGAATCTCTTCCAAGATCACCTTTTCTAAAGATTTCCGGTCCATCATATAATCTTCCTCCAGAAAAACTGCATTGGTGCTTACTAGCACTTTCTGCTCTCTGGGATTATAGAATAACCAACCTTTGGTTCCTTTAGGATATCCTACAAAAGTGCATACTTCCGACTTCGTTTCCAACTTATCCGTCTTTACCTTCAGCACGTGTGCCGGACAACCCCAAATGTGTAAATGTTGCAGACTAGGCTTTCGCCCAGACCACAACTCCCGGGAAGTCTTAGGTACAGACTTAGATGGTACGAGGTTTAGTATGTACATCGCAGTATCCAAGGCATATCCCCAAAAGGATATAGGTAATCCTGAGAAACTCAACATAGACCTGATCATATCTAAAAGAGTCCGGTTCCTTCTTTCTGCTACTCCATTCTGTTGAGGCATACTAGGAGCAGACAACTGGGATAGTATCCCATTATCTGATAAGTGTGCCATAAAGTCACCAGAGAGATATTCCCCTCCTCGATCTGATCAAAGAGTCTTGATACTTTTACCTAATTGCTTTTCCGCTTCCGCTCGAAACTCTTTGAACTTTTCAAAAGCCTCGGACTTGTGGTGCATAAGGTATATGTATCCATATCTTGAAAAATCATCTGTGAAAGTGATGAAGTATTCATATCCTCCTCTAGCCCTGACATTAATGGGCCCACACACATCAGTATGCACTAATTCCAATAAATCTTTGGCCCTATTGCCCTTGGATGAAAAGGGTCTTTTGGTCATTTTTCCTTCCAGACAGGACTCACAGACATGCATTGGTTCTACAGCCAATGAAGGCAAGATACCATCTTTCACTAGCCTGTCAATCCTATTTAGGTTTATATGACCTAGCCTCAAGTGCCAAAGTTTTGTTGGATTAGATGAAGGTGACTTTCTCTTTAATGATGGTCTATTAATTATTTCGGTATCATGTATCTCATACATTGTTGGAGTTAAAAGATAAAGCCCATTGGTTACCTTGCCAGAACATATAAAAGTACCGTTTCTCTTTATGACAACTTCAGTACCAAAAGTAATAGAATAACTTTTATTCACCAAACTAGAAACTGAAATTAAATTCCGTCTTAAAGACGGTACATATAAAGTGTCTGACAAAACCAACTTATTATCTTGAAAACATAAAGTAACTGAGACCGCATCCGCCTTAGCATCAGATCCTAGGTTGACAATGATTTCGCCGTCACTGAGTCTCCTGGTTTCCCTGAACCCCTGCAACGAATTACAAATGTGATTAGTTGCCCAGAAGTCCACACACCAAGATTCTGAAGTACCAGTTGCAAAACTAACTTCAGTAACAAGTGACTCAATCATACCTGAGGTCTTCTTCTTAGACATATATTCTGGACAATTCCTCTTCCAATGTCCTGTCATACCACAATGGAAACACTTTCCTTTTGTCCCTGATCCCTTAGCCTTGCCAACACCACCATTAGGGCCATTCTCTGCCTTAGGGCCCTTCGGAACTAATTTCTTCTTGCCTTTCCGCCCTTTGCCTTTCGGTTTGGACTTGGCAAATTACTTTTCTGTCATCAGGGCAGTTGGCTTTTTCTTCATAATCCCTTCAGTCACCACCAGCTGGGTAGACAGCTCAGCCAGAGTCAGATTCATTTTATTCATGTTGTAATTGACCTTGAAATTGTTGAATGACTCTGGTAGTGACTCAAGGATTATATCAATCTGCGATTCTGCATCAATCGCAACCCCAAGTACATCTAACTCATTCAATGAGTCCATCATTCTCAACATATGGTCCTGTACTGGTGTGCCTTCAACCATCTTGGTGCTTATAAGCACCCTCATAGCAGCCTGTCTAGCAGGCCTGCCCTGTTCCGTAAACATCTCCTTTAAGTTTGATATAATATCATATGCAGTCTTAAAGGATTGATGTTGGTGTTGTAAAACACTAGACATAGATGCCTGTATGTAACATCTGGCCATCTCATCGTCTTTGGCCCACTTGGTGTAAAGTTCCATTTCTTCCTGTGATGCTTCCGGAAATGGCTCATCAAGGGGGGGTTTGGTAAGGACATATTTATATCCTGAAGCTGTCAGGACTATATCCAGGTTCCGTTTCCAGTCTACATAGTTGGATCCCACTAATTTATTCTGGTTGAGGATGGTCGCAAGTGGATTGAAAGTGTTTGAATTCATGCTGAAAATACTGTAGCACACAACCATAAATTCAATTAATGAATTTAAATGACATTAGGGTTTAGTATTCTACCAAATTTATATGGAATCCTCATAACCATTAAATTCAGAATACATCGGAATCCCAATCCCCGGGGTATGCCTCCTTGGGGAGTGCAGATACCTCCTAGATTGGTGCGGATCAAAGTTGGTCAAAATTAGGATTAAGACTAACTTTCCATGATCCCCTTCATTCATTATTATCTAGGTATCTCATACCAAATGATGAATGACTCCCGATTAGCTTTGGTTTCTAAAATACATGAGGCAAATCCTTGGGGATACTACATCATTATTTTAGTTAAGTGTAACCCACAAACTAGCATTGCATGACAACCGTTGCGGGCAGCTCCTCCTTGGGGAGTGGGCCCCCGCCCCGTCTCACCAGCACTATCCATAGGAGATCCATATCTAGTAACCAGACAAGTAAAAGCCCTCCGTGGGGAACGGCCATTCCAAGATGGCGCGAGGCTAATACTTTCCTTACAATGGACCTATGGTGGAAAACCATGGGGATTTCTAAATATAAATGCCCCGCTCCCACATAATATTTTAGAATTGAGGATTTCCTTGTAAGGTATTAGGGCCCACATGTATACATATGAATATCAAATCATCTCATGATATGATCTAAGATTGGTTCCAAGTCAAGTTATTTTAAGGAAAGTCTAGTTTCTAAATTAGTGTTACCAATGTGTCCATCTCATGGGTCATCAACACTAATTAGAACTCTTTCCAAAAATTAATTTGATTTGACCAATTTTAGTAACTTGCTATGTTTGGATCAGATCTGGAATTTTTCTAATTTAAGCATGCATCCATAAATAGAAATTGCAAAAAATAGAAACTAGTCCTCTCCTCCACATGGCCCAAGCGGAATAGACTTCTTGGACTTCTAGACTTTCCAAAACTTCTGAAGTTCTTCAAACTCTTTGGGCAACTCCAAACACCTTTGGTAATCTTCAAACTCTTTGATTAGGAGTCCAACTTCGCTTTCCTTCTTTGTCTCGGACATCGCCAGAATTTACAATTTTTAGAAAAATACATAAATTCCTATGCCTCAAATATGAGACTTACATGGTAATCTAAAACTGGAAATAAAAAGGCTATAGGGAAATTCATCATGCCTTGCCCTTTCACGGGAAAACAAGGAAACCATGACGCCCTTTACACCTAGCCTTAAATAAATCAATCATCATAAAAGAAAGCAAAAGACTTGTGGGCCATATGGAGAGGACATTATCTTCTGCAAGTTAGTATCTCATACAACCATACAAATCACAGAAATAGGCTGCCAAATAATGCTGGAAAAATAGGAAGTAAAAGTAGACCCGAAACTGAAAAATCAGTTTTTACAGAATTCTGCACAGAAGGCCCGGTCGACCGGCCAAGGGGGCCCGGTAGACCGGGCACGGGGGCCAGGTCGACCGGACAAACGACTTTCTGCAACTTGGGTTTTCTGTTTCGTGTCCATTCTTCCCCAAATCACTTCCAAAGTGTCCCAATGGCTTCCTATGATCCTTCCATCATTATTAAACTCTTTTGTGACGATCCAAACATGAATCTACTATCAAACCAAGTAAATACATCAAAATTGATCCTTACATAGCCCTTGCTTCATCTTCTTCGCATCTCATGCAAAGATCAGAGCAAGCTTGTTGTTCTAACATGATTAGAGATGAGGTATGTCTCTGATACCAATTGTTGGAATATAGGTAGGCCTTCCAGACAGGTTTCAAAACTTTTTGACCCACTTGATGCATGGATCAATTGTCTAGAATGCAACAAACCCAATCCATGATGCAATTTCCTCAATCTCATAGCCATGTACAGCAACATATACTATCCATAAAATAGAAAACAGCACATTAATATGCAACCACGAAATCCACAACATACAAGGATGTAGATATACTTTTGGAGCTTTGTTGTGCTCTAATGGAGGATTTGATTTCTTTACTTTGGTGATGAACAACTTCACAATCCAAATCAGAATCTTCAACTCCTTTTGATCTTCCACGCTATGTCCCGTATTAGATCTTTTTTTCTCAAGAAGATGGTGGAATCCTCAAGAGAAAACCCTACTAGTAACTCTATGGACCCAAAGGTGAAAGAGAGGGGAACTTTGAGAAGAAGAAGACTTGCACAACTCTTGCACAAGGGGCTGAAAAGTGCTCTTACTATTATGCACGAATTTGAGAGGATTATTCCTCTATTTATAGCCCTCCATAACTCCTCTTTTCCTATTTGAAATAGAAGTTTAACTCCTATTAGAAATTAGTAAACATCTCCCTTACTAATTGCCATAGAAGTCTCACTTCTACAACTATTAGTAGCTTTCTCCTTTCTAATTAAAATAGAAGTCCTACTTCCATTAATAATTAGTAGATTACTATTACCACTATTAGAAGTCTCACTTCAAATAGAAAGAGTAACCTTCCAATTAGAGTTGAAGTAGGATTAGTATCTTTCTAATAATTTGGGCTAGCGTGGGGACCACTAGGGATTCCTTAGAAAGCTGGCTCCAACTGGGACACGCGACCCCACATCTCATGTGCAATCCGGGCCCACAGTTAATTGCAAATAACTCCACTATATAAATGCAATTGCACTCCAGTCTTAGGAATAAATTACAATGAAGACCCTAAACTTCCACAGTACCACAAGTAGGCCCGCCTCCATCTATATATCCATGGATCAAATGGACCTGTCCACCAAATTAGATCCATATCTTATTATCCTTGAGCCCCAATTAATTATAGTGATCATTTGGTACCGATCCAATTAACTCTTAATCGGAATGGGTGCGCACTTACCAATGATAAATCCATTAATTGGCACAAAGGGATATTAAAGATAGATTCCATCTTGACCATTGAATGTTCCCACAGCTCTACTACCACGTACCCAAATCACCGAGGTGTTGACCTACAATTGGCCTCACTCATTGGTGACTCAAAGCAAATGAATAGATAGAAACTTGAGTTCATTAATGTCTCAGGATTATGAGCATATTGCTAGGGAATTATGAGAGCTTACCTTAAAATAAAGACAGTGTATATAAGGTGCTTCTCATGGTCCTTCAATACATCCAATGTACCAAAACCATGATCCGGAATCTTACATTCCGATGATCGAGACAAATCACACTATCTCATAGTGATCAAGATGCTGCAACCTTGTCAGATGAGATGTCCAATCTCATCACTGGCTGTGAAGATATTTGAGTATAAGATTTGCAATACATGTCTCCTGTATGTGGATCTCATCCATACACATGTATTACATCTAGTATACTCATGGACTCCGATTCATCTCATGAACCATTATGTCATTTGTGTTAGTTATGTGCAAGTATATAAAACACCATTCATCTCATGAAAGGATAAACATGAATTGTATTGATAAATAAAGAAATTAATCAATTTATTACATCATATACCCTTGGTATTGAGACCAGAAACTAACACCATCATCTTGTGTAACTCCTAAGCGATGGAAGCCGGGACAGTGGTAAACATACCACGATAAAAAATATGGGCTGAAAATACCCTGTTCATTGGGAGCCCAAGCCGAACCAGAAAAGCAACAACCTACAGCTCGGTACATAAGTAGGAGTAAAGAGCTGGTACTAAATCCAACCGCTCTCCGAACGCCATCTGACAAGCAGGAAAGATACGGTGCAGCCTGATGTGTGTTCCATCTCCTCCAGCAAAAATAGCCTCACCCAACCAATAAATGAGGTAAACAGTGAGATCTCTCCGCAGTGCAATGTTAGGACAAATAACGTCTGTACTCTCAAAGAACTTCTTCAAGTAATCTCGCATAACGGAGATCTTCTTCAAACCTGGGTTCTGCGCCCTAGCATCTTGGGCCATACCAACAGAAGACTCTCCGTCGTTAAAGAAGTTGGAGCTACAATTCTTCCAACTGCTACACCGGACTTTCGAGCCCTCCTTCTCCTTCAAAAAATCATAGAAGGCGACGAACTGAAAGTATAGGAGCCTGAACTCCTCATAGAGTTTGCCAAGGTGAGGCAGCCCGGTGATGAGGATTAATTCCTTTAAAGTAAAACCAATCTCACCGTTCGTCACAATAAAGGTGTTGGTTTGTGGAAGGAATGACTCTAGCATGGCCAAGAAGGCCTCATCGTTGAAAACCACGGTCTTTCAAAAAACGCAAACCGCATCGAAGATCCCGGCCTCCTTCAAAATGGCTCTGATGGACCCGATTTTTTTTCTCTCTTTCCTCTCCTCTCCCATCCGTCCTCGGGTCGCTGAAAGGAAAATAAAATGGAGGGAGGAAAGGGGGAGAGAAAAAAGAAGGGCATCTATATTTTGTACGGGTATGCAAGATTTTCTATTCTACTTAGAATTTAGAAGTGATGAACCGGAGATCCACCTTCGCAAGTAGAAAGGAAATCAACATTTTTCTGATTTCCCATTGCACATATATTAAAGAAAAGAGACGTTTTTTTTAATGCCGTTGGAGGCGATTTTAAGCCATGAAAGGTGATTTTGCTATGAAAGGCGATTTTTTTGCCGTTGGAGGCGATTTTGTGCCGTGAAAGGTGATTTACAAATCTCATCAATAAAGAAAGACAAGAAATGTGATTTTTTGTCTCTTAAAAAAATACAAAGTACAATAGAAAAGTAAGAAAGGGAATCTGACTTCTCAGGAGATTGTGGGGACCAGTTCAGATCGACGGTCGCAAGTCATGTATGGACTCCGCCATCGTCCTTCCAATGAGAACGCTTGATGCTTTGATTCTTTGACTTGGCTTGGACTTCAGTTTTTTCACCACAACAATCTGCACTTTTAGCGATGTTTTTTAGCGACGCTTTTCCAAATTCGTCGGTAAAGATTAATTTTTACCGACGTATATAATTTCGTCGGTAAAAGTCTAATCTTTACCGACGTTTTTCAAAAGTACTTCGGAAAAAGTCAAAATTTTTTATTATTAGCATATTTTTAGCGAAAATAAAAATATGGACTTTTACAGACGAAAGATAAACGTCGGTAAAGGTTACCTATTACAGACGTTTTCCAAACGAACGTCGGCAAAAGTCCAAATTTAGCATTAGCTTATCTTCTAGGAAAAATAAAAATCATGGACTTTTACCGACGAAAAAAACCGTTGGTAAAAGTGTTTTTATAATTTTTTATTTTTATTTATAATTTTACCGACAAAAAAACTCCTTTACCGACGAAAAAACACCTCGGTAAAAGTATTTTTATAAAATTTTTTTATTTTTATTTATCATTTTTTCGGCAAAAAAAAACGTCGATAAAAGTATTATATTTTTTATTTTTATTTTACCGACGAAAAAAACGTCGGTAAATGTATTTTGATATTATTTGTTTTATTTATTATTTTGCCGACGAAAAAAAACGTCGGTAAAGTTCCCACTTATTTTTTCCCTCTCCCGCCACCAAAACCCTATTTTCGCTCCCACTGACTCTCTGTCGCGACCCCGGACCGGGCCCAAAGGACTAATCCGGGATCAGGACTAATTGACATGATAATCCATATTGATTTAATAACAATATACATTTAATTTCCCATAGGTGTCCACGGTGAGGATATCACAACCATAAATGAATATTTCTTTTAAGTGCGGAAGCGTGTAGCAAATCAAATAGTCAAACTATCCTTAGTCATGAAAATAACATCAAGTATCAAATACTGTATCAGAATGAGCAATGATAAATAGCATGTTACCCAAAAGTAAGTTAAAGTTTATACAAATATCATTTAATTACATTTCCCCAAAAATAGAGGCCGACAAGGCCAATATAGACAAAATTCCAATCCAAAGAATGGTTAAACAATTTCCCAAAATATCAAGTCTCTCATAACCATCAAACGTCTACATGACGTCATCGGCACACCACTCCACTAACTGTTGCGGTTCTACGACCGCCTCCTCGTGCTCCTCCTCGGGGTAACCAACAACGGGACCTGAGTACCAAAGAGTAGGTCAAACACGACGGTTTGGCAAATGGATAAAAATACAATGACAACATGGTAATGAATGAATTTACCTCCAAAAGCATTTAAACCTGTTTAAATAACAATTTCTATGAAAAGAGAAAACATTCATTCAAAAGCAAGTAAACATTGTAAAACATGTAAGGTAACCAAGGAAACGGGTAAACTATCAAGATGGCAATCACACGAAGCTAAGTCCTCTATCACTAAAGTGATAGAGCAATAACTAGGCACTGATCTCAGTCACTCGAGGTGAGGAGAAACAGTGGATCTTATAAATACATATACATATACATATACTATACATGACCACGGTAGCAAGCCGGGCATCGGGGACCACAGTAGCAATCTGCGGCAGACCACGGTAATAACCGGGTAGCGTGATCCAAACTGCAGCTGGCGGGACAAGAGGGGGATCTCCAAGTCGGTGGATCAGACCAACATGGTTATCCAAGCTTAGTGGTGCCGACTCATAGGTCAAATACAATCGAGACATATGCAATTAAATCAAGTACAATAAATAAACGGGCAAGACGGGGGTGCTCAAGGGCACACTATCATTTCATGTGGTGCAATGCACTTCAAGACAAGTAACTATATCAAGTGTAATTCAATGCTTCCGGGAAAATAGGGCATGTAGTACAAATCTCGGGATCGATAAAGTACAATAAACAATTTACATTTTTGGGTAAAGTATCAATTTGAAGTGAATAGGGACTCCGTATGTCAGTCTACTAACAATTTGATACTCTTTGAGTTTGGGAACATCCCGGACTCCTTATACACTCCGAATTTTCAAAACCTCAATTGCAATTTTCGTGATATGATTTCTTTCCCAAATGGCCTCATACAATCCATAATAATTCTCCTTACATAGAGGGTTCCCAAAGAATAGTCCCAATACGTTGAAATAGTTAATCATTGTCCCAAACATAGCCTTGCCCAACAGGGCCCATCGCTCGAGCAGATTGGAGAGTTCGCTCGAGCGAGTCGCTCTCTGGAATGGTTGTCAGGGTGGGTTCGCTCGAGCGAATTTGAGGTCGCTTGAGCAAACTCATTGGGTCGAGCGAATATTTAAATGCGTTCGAACGAACAACTCTCTGGAACAAGTTCTGGGATGACCGCTCGAGCGACCAAGTGTCCGCTCGAGCGACCAAGCTACTGGAATACTCCGAACCCTTTTCTGGACTGGTCGCTCGAGCGAAGTGTCATGGTCGCTCGAGCGAACTGTCCAGAAACTGAATTTGGACCAGTTCAGCGCCTCTCTATCTCTTCCTTCTACAACTCCTTTTCAGCCACTTTTATGCATCAGGTGAGGGGTCTAAAACTCCATTCAAATAACATCAAATCCTTCACCACATCCATCCCATTCTCCTCCATCCATATCACATTCAATACAAGGAAATAAAAAAGGAAACCATTTCACATAAGAGTACATTTGTGACAAAACAAGAGGAGATTAAATGCTATGAACTAACACATCTCTATGACCATAAATGCACCATTAATACTACCATGAACATATATTTCAAATCAAAGCAATAAATATGCATTAATGGAAAATAACCAAAGTCAATGAAAGCTTAGGAAAATCAATCATGCATCCACTTGCCTTGGGTCTTCTAATCAAGTAAATCAAGCTCTAACAAGTCCTTCAAATCAAAGGTCCAAGCTACAAGGAAAATCCCAAAATAAAACCCTAAAGAGTTAAAACATAGAATAGGAAGAAGGAAACTTCAATAACAAGGATGGAGATTCCCTTAAGCTAGGAGAATACCAATCTAGAAGAAGAGAAGGGTTACTTACTTGCAAGGTCCTCCAATGGACAAGGTGAGCTCAAAGGAAGTCTTGGAATGGAGGTTTTTCTCCACAAAACTATTGAAAGAAAGCTCTCAAGGAGGTGAAGAAGATGATGGCCTCCAATCTCCTATTGGTGCAAGCTTGGTGTGGATTGGAGATGGAGAAGCAAGAAGAAGAAGAGAAAAGCAAGAGAAACCCTAGGTTGTTGGTTTGTGCTGGAACAAATGAAGAATGAATGGAAATGAAGAATGACTTCCCTTTGTTAACAAATGAGTTGGGTCCCACTACTAAAGGAGCTAGTTTGGCTGAAATCATCTCTTTCAGGACCTCGGATGAATTCGACGAAGAAGGAAGAATTGATCATCGAAATATCTAGTTCTCAAAAAGTATATGTTTCGCGGGTTTCGGGAATATCAAGTTTTGGGTACAGATTTAGTGCACAATGACTGTTTTGCCCTCAAGGCTATGAAATCGGTTTCGGGATCTCAAACGGGGACGGGATCAACATGAAAGTTGTAGGGATTATCAATACGAATAAAACGGGATTAAAACCATGAATGCAAATCTCCGAAAATGCTCAAACATATGCAATGTCATAAAAAGGAACCCCCAAAGGGCCCTACTAACACAAAGCAATCGAAATTCCCCAAAACTATTTCAAAAGCTATTCCAAACCCAACTTAGCCAAAATCACTAATCAAGCTTAGAACTAACACGCAACTTAATTAGCACTAATCGGGTTCACTCGGGTCAGGGTCTTACACTCTCTCCCTCCAAAAGCCCTCTTTCCTCGGTTCTCTTCTCTCATTCTCGCTCTGCTCTTATCTCACTCTCGCTCTCTGCTCTTCTCTCACTCTCGCTCTATCTTCCCTCAAAAGCCCTTTTCCCCTTTTTTCTCTCTTTCATCTCTCTCTCTCTCTCTCTCTCTCTCTCTCTCTCTCTCTCGATCAGCGCTCTCTCTACTATCTCTCCCGCCACTCCTCCAAAAGCCCTCTTTTCTCTCTTTCGTCTCTCTCTCTCTCTCAATCTGCTCTTATCTCTCTCTTTCTTTCTCTCTCTCTCTCTTCTCTTTTCCCTCATCTCCCTCGCGATCTCCATCTCCATTCCCTCATCGGCATCACCTCCATCACCACTCACGCAGACCTCACCCTCTCCATTAACACACGCAGATCCCTCCCAGTATGAGGAATAATCTGAGGCAGTTCAGAGCCTATGACTGTAAACAACTGTTGCTGCTTTTTTTTTGTGTTTTAATCTCTGAAGTGAAAGTGGGAAAGTGTCTCTAATTTGATTTGGGTTTAGGAAACCATGAAGAGATTGAGTAGCTCTGATTCCTTGGCTGCTGTGATTTCTATCCGTCCACCATCTACAGGTAACTTTTGAATGCCCCATCAAATGTTATTCTTTCATCAGATTAGGAAACTGGTAAAGAGAGGAAGTGATGGTAATAAGCATAACTTTTATTTGTTTTCAAATTAACTACATGTCTAGGATATTGTCTTCACTGAATTCTGTTTTGGGTAGTCTCATTTGGTATTACTATGGGTGGTAATATGTGTCTTTTAGAGCTCCCTCTTTGGGTGACATTAAGAAAACCCTCTGATTTTACTCCAGTCTTGGTCAAGTTCACCCTCTACTATTAATTCTCCAATTTGAAAGCGGCTGATTTTTTTTACTAAAGCTGGTGTGTTCTCCATTGATTTGAGTTGAAATGAGTTGTGGAAGGGGGAGTCTTGACTCTTGACCCTTACCAACAGTGTTAGCTTCTTTAGACATGTCTACTTCAGTTTATGAAAATATATTGTAGATATCTTAAATGGGTCATAAATATCTTAAATCTTGCAGTCTTATAGTTTTCAGAATATCTTTTGAGTACTTTTATAACTCTCTGAGTTGGGTTCAATTGGATGATCTGAGATTTTTTCCCCTTCTTTATAAACTTGATTATTTAGCTGAAAAGCTTGAATTGTAAATTGTAATGCAACATGCACATTGTAGACTTGAAAAGGCTTAATCTAGTTCTTGGTCCAACTCAGATATGGGCTTTTTGCCAATAGGTTGTGAGTGTTCCGAGTTAAATAAGAAGGGGGGAAAAATCTTGCTTGAAAACTTGAAATCCTTGTTTGGCTGGAATAGTCTGGATAGGATGATGGAGTATAATATTGCTGGCAGTCTGAAGTTTGTTCCTATGGGTTGTAGGACCTAAGAAAAGCCCTTGACGATGGAAAGGATCTTGGGATGCCAGATGGGGTTCTTATAAATGGAAAGGGACCTTATCGCTATAATACTACCCTTGTTCCTGCCGGTATCGATTATGAGACAATTAATGTCCAACCAGGTAATATGGTTGAGAGGTTAAGAACTACTTAGATTTTATTCAGTTGTTGACATAAATCATCTATATCTTTTCTTGAATTTTGATTTATACTGAATCATACTCCTCATGCCTATAGCTTTGGGTTGCTCCTGCCCTGGTCATGTTACTATAACATTGGTGTAGTACTTAAAACTACTAGATACTTGTAATGTGTTTGTGGTGTACTTGTAGTCTTGATGCTTATTAATCTCTGGCCTCTTAACACCATTGCTCTCCACATCTTATCTTCTAGAATGACTTATTATGCACCATTTACACCATAGATGGAATGATATTGTGGGAATGGATTGTTTTCATCTTATTTGGTCAAACCCTTTAACCTGACCATAGATTAATGGATATTAGTAATACTTTGATGATGATGGTAATGAATAACTTCTTGACCTAGCTGAAAATGTGTCTTGTCTTTGGAACAAGTAGAACATATCGCATTCGTGTGCACAATGTTGGCGTCTCAACTAGTTTGAACTTCAGAATCCAGAACCATAACCTTCTCCTCGTAGAGACAGAAGGATCATACACAGTGCAACAGAATTATACAAACCTAGATATTCATGTTGGGCAATCTTATTCATTTTTTGTTACCATGGATCAGAATGCCAGTAGTGATTACTATATTGTAGCAAGTGCTAGGTTGGTAAATGAAACCCTGTGGACCAGAGTTTCTGATGTTGCCATCTTGCACTATTCCGACTCTAAGGGAGCAGCAGCTGGTCCGCTACCAGATGCACCAAATGATTTTTATGACAAGTATTTTTCGATGAACCAGGCACAATCTATCAGGTCAGTTATTAATGCCATGCTTATTTACATCAGATATTTGAATTATGTATTTGTTCTTTTAAATCCATGTAGCTTATATAAGCCTTACTGTAGCCAACGCCATACCTTACCTCTCTTATGCTCATTGGTCTGATAGCTTGTCAAACATACTTGGCCAAGCCTTTAGTTTACATAGAGTATCACATGAGATTTTATTCCACTTTCTATTTTTTGTTGGTTTCTAATCTCTATTTATTGTGCACCTTCAAGTTCTGCAACAATTGGTCATTCTGTTAAAAATCAAGTAAATGGTGATTTATTAGTGACAGCAATGAGGGGACATTTGAAAGTCCTGGGATCTAACCCTAGAAGTGGGAGGGTGAATAGGGTGAGCTACAATATGTGACCAATTATGACAAATTTTAACTTCTTAAAATAAACTAGTCATAAGTGATGATTTATCAAACAATATGCGGAAGCTAATAAAACAATCACCACAAGCAAACACCACCACACAAAGATTTATAGTGGTTCGGCCTCAATGCCTACATCCACTACCGGCTTGTGATCTAATCACCCCACCGGATTTCCACTATCTATGCTTTTCAATGGGCTAAGCAATAACCTTTACAATGTTGTTTTTCTAGGCTAAACAACAACCTTTACAAGATACTTTTCTAGGCTAAGCAATAACCTTTAGACAATGCTTTTCTTAGCCTAAGCAATAACCTTTACAAATGAAATATTTTCTCTAAGAAGGTGTCTATACAAAACACTCTAAGAGATACAATTTAAGCACAATTAAAATGCCTCTTAAATAGGCTGATATTAAAGTGTAAATCAATGTACAAACATACACAAAAATTTACTAAAGTGTGTGAACAAAGTGTATGAATGTTTTACTTCAATCAAATTCTAAAATGAAGCTCTTAAATGAATGCTTGATGCATTTTAAAATCTAAGTTCAGAAAAATGATGATTGAAGTTTTATGCTAATCACATGAAAGATTCAAGCAACTTGAAGAAAAGAACTAAACAAGTTGTATGAAGATTAACTACTAAGTGCACATGTGATTTAGACAATGATGTTTGCAAACCATTCTAATATTCCAAAGATGATAATGTGTTTGCAAAACATCTCTTTAAAAGCTAGAAAACATGCATATATGAAAATACAAAGAGTTGAACATGCATGGATTTCATTTGGAATGGAAATCAAAATAACTAGTAAGATATACCTTTTAAAAACTCAAACATTTGATTTCCAATGACCTTCTAGCCTTATCAACTCATTCCCCTTTCTTAGGCTCCAAAATAGTTCCAAAAGTTCACCCAACAAGCCTCTCAAAAGTAGGGAGTGGAATGGACTTCAAAGCAAAAAACAGTCCAACAGGTAGTTTCCTCGGTCGACCTGGACCCTTACCCAGTTGACCTGGTACATACAACGGTCATAAAACTGCCATTTGACAGGAGCCAACGGCTCTTTCCCGGTCGACCTGGCCTTTAGTTTGGCCGGTCGACCTGGCCTTCCCCAGTCGACCTGGCACACTGCGGGTCAACCTGGGACCAAAATTCCCTAATTTGCATTTTTCAAAGTATTTTTGGTTGGGAATTTTTTGAGCCATTAAATCAAGCTTGAAAACATGTTTTAAATCATTCTAAGGGTTTTAAAACATGAAACATAAAAAGCCAAAAAAGATTCGAAATTATAAAACCAATGGCTTGCTTGATTTCTAAAACTCTTTTCAAATTTAAATGCATCCAATATCTAAAACCAAATATGCATGAAACATGATTTCTAAAAGACTTAAAACCAATGCATGTGAAAATCAAGATTTCAAGATTTTCTAAATCAATGCAAGTGTGTAAATCAAATGATGCTAAAATGTTAATGCATCCATCAAATTGCAACATACAAAATCCCTAACAATCTCCCCCTTTGTAATTTGATGGTAACTTACTCATCATTGAATTAACACACCAAGTCGTCAGCTCCCCCTAAGCTGGACAAGTCTTGAAATCTTCTTGGATGCTCTTTCTCTTAGCTTGGGCTCTTGGACTTTTTCTCCAATCTTCTTGATGCTTGGTGCTTGATCATTCTTCAAGCTTTCTCTTATTCTTTCTTTCTTTAGCCAAGCATCTTCTTTAGCTCCAAGCTTTCTTTCTTCTATTTGTTCTCCCCCTTTGACCATGCCTCTCTCTCCCCTTGGCAAGATATGCATTCTCTCCCCCTGTAGAAGATCCTACAATATCTCTCCTTAGGAAGCTTGGACATTCTCTTCCCCTTTAGAGAACTTGAATGCTCTCTCCCCCTTTGACATTAAATTGCAAAGGTACCTACACACATAAAATAAGGAAAATAGCTTGTAGAAGCACCTGTTAACAAAAGAAATCGAAAATGAAATACATAACAGGTTATCATGTATGGAAGAAGTCTCTAAGGGTTCAAAGCTAATCCAAGGGTGAATTTGATCAAAACTAATACTTCCTATGAATTTTCACACTCCCCCTCAATCCATTCTCTCCTCTTGTCAAACTTTTGACAAAGATATAACTATTTGGTTCAAGAAGAAGATGGTTTAACCAAATGAGGGTCAACTTCAAGGAAATGATTAGACATGTTTAACTATAAAGCTCAATATGATCAAATTACCAAAAGAAAGCAAGGTCAATGAGAAAAGCAATCATGGATACCAATTGGAAAAACAAAGAATACCAATTGAGATTCAAGGATAATTCTATTAAAACAATCACTCTAAAATGGAGTTATAAAGAATATACCTATTAAGATAAATCCAAAATAGAGTTATCCATGATGTTATGGGGTTTTCTAAACATAGCATCAATCAATTTAACTATGAAAATCATATGCTATGTAAGTTTTGAAATCATTTCATTCAATCATTAAATATGACTATTAAGTGCAAGATGAGTGAAATGAAATTCAAACATGAAGCCTACCTCAACAATTAACCAACCAATATTATGATCACATAAACATGGTGGTCATGAGATTTACCTATATGAGCAAAGGAGGAGGCAATCATGAAAATTATGATGCTAATGGTGTGTGACATGGAACAAATATATTACTATCAAGTTCAATCCAATGTACACAAGGTCTATCACATTCACAAGAAATCAAATCAATCGAAAATTATACCAATTGAAACCAATTGAATTTGACAACATGATTAAGAGCAAGAATGTGACACACACAAAATTCCATCAAGCATTATAAATGATTATTCATCACTTTAAATGATATAACTAAAGAGCATTGTGATGAACAAGAGAAATTGCAATGCAAAAGGATATAACTTTGGAAATGCATGCAATTTTCAAAGCGACAAAATCATATCAATTCAACTACTAAGATATCCATCAAACATATAGATATATGAGGAATGAATTTCAAAGAGTTTCATATGATCAAGATCACTACTATGAAGTTGAAACAAGTATAAGGATGAAAACACTTAGTGAATACACATGAATCAACATCATAACCATCCAAACAACAATGACTAGAAAGCATAGAGGATGGATTTGAGTTCTAGTATGGTTTCTACAAATATAACTAATATCACAACCATACATGGAACCAAATGACATTTGCATAAAAAAAGAATATAACTAAATAAGCAAAGATGCAAATGACACAAAACAACAATCGATCATGACTATTCTAGCTAGAAAGCTTTTGTAATCACAATCAATTGAACATGTATAGAAATGCAATGCAAGAGATATAACTCAAAGTGAGCAAAAAGCAAATCTAACATGATGAAATTATAATCAAATGATTTTGAAAACCATGAAATGTAACTAGAGATGTACATGAAAACAAAATCAATTGATCATAAAGAAACAATGCATTTAATAAATGTAACTAACAAGGAACAAAATGCAAATGTATCATGACCAACAATATGATTTAACTATAAAGGAAAGGTTGGTCAATGAGGTTCAAGGTCTTAAGTTTTGTCTAAGTATCTAACTTTAGGAATCCACCTAAGGTCTTGGGCTTTGGAGACTATTTTTGAATTTCCACCAACTAAAGGAGATAAGGATTGAATTCTTTTAGACTTGACATCAAATCTTTGAGGTTTGACTATTTTAGATTGATGATTAGTCTTTGGAAGTTGGTGTGTTTGTTTTTTTTTTTCTTTTTTTTCTTCTCATTTCTTTTAGCTTTTCCTCCCTCTTTTTGTCTTTTGAATTTTAATTTTAACATTTCAACCTTTTTCAAGAATTCTTTCATTTCTAAGGTTAAAGGAGGTAAAGTGAGAAGTTTCTTTTTGATAGATTTATTTTGATTATTAGTCTTTTTAAAATCTATCTTGGATGACTCTTTTTGAAATGTTTTAACTTGTTTGAACTTCTTAGAGTCTTCCTTGGAATTCAAAGTCTTACCATTCATAGAATTAGATTTAACTTTCTTAGGTTCAAAGATGGGCTTAGACATATGACTTTTCCTTAATTTGCACTCAAATTTGAAATGTCCTTCTTTACCACAATAATGACATTTAGTTTTGGACATATGAGAAAGAGTGCTAGAGAAAGAGGACTCACCTTTCACAAAAGTGTTGGTGAATTTAGGGTCATGTGAAGTATACTTATCAAAACCAAGACCCGTCCTATCTCCATGAGATTTACCCAATTTAAATAACTTTTCAAGTCTCTCTTCACTTTGGGTAAACTTGCACTCATACTTTTGTTTGTAACCTTCAAGTTGAGTGACTTTGGTTATAAGGATTGAATTTTCATTTTTGACTTCTAATAAATCATTTTCAATTTCCTTATAGTTATTTAGTTCTTCATTGGCAAGTTTTAATTTGAATTTAAGTTCATTAACAACATTAGATCCAAGTTCAAAGTTTTTTACCATACTTTGAGCATTAGACAAGTTTTCCTTGGAAATTGTCAACTTGGATTCTAAATTGATAAAGTCTTTATCTTGCCTTTGTAATAGATCTCTTAGTTTTGAATTTTCCTTATTAAGATCATCATTTTCAATTTTTAATTCATTTAGATCATCTTTAATATTATGAAGGTTATTCGAGGAGATCATAAACTTAGAGTCTAAGCATTGTATAACTTCTTCTTTTTCTCTAAGTTCACCTTTTGAAGAAACTAATTGTTTGTTTAGATTTTTAGATTCTTCTCTTAACTTTTTGTTTTTCTTATCAAGCTTTAAGGATAATTCATATAATTCCTAAAAGGCTTGTTGAAGGTCATCTTCATTATAATCATTTTCTTCTTCTTTTAAATCAAATTGAGATTCATTAATTTCAGGGTTTGAATCTCCAATAGAAGGAAGAAGGAGGGTTCTAGAAGAATCTACACGTACAAGAATCTAAACAATCCATCATAGTGGAATCCATTCTAATGATTTTCATGAAAGCACAACTCTAGGGTTTTGACTCTAGGTTTTTACACCTAATCAAGAGTTCCAAAACACTTGATCCTAAAATAGAGCACGAGGCTCTGATACCAATTGAAAGTCCTGGGATCTAACCCTAGAGGGGGGGGGGGGGGGTGAATAGGGTGAGCTACAATATGTGACCAATTATGACAAATTTTAACTTCTTAAAATAAACTAGTCACAAGTGATGATTTATCAAACAAGATGCGGAAGCTAATAAAACAATCACCACAAGCAAACACCACCACACAAAGATTTATAGTGGTTCGGCCTCAATGCCTACATCCACTACTAGCTTGTGATCTAATCACCCCACCGGATTTCCACTATCTATGCTTTTCAATAGGCTAAGAAATAACCTTTACAATGTTGTTTTTCTAGGCTAAACAACAACCTTTACAAGATGCTTTTCTAGGCTAAGCAATAACCTTTAGACAATGCTTTTCTTAGCCTAAGCAATAACCTTTACAAATGAAATATTTTCTCTAAGAAGGTGTCTATACAAAACACTCTAAGAGATACAATTTAAGCACAATTAAAATGCCTCTTAAATAGGCTGATATTAAAGTGTAAATCAATGTACAAACATACACAAAAATTTACTAAAGTGTGTGAACAAAGTGTATGAATGTTTTACTTCAATCAAATTCTAAAATGAAGCTCTTAAATGAATGCTTGATGCATTTTAAAATCTAAGTTCAGAAAAATGATGATTGAAGTTTTATGCTAATCACATGAAAGATTCAAGCAACTTGAAGAAAAGAACTAAACAAGTTGTATGAAGATTAACTACTAAGTGCACATGTGATTTAGACAATGATGTTTGCAAACCATTCTAATATTCCAAAGATGATAATGTGTTTGCAAAACATCTCTTTAAAAGCTAGAAAACATGCATATATGAAAATACAAAGAGTTGAACATGCATGGATTTCATTTGGAATGGAAATCAAAATAACTAGTAAGATATACCTTTTAAAAACTCAAACATTTGATTTCCAATGACCTTCTAGCCTTATCAACTCATTCCCCTTTCTTAGGCTCCAAAATAGTTCCAAAAGTTCACCCAACAAGCCTCTCAAAAGTAGGGAGTGGAATGGACTTCAAAGCAAAAAACAGTCCAACAGGTAGTTTCCTCGGTCGACCTGGACCCTTACCCAGTTGACCTGGTACATACAACGGTCATAAAACTGCCATTTGACAGGAGCCAACGGCTCTTTCCCGGTCGACCTGGCCTTTAGTTTGGCCGGTCGACCTGGCCTTCCCCAGTCGACCTGGCACACTGCGGGTCAACCTGGGACCAAAATTCCCTAATTTGCATTTTTCAAAGTATTTTTGGTTGGGAATTTTTTGAGCCATTAAATCAAGCTTGAAAACATGTTTTAAATCATTCTAAGGGTTTTAAAACATGAAACATAAAAAGCCAAAAAAGATTCGAAATTATAAAACCAATGGCTTGCTTGATTTCTAAAACTCTTTTCAAATTTAAATGCATCCAATATCTAAAACCAAATATGCATGAAACATGATTTCTAAAAGACTTAAAACCAATGCATGTGAAAATCAAGATTTCAAGATTTTCTAAATCAATGCAAGTGTGTAAATCAAATGATGCTAAAATGTTAATGCATCCATCAAATTGCAACATACAAAATCCCTAACAATCTCCCCCTTTGTAATTTGATGGTAACTTACTCATCATTGAATTAACACACCAAGTCGTCAGCTCCCCCTAAGCTGGACAAGTCTTGAAATCTTCTTGGATGCTCTTTCTCTTAGCTTGGGCTCTTGGACTTTTTCTCCAATCTTCTTGATGCTTGGTGCTTGATCATTCTTCAAGCTTTCTCTTATTCTTTCTTTCTTTAGCCAAGCATCTTCTTTAGCTCCAAGCTTTCTTTCTTCTATTTGTTCTCCCCCTTTGACCATGCCTCTCTCTCCCCTTGGCAAGATATGCATTCTCTCCCCCTGTAGAAGATCCTACAATATCTCTCCTTAGGAAGCTTGGACATTCTCTTCCCCTTTAGAGAACTTGAATGCTCTCTCCCCCTTTGACATTAAATTGCAAAGGTACCTACACACATAAAATAAGGAAAATAGCTTGTAGAAGCACCTGTTAACAAAAGAAATCGAAAATGAAATACATAACAGGTTATCATGTATGGAAGAAGTCTCTAAGGGTTCAAAGCTAATCCAAGGGTGAATTTGATCAAAACTAATACTTCCTATGAATTTTCACACTCCCCCTCAATCCATTCTCTCCTCTTGTCAAACTTTTGACAAAGATATAACTATTTGGTTCAAGAAGAAGATGGTTTAACCAAATGAGGGTCAACTTCAAGGAAATGATTAGACATGTTTAACTATAAAGCTCAATATGATCAAATTACCAAAAGAAAGCAAGGTCAATGAGAAAAGCAATCATGGATACCAATTGGAAAAACAAAGAATACCAATTGAGATTCAAGGATAATTCTATTAAAACAATCACTCTAAAATGGAGTTATAAAGAATATACCTATTAAGATAAATCCAAAATAGAGTTATCCATGATGTTATGGGGTTTTCTAAACATAGCATCAATCAATTTAACTATGAAAATCATATGCTATGTAAGTTTTGAAATCATTTCATTCAATCATTAAATATGACTATTAAGTGCAAGATGAGTGAAATGAAATTCAAACATGAAGCCTACCTCAACAATTAACCAACCAATATTATGATCACATAAACATGGTGGTCATGAGATTTACCTATATGAGCAAAGGAGGAGGCAATCATGAAAATTATGATGCTAATGGTGTGTGACATGGAACAAATATATTACTATCAAGTTCAATCCAATGTACACAAGGTCTATCACATTCACAAGAAATCAAATCAATCGAAAATTATACCAATTGAAACCAATTGAATTTGACAACATGATTAAGAGCAAGAATGTGACACACACAAAATTCCATCAAGCATTATAAATGATTATTCATCACTTTAAATGATATAACTAAAGAGCATTGTGATGAACAAGAGAAATTGCAATGCAAAAGGATATAACTTTGGAAATGCATGCAATTTTCAAAGCGACAAAATCATATCAATTCAACTACTAAGATATCCATCAAACATATAGATATATGAGGAATGAATTTCAAAGAGTTTCATATGATCAAGATCACTACTATGAAGTTGAAACAAGTATAAGGATGAAAACACTTAGTGAATACACATGAATCAACATCATAACCATCCAAACAACAATGACTAGAAAGCATAGAGGATGGATTTGAGTTCTAGTATGGTTTCTACAAATATAACTAATATCACAACCATACATGGAACCAAATGACATTTGCATAAAAAAAGAATATAACTAAATAAGCAAAGATGCAAATGACACAAAACAACAATCGATCATGACTATTCTAGCTAGAAAGCTTTTGTAATCACAATCAATTGAACATGTATAGAAATGCAATGCAAGAGATATAACTCAAAGTGAGCAAAAAGCAAATCTAACATGATGAAATTATAATCAAATGATTTTGAAAACCATGAAATGTAACTAGAGATGTACATGAAAACAAAATCAATTGATCATAAAGAAACAATGCATTTAATAAATGTAACTAACAAGGAACAAAATGCAAATGTATCATGACCAACAATATGATTTAACTATAAAGGAAAGGTTGGTCAATGAGGTTCAAGGTCTTAAGTTTTGTCTAAGTATCTAACTTTAGGAATCCACCTAAGGTCTTGGGCTTTGGAGACTATTTTTGAATTTCCACCAACTAAAGGAGATAAGGATTGAATTCTTTTAGACTTGACATCAAATCTTTGAGGTTTGACTATTTTAGATTGATGATTAGTCTTTGGAAGTTGGTGTGTTTGTTTTTTTTTTTCTTTTTTTTCTTCTCATTTCTTTTAGCTTTTCCTCCCTCTTTTTGTCTTTTGAATTTTAATTTTAACATTTCAACCTTTTTCAAGAATTCTTTCATTTCTAAGGTTAAAGGAGGTAAAGTGAGAAGTTTCTTTTTGATAGATTTATTTTGATTATTAGTCTTTTTAAAATCTATCTTGGATGACTCTTTTTGAAATGTTTTAACTTGTTTGAACTTCTTAGAGTCTTCCTTGGAATTCAAAGTCTTACCATTCATAGAATTAGATTTAACTTTCTTAGGTTCAAAGATGGGCTTAGACATATGACTTTTCCTTAATTTGCACTCAAATTTGAAATGTCCTTCTTTACCACAATAATGACATTTAGTTTTGGACATATGAGAAAGAGTGCTAGAGAAAGAGGACTCACCTTTCACAAAAGTGTTGGTGAATTTAGGGTCATGTGAAGTATACTTATCAAAACCAAGACCCGTCCTATCTCCATGAGATTTACCCAATTTAAATAACTTTTCAAGTCTCTCTTCACTTTGGGTAAACTTGCACTCATACTTTTGTTTGTAACCTTCAAGTTGAGTGACTTTGGTTATAAGGATTGAATTTTCATTTTTGACTTCTAATAAATCATTTTCAATTTCCTTATAGTTATTTAGTTCTTCATTGGCAAGTTTTAATTTGAATTTAAGTTCATTAACAACATTAGATCCAAGTTCAAAGTTTTTTACCATACTTTGAGCATTAGACAAGTTTTCCTTGGAAATTGTCAACTTGGATTCTAAATTGATAAAGTCTTTATCTTGCCTTTGTAATAGATCTCTTAGTTTTGAATTTTCCTTATTAAGATCATCATTTTCAATTTTTAATTCATTTAGATCATCTTTAATATTATGAAGGTTATTCGAGGAGATCATAAACTTAGAGTCTAAGCATTGTATAACTTCTTCTTTTTCTCTAAGTTCACCTTTTGAAGAAACTAATTGTTTGTTTAGATTTTTAGATTCTTCTCTTAACTTTTTGTTTTTCTTATCAAGCTTTAAGGATAATTCATATAATTCCTAAAAGGCTTGTTGAAGGTCATCTTCATTATAATCATTTTCTTCTTCTTTTAAATCAAATTGAGATTCATTAATTTGAGGGTTTGAATCTCCAATAGAAGGAAGAAGGAGGGTTCTAGAAGAATCTACACGTACAAGAATCTAAACAATCCATCATAGTGGAATCCATTCTAATGATTTTCATGAAAGCACAACTCTAGGGTTTTGACTCTAGGTTTTTACACCTAATCAAGAGTTCCAAAACACTTGATCCTAAAATAGAGCACGAGGCTCTGATACCAATTGAAAGTCCTGGGATCTAACCCTAGAGGGGGGGGGGGGGGGGGGGGGGGTGAATAGGGTGAGCTACAATATGTGACCAATTATGACAAATTTTAACTTCTTAAAATAAACTAGTCACAAGTGATGATTTATCAAACAAGATGCGGAAGCTAATAAAACAATCACCACAAGCAAACACCACCACACAAAGATTTATAGTGGTTCGGCCTCAATGCCTACATCCACTACTAGCTTGTGATCTAATCACCCCACCGGATTTCCACTATCTATGCTTTTCAATAGGCTAAGAAATAACCTTTACAATGTTGTTTTTCTAGGCTAAACAACAACCTTTACAAGATGCTTTTCTAGGCTAAGCAATAACCTTTAGACAATGCTTTTCTTAGCCTAAGCAATAACCTTTACAAATGAAATATTTTCTCTAAGAAGGTGTCTATACAAAACACTCTAAGAGATACAATTTAAGCACAATTAAAATGCCTCTTAAATAGGCTGATATTAAAGTGTAAATCAATGTACAAACATACACAAAAATTTACTAAAGTGTGTGAACAAAGTGTATGAATGTTTTACTTCAATCAAATTCTAAAATGAAGCTCTTAAATGAATGCTTGATGCATTTTAAAATCTAAGTTCAGAAAAATGATGATTGAAGTTTTATGCTAATCACATGAAAGATTCAAGCAACTTGAAGAAAAGAACTAAACAAGTTGTATGAAGATTAACTACTAAGTGCACATGTGATTTAGACAATGATGTTTGCAAACCATTCTAATATTCCAAAGATGATAATGTGTTTGCAAAACATCTCTTTAAAAGCTAGAAAACATGCATATATGAAAATACAAAGAGTTGAACATGCATGGATTTCATTTGGAATGGAAATCAAAATAACTAGTAAGATATACCTTTTAAAAACTCAAACATTTGATTTCCAATGACCTTCTAGCCTTATCAACTCATTCCCCTTTCTTAGGCTCCAAAATAGTTCCAAAAGTTCACCCAACAAGCCTCTCAAAAGTAGGGAGTGGAATGGACTTCAAAGCAAAAAACAGTCCAACAGCTAGTTTCCTCGGTCGACCTGGACCCTTACTCGGTCGACCTGGTACATACAACGGTCATAAAACTGCCATTTGACAGGAGCCAACGGCTCTTTTCCGGTCGAACTGGCCTTTAGTTTGGCCAATCGACCTGGCCTTCCACGGTCGACCTGGCCTTCTGTTGGCCCGGTCGACCTGGCACACTGCGGGTAGACCTGGGACCAAAATTCCCTAATTTGCATTTTTCAAAGTATTTTTGGTTGGGAATTTTTTAGGCCATTAAATCAAGCTTGAAAACATGTTTTAAATCATTCTATGGGTTTTAAAACATGAAACATAAAAAGCCAAAAAAGATTCGAAATTATAAAACCAATGGCTTGATTGATTTCTAAAACTCTTTTCAAATTTAAATGCATCCAATATCTAAAACCAAATATGCATGAAACATGATTTCTAAAAGACTTAAAACCAATGCATGGGAAATCAAGATTTCAAGATTTTCTAAATCAATGCAAGTGTGTAAATCAAATGATGCTAAAATGTTAATGCATCCATCAAATTGCCATATACAAAATCCCTAACAACGTTATGATTGAGACTTTGTTTTCTTTCCTCTTTCTTCTCTGTTCTGATTCGAGAATTGGCTACTAGTTAACTCTCTTAGTAACTACTACCAAAAAAATGTGATTGATGGATCTTATTAAAAAAGAAAAATAAAAAAGGAAAAGAAACTCTTTTAGTTGCATCTTTTCCTGATTCCTCTGTTTGAACCGTGAGTTCTATTTGTGAACTTGTCAAGTGGAATGTGTCGGCTGGTGCAGCGCGTCCTAATCCTCAAGGATCTTTCAAATATGGACAGATCAATGTGACTGATGTATATGTTTTAAAAAACAAGCCTCCTGTGGTTATTAATGGAAAGCGTCGAACCACACTCAGTGGAATCTCATACTCTGCTCCTAAGACACCTTTGAGGCTAGCTGATCAATTCAATTTGACAGGAATTTACGAACTTGATTTTCCCACTAGGCCACTTATTGGTCACCACGCATTGGAACGTCTATAATCAATGGTACATATAAGGGATTTATGGAAGTCATATTCCAGAATAATGATACAACTATCCAGAGTTACCGCATGGATGGATATGCATTTTTTGTTGTTGGGTATGGTTTGACTTCATATTTTATTCTATTTTTGTTATTTTATACTTTATTCTATTTTTGTTATATATGCATGTGTTTTAGCTTGTCTATTTGATCGTGCTCTTTACACAAGCTTGATTAATTACAGGATGGATTATGGGGAATGGACGGAGAATAGCAGGGGCACATACAATAAGTGGGATGGAGTTGCTCGTTGTACAACGCAGGTATGGTATTCTCCTTTCATTCCTACAAGGCTCCTATAGATGTGCTACAGTGCATAATATTGTTCATTAGCACTTCTTTCTCTTCTTGGTTACAACAAAAGTGTTAATTCCTCAGTTTGCTTTAGTTGTCTCTTTTCTAATGTGGTGAATATATATAATTCCTGCATGTATCTAAAAAATGATTGGTTCTTACAAGTTAATGATTGTCTTTGTGTTTCTTTTTCTCTTAATTGTTTTTGCTATATGAAAAGAAGTCATTTGTTGCTTATTGACTTCCTTTCCCTTTATTTCCTTTTCTTTTCTTTTCATGTAATTTTTTTTCCAATAAGCCTTCCCCATTGGTGAATGTGAAATATATTGTTGATGTTCATGTATTAAGTTGAATGAACCTTTTCATGTGTTGATAAAGACAGAAAATTGCTAAGCCAACCCACACCTCCCTACTTGACACTGGCAGCAATGCCTGCATTGGGAACATGTATAATCAACCAAGCACCATTTGGTGGGTCCTTCCATGGACGACCAAATTACTGAATAATCTAATCATAGAATTCTAATTTCTAATGGGACTGCATCTCCTATAATCTCAATGGATCTTAGTTTATATTTATCTGCAGCTTTCGTCATCTACTTAGGCATTATTTCAGCGGATTTAAGAAAGTAAAATATATTGAACTTATAACTAAATGTGTCAAGTTTTCATAGATGACTGCTAATCTGATGCAACCCTCCTTTACCAGTTTATCAGTAAAAGTGTCCTATGAACATATGCTGCAAGTTTGAGGGTAAGAATCTCTGAGAGGTGTATTAAAAGTATATGGTGGATCATCAAACGACTTTTTTTTTTAATTATTTCCTGATCCATGGCAGCTGATTTTTTTTTCCATTCAAAATGCGTGCATCAAATATATTAAATCTTTTACTACTGTCTGTATGTATGTCTTTTTTTTATGCTACGTTGAGGATTCAAACTCATGCACTCTACTTTCACACCCACATGTCTCCGTCCAGTTGACTAGAACTATAATTTTCTTATATGGACTAAAATGACCCATTTGTCTTAAGCTGCACTTCTTGTAAAATATTTACCCTTGCCTCTTCTTCTTGTTATACCTGGTAATTCTTGTCTTAAGTTCCCGACCTTGTCTTCTTGGAACAGTAAAACTGTAAGATAATTATTGTTTGAATTTTAAGCGTAGACTCAAGGAAATTATTCTTTGGGACAAAAAGTGAAGTCTCAGGCATTTGTAGAGAGGTTAAACAGAGAAACTTTAATTGATAAAAAAGAATAAGAAAACCATTTTGAAACCATGTCAGTGTGGTGAGTTTGGATGCATTTTTTTTCTTTTAATGGAGTATCTTTTAATTCATTTGCCCTACACATGGTCCTTTTGGTGGTTCACAGGAATTTCTTAGCATTTTCACTTTGCTCTATACTATCAAAGCAGCTGTAAGAGCCCGACCCGAGTGAACCTGATTAGTGCTGATTAAGTTGCGTGTTAGTACTAAGCTTGATTAGTGATTTTAACTAAGTGGGTTTGGAATAACTTTTGAATTAGTTTTGGGGAGTTTTGTTTACTTTGTGTTAGTAGGGCCCTTTGGGGGTTCCTTTTCATGACATTGCATATGTTTGAGGATTTATCGGAGATTTTGCATTCATGGTTTTAATGTCGTTTTATCGGTATTGATAAGCTCTACAACTTTCATGTTGATCCCGTCTCCGTTTGAGATCCCGTAACCCGAATTCTTGGCCTTGAGGGCAAAACAGTCATTGCACACAAAATCTATATCCAAAACTTGATATTCCCGAAACCCACGAAACATATACTTTTTGGAAACTAGATATTTCGACGATCATTTCTTCCTTTTTCGTCGAATTCATCCGAGGTCCCAAAAGACATGATTTCAGCCAAACTAACTTCTTTAGTTGTGGGACCCAACCCCATTTGTTAACAAAGGGAACCCTTCTTCCTCATTTTTCCCTTCCATTTCCTTTTCCAGCACAAGAGAGAAAACCTAGGGTTTTGTGAGCAACTCTTTCTTCTTCTTGCTTCTCCATCTCCAATCCTCACCAATCTTGCACCAACATCTAAATGGAACTCACCATCCTCTTCCTCATCTTGCAAGCTTTCCATTGATATCATTTGTGAAGAAAACCCACCATCACAAGACTTCCTTTGATTTTACCTGCCATTAGAGGACCTTGCAAGTAAGTATTCCCCTTCATCTTCTAGATTTGTTATCTCCTAGTCCTTGAGAAGCTCCACCTTTATTATTGGAAGGTTTCCTTGCTATTTCATTGTTTTGACTCTTTTAGGGTTTGTTTGTTTTGGGGATTTTTGTCATAGCTTGGATTCCTTGCTTGGGAGACTTGTTAGAGCTTGATTGCAATGTTAGAAGACCTAAGGCAAGTGGATGATATGATCTTTTTAGAGCTTTTAATGTTTTTATGAGAAATGTGGTTGGTTTCATTAATTTCCTCCCATGCCTATTTATTGTTTTGCTTTGAAATAAATGCTCATGAAGAGCCTTGTTAGTGCATTTATGATTACAAAGATGTGTTGGATCATAGCTTTTAATTCTTTCTTGTTTTGTTTCAAATGTATATATATTGTGAAATGGTTTCCTTCTCCCTTTTCCTTGTATTGAATGCATTGTTGATGGAGGAGAATGGGATGGATGTTGTTGGAGATTTGAGGTTGTTGGAATGGGGTTTTAGACTCCTCATTTGATGTGTAAGAAGGGTTAAAAGGAGGTTGTAAAAAGGAAGAGATAGAGAGGAGCTGAACTGGTCCGGAATCAGTTTCTGGACAGTTCACTCGAGCGACCATGACACTTCGCTCGAGCGACCTGTCCAGAGAATGGTTCGGAGCATTCCAGTAGCTTGGTCGCTCCAGTGCACCCTTTTTCGCTCGAGCGGACATCCCAGTACTCATTCCAGAGAGTTGTTCGCTCGAACGCATTTAAATATGTGCTCGACCCAGTGAGTTCGCTCAAGCGACGTCAACTTCGCTCGAGCGAACCCACCCAGACAACCATCCCAGAGAGCGACTCGCTCGAGCGAACTCTCCAGTCCGCTCGATCGATGCGGTTCGTCTGGCATAGGCTATGTTTGGGACAATGTCTAATTGTTTCAACGCATTGGGACTATTCCTTGGGAACCCCTCTATATCAAGGAGATTTATTAGGCATTGTATGAGGCCACTTGAGGAACAAACCATATCACAAAGATTTCATTCGAAGTTTTGAAAATTCGAAGTGTATAAGGAGCCCGGATCGTCCCCAAACTCAAAGAGTACCAAATTGTTGTTAGATCGACATACGGGGTCCCTATTCAGTTCAAATAGATATTTTCCCGAAATGTCAATTGTTACTGTACTTTACTGATCCCGAGATTTATACTACTTGTCTTGTTTTCCCGAAGACATGGATGTACACTTGAAATGATTTCTTGACCCGTAGTGCATTGCACCACATGATATGATAGTGTGCCCTTGAGCACCCCCGTCTTGCCCGTTTATTTATGTATTTGTACTTGATTTACTTGCATATGTCTCGATTGTATTTGACCTATGAGTCGGCACCACTAAGCTTGGATAACCCTGTTGGTCTGATCCACCGACTTGGAGATCCCCCTCTTGTCCCGCCAGCTGCAGTTTGAATCCCGCTACCCGGTCATTACAGTGGTCTTGTCCCGATGCCGCAGATTGCTACTGTGGTCCCCGATGCCCGGCTCGCTACCGTGGTCATGTATAGTATTGTATATGTATATGTATTTATATGAGATCCACTGTTTCTCCTCACCTCGAGTGACTGAGATCAGTGCCTAGTTATTGCTCTATCACCTTAGTGATAGAGGACTTAGCTTCGTGTGGTTGCCATCTTGCTTGTTTCCCGTTTCCTTGGTCACCTTACATGTTTACATTGCATTATTGTAATTGAATAAATGTTTTATCTCGTTCATAGAAATTGTTATTTAATCAGGTTTACATATTTTGAAGGTAAATTCATTTATTATCATATTGTCATTGTATTTTCCTCCATTTGTTAAACCGTCGTGTTTGACCTACTCTTTGGTACTCAGGTCCCATTGTCAGTCATCCCGAGGAGGAGCTTGAGGAGGCGATCATAGAACCGCAGCAGTTAGTTGAGTGGCGAGCTGATGACGTCATGTAGACGTTCGGTTGCTATGAGAGACTTACCATTTTGGGGGAAACTGTTTTAACCATTCTTTTGATTGGTATTTTGTTATATTGACCTTGTGGGCCTCTATTTTTGGGGAATTGAAATTAAATGTTACTTGTATAAACTTTAACTTACTTTTGGGTAACTTGCTATAGATCATTGCTCATTCTGATACGGTATCTTTATACTTGTGATATTGTGTTTATGACCAAGGATGGCTTGACTATTTGATTTGCTACACGCTTCCGCACTTAAAAAGAAATATTCATTCATGGTTGTGATATCCTCACCGCGGACACCTGTGGGAAATTAAATAAACTGTATATTCTTGATGTAGATCCTTCAATCATTATTCACTACAGTCCCGATCCCGGATCAGTCCTTCAGTCCGGGGTCGCGACAGCAACCAAATGTTATTCTCATATTTCATCAATTATGCTAACCATCAGGATAATCAGCGGGAATATGAATATTAATTGGCTAATCATATATTTTCTTTAAATTCCACAATTAGTTGTCTAATAATTGCTGTTGTATTGGGTTTTGTGATGTTATCTTTTGATTACATGAATTATGAACAGTTGAACCATTAAAATTGGGAACAATGCTGTAAAACTTTCAAAGCTATCCAACAACACAATTTCGCTTTTACTTACACCAGTAGTGTAGTGCCATTTTTATATTTTGCCTACCTCTCTGATTTTTAGTAATTCATTTTTTCATGATGGGCATCAGCTAAGGAGGCCGGACCTTATCCATCAAGTTATTCCCGCTTCCTGTAATTATATGTTTTATTTATTTTCTTCTGCAATGCTTCTTTATATTTTCCATTAGGTATTCCCTGGAGCATGGTCAGCGGTCTTAGTCTCACTTGACAATGTTGGAGTCTGGAATATTCGTGCAAAAAATCTCGATACTTGGTATCTTGGGCAGGAAGTGTATGTAAAGATAGTGAATCCAGAGAAAACTAACAAAACTGAATTGCCTATGCCAGATAATGCCCTCTTCTATGGTGCCCTTGCACATTTGCAAAAGTATGTAGCCAGTATCTCAACTCTGTGCTTCTATCTATTCAGTCATCTCCAATGAATGAACTCATTCTATATTTCAATTTTTCAGGCCACAGCATCACTCTACATCTTCTGCATCATCAGTTGTGGCTGGAAGTGCCAAGTTATTCACACCTGCGCTTCTCTTGGCCACAATTTCAATTCTATTTTGAGCATCACTCAAACAGTACAGTCTGCTGAAAGGTTTTGGGTTAGAGGTGAATCAGTTGCTTGGGTTAGTTTCTGTTGTAATTGTTAGATGTGCGAACCAGTCCTGTTTATATGAGTTTTTCAATTGTTTCTGTTGTAATTGTTAGATGTGCGAACCAGTCCTGTTTATATGAGTTTTTCAATTGTTTCTGTTGTAATACAGTTCTTGCAGATTTACCATTCTTTCTTGTTTCAGCTTTACCATTCTTTCCACAGAAAAAGTTTATGTATCGATGATTCACCGTTTTCAATCCTATTTAGTTGCTTCTACCAGATTCATTTATCTATACTTCAGGTGCCCGCTATTCACACGTGTTAGCTAATTTACGTGCCGATACATATTGTTTAATAAGTTGACCATTGAGAATTTAATTATGGTGATTATCAAATTGATATACGACGTTGATGGTGATGATTACGGCGACTTGCTATTACTGATTAAATGATTACTGTCATAGGTGGGAAGGCCTGAGAATTGGGCAGTTAAAGAAAGTTTAGTTGAACTGTTGGTTTTGTGGGTCTCCGAAAAGATGGCTTTAGTCTCCAATCAGGATAACTATCATCTGCTGGCAATCCAGATTGGGCTCCACATATTATCAGATGAAGTTGCAAAAGATTGACAAACTAGATTGGCCCCCACAATGCAGCAGGTTATGGAGTCACTGGACCATACATATCAGTAGATTTTGGTGGTCCATGAACTTCAATAAATGATCAGAAGTGATGGTGATTGCCAACTAATGACAATTTATCAGTTACCACCACGCCAGATGAAAAAGGGACATGTCACATGTGAGGCCAATAGTCGCTGATCTGCTCTGATTATGTGAAAGCAATAGTATGAACATAGTGGGCCAGGCAACAATTTGCTCTCAACCACTCAAAAATTGCAGGAAAAGTGAGATGGCGTGGTCCAAAACACACAGCTTGATGCAAAGTTTCTATTATTATTTTTTTTTTAAAATACTTTTACCGACGTTTTGTTTTGTCGGTAAAAGTACAAATTTATTTTTTTTAAAAATAAAATACTTTTGCCTACGAAAAAAAACGTCGGTAAAGTATTTTATATATTTTTATTTTTTAGAAAAATACTTTTACCGACGTTTTTTTTCGTCGGCAAAAGTATATTGAAAAACAAATTTATTTTTTTTAAAATAAAATACTTTTGCCGACGAAACAAAACGTCAATAAAAGTCAAATAAGCATCGGTAAAAATATAATTTTTGCCGACAAAAAAATATTTCGTCGGTAAAAGGTATTGTCCACCACTTGTTGCCGACGTCTGGCCGACGAAAATATTTTCGTCGGTAAAGTGTTTTACCGACATTTTAGTGACTTTTGGCGACGAAAAATTCCGTCACTGAAAGTGCAGTTTCTTGTTGTGTTTAGAGGATAAGGGCCAAGGGAAGGTCCTATACCCAATGAAAAACGAAGAGACGGGCTGAAGAGCCGCGTCATGGCCATGTTGAGTAGAAGAAGAGGAGGCTTTTTCTTAGAGGGGGGGGGGGGGGGGGACTTTGATCACCTTTGGGTGTTTGTTGCAGCAGAGTTTCTTCAGAGTAACGGGACTTTTAGATTTTGAGTTCGGGATTCCGGGATTTTGTGTGTTATTCTGGCTTCTTGGAGTCACCTCCTTTTATAGGCATTTGGTAGCCTTTAAGTGACTTTATGAGCTTTAATGTATTAAAACCACGTAATGGGAGGAGTTGCGTGTTTTAATTTCTTTATTTTGTAACTCCTTTTTCTTGGCTTCTGATTGGCCGGTAGAGATAATGGGCATTTAATCGCCTTTAATCTCCATGATGAGAGGAGTTTCATAACTTTAGTATCATGATGACTTGGACTTGTAACTCCCATTTCCTTGAATCTGATTTGGCCGTCCAAAATAATGAGTTAATGACCGCATTTAGTTGGGTCAATTAACAACATTAAGTGGTCGTCGGGAATTTGAAGAGTCGCGGGCTGTGCCGCGTCTTTTGGAATTCTTCTTGCGATGATCAACGATGGATCTTCATGTTGATCAATGTCGGATCATCACGCAACTTCAGGCATTGGTTGATACCAGCAGGCAGGTGACATCTGTCTTGTCGATTTCTTGTTCGGTCGGACAGAAAGTGCACTTTCTTGGTCAGCCGATTGGCGATCTTGGAGCGATCAATGATGATTCCATGCTTTTAACGGTGGATTCGTGATGTTGACGAAGATCAGTCGTTTCCGAGCGTCGAAAATCAGATTTTCAGGAAATCACAGGAGCTAGAACTTCCGAAACTCGAAAAAGGACGAAAAATGGGTCACCCGGTGACCCGGATTTCCATGGTCGCCGGACGACCATGATCCCATGGTTGGCGGCGACCACCATGGGCCAAGGTCGCCGCCAGCGAGCTTGGGGATTGGTCCCCTTTCGGTCGCCGTTTCTCGGCCATTCTTTGGTCTTTTTCGCCGCCGTTTTCTCTTGGATTTTTCTTGACATTCTCCTCATTTATTGGCTCGATTCTCCTGAAGAAAGCCCGACGAGAAACCATGAAAATCGGAGCACAAAGTTTCCTATTTTTTTGGAAAAGCCGAAGACTTTGTCGCGCAGAGTTGCCGATTTTTGTCAAGAGTTGAAACTAGGTCAAACGATGTCGGAATGACCTGAAATTTGACGTGAAGCCTCCTTAGCAGTAGATAGGACTAGCCATGGGCTTTTGTTTGAGTTTTGAAGCCGTTTGGGGTCCCGTCGCTGCTAGGGTTGATTTTGTCGCGAGGAAGATGTCGCACTTTGATGTGCGGTCAACCGATGTCCGATTGACTTGAAATTTGACAGGGAGCCTATTGGAGTCATTTTGAGATGATCCATTAGCTCCAATTTGGATGTCATGGTCCCGGGGTGCTCTGCCGCCGGTAGCCTTGATTTTCTTTCGGAGAGTCAAAGTCGGGTCAAACGTTGTCGGAATGACCTGAAATTTGACGTGCAGCCCTTTTAGAGCATATTGAAGCCGTCTATGTACTTCGTTTGATGAGTAATGGTCCCGATGGTTCTCGCCACCGAGAGGCTTGATTTTCTTTCGGAGCATCAAAGCCGGGTCAAACGTTGTCGGAATGACCTAAAATTCGATGTGGAGCCTTTTGGAGATATTTTGAGACCATCTGTAGGCTTAGATCGAAGTTTTGATGTCTTCGACGCCGCCGCCGCCAGGAGAGCCTGTTTAGCTGCCGAAGCAGTGAAGTTAGGCCAATTGATGTCGGAATGGCCCGAAACTTCATGTGAACCCTTCTTTTGGCTGTCTTGAAGTATCTATCAGTTTTCAAGTGATTCTAACAAGATCTGATGCTTGAAGCAGCAATACCCTTTTGTAGTAGGATGTGGCTTCATGTAGCTTCTTGATGTTGTAGAGGCAAAGTGACATTTTTGGTGTTAACAAATGCCCCCTTGAGGTACAGCGACGAGTAGCTTTTGAAGTCGATGTGCCTCGAAGAGAAACTTGAAGGAGAGCTTTCGACTTGACCAAGAGTCTTTAAGCATTTTTTTTAATAGCCTTTTGAGTTTCCAAGGGGATTTTATGGTAGTGAGAGGGATCACATACCATCTCAAGGCAGAGTTTTGAAAATGACATGAGGGAGTTGGATTTGGGTTTTGGATTTTCGGTTTTCCTTTTGATCTTGTGAACCTAAGGGGTTTATGTGGCGCATCAGGCGATCAAGAAGGATTTTTGGTTTTTTGGACCTTGTGACCTAACAAGCTGTATGTGGCCGGTTAGGGGGTCAGGGTTTGATTTTTGGAGTTTGACCTTGTGACCCAACAAGCTGTATGTGGCAAGTTGGGGGGTCAGATTTTGGTTTTGACCTTGTGACCTAACAAGCTGTATGTGGCGAGCCAGGGGGTCGGGGATTTTTTTGTTTTGGCCTTGTGACCTAACAAGCTTTATGTGGCAAGTTAGGGGACCAGGGTGTGGTTTTTGTGGGTTGTCAATTTCAAGATTTTGGCTTAATTTGGTTCATGAGGTTGGATGGTTTGGTTTTTTGGGAACTCATGAGGCTTTCACTTTTTTTTTTTGGATGGTTCAATCGACTCAAAAGAGGCATGGAACCATTTTGTATGCTCTTGGTAAGAGAAATTTTTTTTTGAAAGGAAACCCCTTTTAGTGCCTTGGTGATCAATCCTGACTCATGTGGGCAAGCCCATGGGACCTTAGGCTTTTTTAAGATGGCTTAGATCTCACATGGTGTCATTTTGTAAAGAATATCTAAAAATATCTCTTTTGGATAGAGAATATCTAAAAATATTCTGACTTGGAGAGAATCTCTCAAGTTTCCTTTCTTTTGGGAGAGATTTTCTCAAAGTATCTCTCTTTGGGAGAGAATATTTCTCATTCCCTTTCTGTTTGGAGAAAATTTCTCAAAGAATCTTCTCTTTGGGAGAGAATATCTCAAATTTCCTTTCTTTTGGGAAGGTTGCTAATTTTTAGCACTTACCTCCTTTTTTTTCTCCTTGTTTCCTCTTTTGGTTTCCTCTCTTCTATAAAAGCAAGAGGTGATTGGGTCTTTGCTTCTTTGCTTTCTTTCTTTGCAAGAGTCTTCAAGAGTGCTCCAAGATCAAGAGTTCTTCTTCTTCTTCAAAGATCTTCAAGCTTTTTCTTCTTCTTCTCCATCAATGGCTTCAAGTAAGTTTTCTTCCTCCACAAGAAATTTCCATTGTAGAAGTAGAATTTTCTTTTCTTTTCTTTCTTTTTCTTTTCCTTCTCTTTTTTCTTTCTTTTCTTTTTCTTTTTTTTTTTCATTTGCTGCCTTTTTTTTTGGACTTTTTTTTTGCACGTTGTTTTTTTTCTTTTTTAATGGCTGTACGAACATGTCCGTACGGACTTGGTCGTACTGCCACGTGGTAGTGGGCAACGGCTTGCTGCCCAAATTTTTTTTTTTTTTAAACTTCTCTCTCCTTTTTTTTTTTGTTTTTGCTTTTCTCTTTTTTTTTTGCTCACCATGAGAATAAGGTTTATGCATTCCATGATGTTCATGAATGTTTTTTTCTTTTTCTTTTTTTGATGCATCAAGATAAAAGGCTAGAATCTCTAGGTTGAGCCAACATGAATTTTGACTTTGACAAAGTTTGATTGGTTTTGACCAAGTTGGGTTGGAATTGATCAAACTTTGGCTAAAGTTTTCCTAGCATCTAATGCATGATGATTTTTTGGATGCATGCTTTTTAGTAAATTGATTGGGAGCATGATGATGCATACCTAGAAATCTTTTGCAAGTTTTGGGATTTGGAGCTCGTAGCAATGTTGAGCCCTTTCCTGATCTTGCTGGATTTTTTAGGAGCTTTGCTAGTTCTGGAGTTTGGAGCTCGCAGCGATGTTGAGCCCTTTCTTCAAGCTTGCTATCTTTTTCGGGATGTTTCCTTTCCTTCGGAATTGTCCCGGAATCATGCCAAAATTTCATTAGAATTTTTCTTAGCAAAATTTTTTCACCTTAATGATTGATTTTTTTCCATCCTTTTGCAGGTAGTTCCTCAAGGACGAACAGGGGCAAAGAGCCTGCTACTGATGTGCCTCGTCGGTCTACCAGGTCTCCTAATGTGGCCATACAGCAGGCCTGGGAGAAGGTCCAGTTTGTGGAGAGAAACTTGGAAGAGTGTGACTCCCTCAACCGTGATGAGATGAGACAGCAGGCCTGATCGCTCTCAAGGATGAGGAGTTCTACAAAACTCTGGTAAGCAACCGTCCTTGGGTCATGGACAATCAAAGCGTTGTGCCCAAACCTCCCTTCTTCTTTGGCGATGCAGTCCCTGACGACTTGACGTACCAAAGAATGTGTTTTCAGTTCTCTTACACATCTGGTGGTGAGGAGAGAACTATTTCTACCCGGTCGACCTTTGATCGGACTGTCTCGATCATGAGTCTTTCTCCCACGTGTCCCAAGAGGAAGGATCCTCCAAGCTGGGTGAAGAGGACCAATGTGATAAAGACTGGGGTTTTTGTTGGCAGTCCTTCCGGATATGCGGAGAAGTCGCCTGTCCGTAAGGACATGTTGATGCCTTCCAGTGTCTACCAAGGTTCTGACCATCCGGCGGTCAATTTGAGACCGGTTGGCCTTGGCATTTTTCTGGGTGACGACAGCAGTTGGGTGAAGCCTTTTCGACTTCATGTCCGTTTCAGTGCTGATTCGAGCTGGGAATCTTGGACTGATCACGCCGTGCAGGCTGGTGGAGCCATTTTGAAGGATGTTGAAATCTTCAATGCGGTTCACGCTTTCGGAAGACCGTGGTTTTTTCCGATGAGGCTTTCATGGCCTTGCTAGAGTCATTCCTTCCATAGACCAACACCTTCGTTGTGACGAATGGTGAGATTGGTTTTACCTTGAAGGAATTAAGCGTCATCACCGGGCTGCCCATCCTTGGTAAACTCTATGAGGAGTTTATGCCTATCGACAGCGTCCTTGAGGAGCAGTCTGAGGAGTTCAGGCTCCTGTACTTTCAGCTTGTCACCTTCTATGATTTTTTGAAGGAGAAGGAGGGCTCGAAAGTCCGGTGCAGCAGCTGGAAGAATTGCAGCTCCAACTTCTTCGACAGTGGAGAGTCTTTCGAAAGTATGGCCCAAGATGCTAGGGCCAAGAACCCAGGTTCGAAGAAGATCTCCTTTATGCAAGATGACTTGTGATGGAACGCGCTCCAGGCCCCGGGCGCTACCGGGTGTCGGCGGACGTGGGAGTCCGTTTGGTCCGACCCTTTCGCCCCCGGAGGGCGGAGTGTGCATCAACGCTTTTGGGTGTTTGGGTGGGTGTGCCAGATTTTCTATTTTACTTGGAATTGCAAGTGATGATCCGGAGACCAATCTTCGCAAGTAAAAAAGGAAATCAACTTCTTTTCAAGTTTCCATTGCATATATATTTAAGAAAAGAGACAGTTTTTGATTTTGCCGTAAAAGGCGATTTTTTGGCATTTATAGCCGATTTTTGGCGTTTATAGCCGATTTGTGGCGTTTATAGCCGATTTACAATTCTCATCAATAATGAAAGACAAGAGTTGTGGTTTTTTGTCTCTTTAAAAAAATACAAAATACAATGAAAAGCGAGAAAGGAAGAATCTAACTTCTCAGGAGATTGTGGGAGGGACCCGTTTAGATTGACGGTCGCGAGTCATGTATGGACTCCGCCATCATCCATGCAAATGAGAACGTCGGATGCTTTGGATTCGCTTGGCTTCGCTTGGCTTGGCTATATCCTCAGATTTTTAGAGAACAAAGACCGAGAGAAGGTCTTATGTTCAATAAAAAGCCGAGTAGAAGGGCTGAAGAGCCATGTCTAGCCATGTTGGATAGAAGGAGAGGTGGAACCTTGGGGGGGTGGCCCCCCAAGGGACTTCAATCACCTTGTAGCGTTGGTTGCTGCAGCAGAGTTTCTTTGTTCGCAAAGTGTCTGGATTTTCAGAGGCTTCAGATCTTCAGGCAATTTTCTGAGAATTTTTCTTCTTCCTGAGAATTTTTCTTGATTCTGAGAATTTTTCTTGATTCTGAGAATTTTTCTTGATTCCGAAAACTTTGGAGGTGACTCCTATTTATAGGCCTTTAGGTAGCCTTTAGGAGTGATTTATGAGCCTTTATGGTAATAAAGCTCATTAAGGGAGGAGTTACAAGTTTAATTGTCTCTTGCTTTGTAACTCCTGCCCCTTGGATTTCATTGGCCGGAGGAGAGTCATGGGCATTTAATCGCCTTTAATCTCCATTATGTTAGGAGTTTCATGGCTTGAATGCCATGATAGGTTGGACTTGTAACTCCTGAACAGAGGCTTCTGATTGGGCCGTCCAAGATAATGGGTTAATGACTGCATTAACTTGCCATAAACGGGCCAATTGATAGCATTAAGTGGCCGCCTTAGTAGCTGAAGAGTCGCGGGCCATGTTGCGTCTTTTGGAATCCCCTTTGCGATGATCATCGATGGATCCTTATGTAAATCAACATCAGATGATCATGTAGTTTCAGACATTGGTTGATACCAGCGGGCCGGCAGCATCTGTCCAGTTGATTTCACGATCGGGTGGGCAGAAAGTGCACTTTTTTGGTTGTTCGGCTGGCGATCAATGAAGTTTTTGAAGTTCTGGAAAGGAGTCCTGTGATCTTGATGAATATCAGTGAATTTCGAGCCTCAAAAGCCTGAATCTGGAAAAATCACAGGGACAGAACAACTCGTCTCGTGAAAACGGACGAAACGGGGGGTCCCGGGGCGAAATCGGCGCCCCGGACCTCCCAGGGTCGCAGGGGCCTGCGACCATGGCCCAGGGTCGTAGGGGTCTGCGACCCTGGGGGGAAAATCCCTTCCCGGGGCCCCTTTTTGGCCGTTTCTCGTCGTTTTTCGCTTCCGTTTTTTTTGCTTGTTTTCTCTGACATTTCTCCACATTATTTGGCTTGATTTCCCTCTAAAAAACCTGATGAAAATCCTTTCAAATTGGTTTGCAAAGTTTCTGATTTTCCGGGAAAAGCCGAACGCAGAACTGCTGATTTTCCGCCAGAAGCTGAAACAGGATCAAACGATGTCGGAATGACCTGAAATTTGAGGTGAAGCTTCTTGAGCATTAAATAAGACCAACCATGGGCTTTCGTTTGAGTTTTGAAGCCGTTTGGGGTCATGCAAATGCTTGCCTTTGATTTCAACGCGAGGGAAATGCCGAGCTTTGACTTTTGGTCAAACGATGTCCGATTGACCTGAAATTCGACGGGTGACTCCCTCATCAGTAGATAAGACCAACCATAGGATTTCGTTTGCGTTTGGAAGCCATTTGGAGTCATGCAAACGCTTGCCTTTGATTTCACCGCAAGGGAGATGTCGAGATTTGACTTCTGGTCAAACGATGTCCGATTGACCTGAAATTCGACGAGGAGCCTATTGGAGTCATTTTGAGATGATCCACAAGCTCCGAATTGGGTGCCATGGTCCCAGGGTGCTCTGCCGCTGGTAGGCTTGATTCAGCCGTTGGAGAGTTGATGATGGGTCAAACGTTGCCGGTTTGACTTGAGACTTGACGTGGAGCCCTTTGGACATATTTTGAGAACATCCATAGGCCCTGATCGAAGATTTGGTGTCTCCGATTCTGCCGCCGCCGGGAGCGCTTGTTTAGCTGTTGGAGAAGTGAAGCTAGGCCAAATGATGTCGGAATGGCCCAAAACTTCATGTGTACCTCTCTTTTGGTTGTTTTGAATGACCTTGCAGTTTTTGTTTGATTCTGACAAGATCTGATGCTTGAAGTGGCGCCTGCCTATTTTTGGTAGGATGCGGCTCCACGTAGCTTTTGGTGTAAAGAGGCAAAGTGACATTTTTGGTGTCAACAACTTGAAGAAGTTCTTCGAGAGTACATACGCTCTTTGTTCTGACAGGATCTCGCTGTTTACCTCACTTATTGGTTGGGTGAGGCTGTTTTCGCTGGAGGAGATGGAACACACATCAGGCCGCATTGTATTTTTCTGGCTTGTCAGATGGCGTTCGGAGAGCAGCTTGCTTTGGTGCTAGCTCTTTACTCCTACTTGTGTACCGAACTACAGGCTGCTGCTTTCTTGGTTCGGCTTGGGCTCCCTATGAACAGGGTACTTTCAGCCCATATTTTCTATTCGTGGTACGTGTACCACTGTCCTGACTTCCACCGATTAGGAGGTGCTCGGGATGATGACCCTTTCATGATTCGGTTGGCTAAAGGGACAGTAGTTTCCGAATCTCTTTTGTCTGCCCGTTTGAGGATCCGACGGTTCAGGGACGTCGAGATAGGGCAATCTTCAGTGAATCTTTATCCGGGTTTGCGGAAGAAGGCTTTTGACTTTGGAGCCTCCTGCGATTCCACCAGGGCAAGGTCGGGAAGACACTTCTCCTTGACCAATGTAGAAAAGGGGTGGCTTTTTAACATACGTGTTGGTACGATGGTGTATCAGAGACATCTTTTTGCTGATATTCAGCCGTATGTTCCCTCACGTTTCGCGCTGCAGTTGGGATTTTCTCAAGGCGTTGTTGGGGCGCCTTCAAGCATGGTGAAGCGCTTTGGAGGTTTGCAGGATGGGAGGAATGCATGGGCCTTTTACACTGTGGAGGACACTACCGCCATGATTTCCTATCCTGAGTTGCCCACTTTCTGGACTGCTGGCTTCACGAAATGGTTTGCGGAAAGCTTTTCAGTGTACCGGGGGCTTTCCAAGATGGAGCTTGATGTCAAGATATCTCCTGGGAAGGGTCTTGGTAGATCAGATGGAGTCCGTCGAGAGGAAGTCCTGGCTTTCCTTTCCGGAGAGAAGCACAAGATTGGCTTTCTCAATGAGCAGAACATCATCAGACCAGGAGCTATACAAGAGATACCTAGTGAGGTCTTGGATCAACTCGAAGAGAAGGAAGCCGAAATCGACGCTTGGATGCAAGCGGAATTAACAAAGGCTTCCATGAGGTCTACCGGAAAGAGCAGACCGTATGGTGAGGAATCAAGCGAAGCTCCTGACTTTGACAGTGGGGCGGGTACTTCAAGTAAAGCATCCCATGGAAGCAAGAGGAAGAGAGGGCAGCGCTGCAATAAGAGACGACACGATCACTCTCCTGATTTGGAAGTCCCCCTCGCCACCGCTGAAGAGATGTTAGGGGATGCTGATGAGTCTCCGGAAAAGAGGAGCCGAGAGGAGGAAACCGTTGATGCAGGTATGATTCCTCTCTTTCTCTTTCCATTTATTTCTTTGAGATTTTCTTGCTTTGATTTGCATTGATGAGGACTTGGTGATACCTGAGGTTCCAACTAATGAGGCGGTGACGGATCCGGCTGCAGCATCTGAAGAAGAACTGAGGGACTCTGGAGTGATCCCAGAATTTTCACCTGGTATGACTTCTTTGTATTTTCTTTCTTTTTGTGTCTGTGCTGTCATCTGCTAACATGTTGCTTGTTTTCTTTTCAGCTGACTTGCCACAGGATTCCGACGATTTCGAGCCATCCATGGATGCGGCTTTTGATGACGTTTTGAATGAACTCATGGAGGCAAAAGAGTATTCCGCCAATCGTCGAAGAAGGTATTTGTAGCAATAACCCAGATGATATTGATTTTTTCAACAGGATCATATTCATACCTTTTTGTTTTGTTTTGTTGGCAGATTGTGAGGCGACAGAAGAAGTTCCTCCGTCTTTCTCAGTGCCAGAGCAGGGGATGGTTGCAGTTGAACCAGAAGTAGGGACTTCTTCTTCCGGTTTTAATGCGGCAAAGCAGATTCCTTTGCCAGTGTCTCTAGTTAGAAAGAGTTTAATGATCACTCCTCCAGCAGGACATGACACGGGCAGTCGACCATTGGGGAGGGGCGAGCCTTCATTCGGGCCATCTCTTGAGTATGCAAAGAAAGTGCTGAAGAGCGTTTTGAGCTCATGGATCGAAGCCCTTTCTTCTAGCCATTTGGAAGCGGGCTTTGGCATGGTTAAACATGTACAGGACATCCTTGCTGATAACGAAGAAGTCGGCCTGGACATTGCAGATGTAAAGGCTTTCGTTGATGAAGTCATAGCTTTAGGGAGCAAGTGGAATGAAACCAAGAGCTTCCCAAGTGGTGACTTCTTCAATGAGATGTTTTTGAAGCCTTCTGGCGAGGTCAAGTCTGAGTTGGACGAGATCTCGCGGACTCGGAAGCAATTCATTTGGGAGAGGAACGTTACCGAGTTGGCTATCATCGGGCTGACAGAGGATCTGTGCCGTATTGATAGAGAGGTCGTTGAGACCAGGCATCGTCTTGAGCTATTAGAGGAACAAGCTGCCGCGAAATGGGATGCCATTGTGAAAACTCGTGCCAGAGAAGGGTCTCTGACTCGCCAAGTTGAGGAGGCTGAGAGCAATCTCCGGAGGAAGACTCAAGAGTACGAGCAATGGCAGATTCTTTGGGAAGAGCTTCCCCGTGCTGCAAACGGATCGCGGCGTTCTGCCGCATTCTATGGGAATATCTTAAAGAAGCGTGGCCTAGAAGCTTTAGAGGCTAAGGCCAAGAGTTTGCTTGAGGAGTTGAGTCTTTGGTTAAAGACCATTTGAGCTCCTGACTTTTGTAACAAACCCTTTTTTTTTCTTTTTTTGGTACCCGTGTATACACACATATTTTTTTCATACTATTTCTTTTGTAGTGCTTGTGGACATTTTTCTTAGCACTTCTCTTTTTTTGTATTCCCTCCTTTCACTCAAATTCTTTTGTGATAAATTAAAGCAATAGTTAAATGGGAATATTTATTTGGAAATCTGATCAAAAGTTTGTCATTTTGTGAAAAACCTTTTATCAAATGGTTGTTTTGGTGTGAAAGCCGAATTTTGAGATGGCATGGAAGCCAAAATTTGGGTCGGCATGGGAGCCGGAGTTTTGAGGCGTAAAAGCCAAAATTTGGGATGTCATGGAAGTCGAATTTTGTTTGTGGCATGGGAGCCAAGTTTTTGGTAATGGCATGAAAGCCGATTTTTGAAATGGCATGAGAGCCAGGTTTTGTGGCGTAGAAGCCGAAGTTTTCTTGAAATGACATGAAAACCAAAATTTGTTTGTGCCATTGATAGCCGAAATTTGTTTTTGGCATGGAAGCCAGTTTGCTTTTTGGCATGGAAGCTGAATTTTGAAATGGCATCTATAGCCGAGTTTTTGGCGTTTATAGCCGGTTTTTGTGGCGTTTATAGCCGATTTTTGTGGCGTTTATAGCCGATTTTTTTTGTGGCGTTCATAGCCGAATTTTTGAAAATCAAGTTCTGTTTTGTTGGCGTGAAATCCATGTTTTGTGGAATTTATAGCCAATTTTGGCATGAGAGCCGGGTTTTTGGCATTTATAGCCGATTTTGTGGCATTTATAGCCTATTTTTTGTTTTCAAAAATGCAAGTATTTACTAAAAGTCGCTTCCCTGCTGAATGGTCTTGCAAGTATCGATGGAATGTCACCTACTTCCTCATTCGGTTGCAAGTATCGATGGAATGTTGCCTCCTCGCGAATTTGGGCGCAAGTATCGACTAAGCGTCGCTTCGTTGCTTTTTTCTCAAAAGTTTTGGTTTTGTGGGTATCGATGGGATGTCGCTTCCCCACGATTTTTGAAATTTGAGGTCTTTTTTTTTTTTTTTTACTTCGGTTTTTGTTTGAATTTTGGGTTTGTGGATATCAACTGGAATGTTGCGTCTCCACGATCTTTGAAATTTTGTAAGTATCGACAAAGTGTCGCTTCCCTGCGATTTTGAAAATTTTGAAGTATCGAATCGGGTTCGCATCCTTCTGATTTTGGGTTTTGTGAGTATCGACTATGCGTCGCTTCCCCGCGGTTTTTTTTTTTTTTGAAAAACCATTTTTGTTTAAAGACACGAGGGTCGTAAATTTTGGTCTAAAACCATTTTGGTAGTAAAAGACAGGGTGGATTAGGGTGGAAATCCCTGAATCCTGATTTTGTTTCGAACCATGAATTTCAGGTCGAAGGATAAAAAATTTGGTCCAGTCCGGGAAGAGGCTCCTAAACTTGCGTTTTTTGGATTTTTTTTTGAACAATGCAAGTAAGCATTTTTTGAAATTTTAGAAATCTCAACATAAGGATGAAAACTCTAAAAGAGGCGGGTTTGACGAGTTTGTACCTGAGAATAGGCTTTGACCGTGTAGGTACTGCTCTGACCCGGTGGCGGAAGTCTTCAAGGGTAGTACCGCTTCAAGAACTTGTCGTTGATGGGCAGCATACATCTATCGCCTTCCATGTTTAGAAGTGCGTATGCGCCATTGGAGAAGACTTTGTCGATGACGAAGGGCCCCTCCCATTTTGGCTCGTGTTTGCCTTTGGATTTGTGAGCAAAAACCATTGGCCTTTTTACTGCAAGAACCAAGTCGCCTTTTCTGTAGGCGCGGTGCCTGACCTTCCTGTCGAAAGATCATGCCATGCGTGCTTGGTACAACTCAATGCGTTGTAAGGCTTTGAGCCGTCTTTCGTTGAGATTGTCCAGTTCTTGGAGTCTCAGTTTAACATTGCTTTCTTGCGTCATGTCATTTTGTAAAGATACTCTTTAGGAAGGAATTTGTACTTCTAAAAGGACAACAACTTCGCATCCATAGACCAAAGAGAATGGTGTGCTATGGGTTGGTCCTCGAACGGTGATTCGATAAGCCCACAAAGCTTCAGGTAATTTGTCTCCCCAGTCTCTTTTAAGACTAGAGACCATTTTCTTGAGGATTTTGCAAAATGTCTTGTTAAAGGCTTCTGCTAGTCCGTTTGCTGCCGGATTGTATGGAGTCGAAGGTCAACTTTGGATTTTGTATTTGCCGCAAAACCTGTAGAATTGGTGATCCCGGAATTGTGGTCCGTTATCGTGAACAAATATTTTAGGTATGCCGAAGCGGAAAATAATGTTGATGCGCAAGAATTGAAGGACTGATGAGGTCTTCATTTCACTGAGCACGAATGCTTCTGACGACTTGGAGAAATAATCCGTAGCGGCGAAGATGAAGCGATGGCCTTTCCTTGACGGGGGAGAGATACGACCTACGATGTCCATACCCCAAGCTTCGAACGACCATGAGATTGCTGTGGGATGTAGCCATTCTGGAGGCATATGGACATAGTTTCCATGAACTTGGCATTGGCGGCAGCGTTCAGCAAATTGCATGGCATCAGCTACCATGGTAGGCCAATAATATCCCAATCTTTTTATCTGATCGTAGAGCTTGGGACCAGCTTGATGGGCTCCACAAAGACCAGCATGAACTTCTTTGAGCGTTTCCTCAGCCTCTTATTGTGACAAGCAGCGCAGAAGTACTCCATCGAAGGATTTTCTGTAAAGCATTTTTGAAGGTATATCCAAATGAAAGTTTGGGCCTCGCCTTTGAACGCTTACCCGTTCTTTTGGATCCTCCGGGAGGATTCCGAACATGGTGTAATCAATGAATAAATCTTTCCAGTCGCCAATTAGAGGTTTGAGGATGGAGATCCGACTTCCGGCCAATTGGTGGCACTCAGCAACTGCTTGGTGTGTTTTAAGAGGAGGGAGAATCCTTCTTTGACACACTGTAATTTGCATGTTTTCCCCTTCCTGGATCGCCATGGATGCGGCAAGTCCGGCCAGGGCATCTACACGGATGTTCTCACCTTTGAGGATGTGGGTGATGTGACAGATGTCGAACCTTTGGCGAAGTGATGGTGCCTTGTTTTAGTAAGGCAACAGATCAGGCTTCCTGATTTCAAATTTCTGATTCATCTGGTTGACGATCAGTTGAGAGTCCCCAAAGACTTCCAGCATGGTGATGCCGGATTCGAGGGCCAGTTCCGGTCCCATGATGAGAGCTTGGTACTCGGCTGCATTGTTTGAGCATGGTTCCAGTAGCGAGAAAGCATGTGGAATCATGTGCTTATCGGGGCTAACAAAGAGGATGCCGATTCCTGAGATCAGCTTTCTTTTTTCATTTTTCCTGGTTGCACCGTCAAAGTACATGTCTCAGGAGGCATTTGGTGAGGAAGTCTCCACGTTGTAGAGAGGTTCGTCAGGGAGATCATCTCTGAGCGGGGAATCTTTAGGCAGTGGATGCTCTACGAGGAAGTCTGCTACAGCTTGGCCTTTGATTGCTTTTTGTGGTACATACCTGATATCAAATTGTGATAGGAGGATGGACCATTTTGTCAGTCGGGCATTGAGAGAACATGCTTTTGTGACGAGAACCTTTAAGAGATTGATCCTCGAAATCAGGTAGACTATGTTCGAAAGAAGGTAGTGTCGTAGCTTTTGTACGACGAACATCACTGCAAGGCATTCTTTCTCGACTGGAGAGTAGCCATCCTCCACACCTACCAACATACGGCTGAGGTAGTATAGAGCAACTTCTTTTCCCTCGTCATTCTCTTATGCAAGCAGAGCGCCCAGAGAATGGTCGAGGGCTCTTGTGTACAAGATGAATATTTTTCCAGTGGTAGGGGCAACCAGCACTGGAAGTTTAGTTAGGTATGTCTTGATATCTTGAAATGCTGCTTCACATTCAGCATCCCAAACAAAGTTCACACCTTTCTTCATTAGGCAGGAAAAGGGATGGCATTTCCTTGAGAGATTGGAGATGAACCGTCTGATGTATGCCAATCTTCCTTAAAGTCCTTTCAGTTCTCTTAAGGTTCTTGGAGAAGGCATTTCTAGAATAGCTTTGACTTTGATGGGGTCAAGTTCTATTCCAGCTTTCTGAACTATGAATCCAAGGAACTTACTCGGCGAGACGCCGAAGAAGCATTTCAGGGGATTCATTCACAGTTTGTGTTTACGAAGTCGGAGGAAGACTTCCCGAAGGTCTTTCAGATGGTCTTCTTTTCTTCTGCTTTTGACTGCGAGGTCATTAACATAACATTCAACCGTCTTGTGCTGCATGTCTTGGAATATCTTCATCATAGCCCTCTGATATGTAGCACCAACATTTTTTAGACCAAATGGCATGACAGTGTAGCAATACACGCCAAATGGGGTCCGAAATGATGTGTGTTTTTCATCTTCAGGATGCATCTTTATCTGATTGTAGCTAGAGAATCCATCCATGAATGTCATTCACTCAAACCCACAGGTGTTGTCAATCATCACCTCTTGTATGGGGAGCGAAAATTCATCTTTGGGGCAAGCGTCATTTAGGTCTCTATAATCAATACAAACCCTGATCTGCCCATTTTTCTTTGTCACGGGGATGATGTTGGCCAACCATTCAGGATGTTGTCCCTCGCGAAAGAAGCCGACGCTTTTGAGTTTTTCAACTTCCTGTTCAATTTTGTCCATCACGTCTAGACGGAATCTTCTTTGGCCTTGTTTGACAGGCTTGATATCTTTTTGCAGATTGAGTTTGTGGATTGCTATTTTGGGGTCTAAGTCTGGCATTTCAGCATAAAACCATGCAAAACAATCAACAAACTCACGAAGAAAAGAGATATACTTGGGTAACTCATCATCTTTTATATTCTTGCTTATGAATACAGGACGTGGGTCATCTAGTGTCCCAAGTCTATCTTTTGAACATGATCTTTTGTTGGAAGGTTCGAAGGTGGTTCCTCCACAATATTTTCGGAGGCTTCCAACTCAACGAAACCTTCTGGAGTTGCAAGGGCATTTTCAGGCCAAGGCTTTGTTTCTGGCCATGGGTCTTTAGGATTGGTGATCTTCACAAGGCTTGCTATGAGATGGTCCCAATCGCCTGTTGAAACTGGGTCGAAGTAAGGCACTTCTTTTGGAGATGACGGTTCTTTTGGGTGAGAATACCACATCTCTTTATCACCGGACAATTCCTCTTCATCATCAAAGAAATCATACCGATTTGTAGAGCTTCCTGGGTCCTTGACGGGTGACTCTTCAAAGAGATATCCAGGGAGATCAATGTCTTCAAGGACATGAGATGTTGAGGCTTGGCCGGCAAATCGACTCCTCAGCATTTGTGTCAACTGTCTCATGGGGGCGTCGGGGTCATACCCCAGTCCATGTGAAGATTTCTCTACATGACCGTAGAGTCTCTAATCTTCCAATTGACTTTTGGTCAAGGCGAGTTCCAATGGTGTGAGAATACCGCGACCTTGCCCCGGACCGATTGGGTTTTGAGTGTCATAACCCATTTTCTTCATAATACCTTGCCCCAGAAATAGTTGAGGCATACCTTCGTCTTGGAAAGGTTCAAGCATGGAATTTGATGAGGAAGCTTCTGATCTATGGAAGAAGATTGACTTCTCTTCTGCTGAAGTTGCCGGAACAACAAAGAAAGCAGACGTAGGATCTTCTACGTCAGCAGGTGTCTCTATTGGAGGTAGAGCTGGTTGAACTTGTCGAGTGTCAGCTTGGCTTGACGGGTTGTCATCTTCTGGCTCTGACTCTGAATCCGTGTCTTGCATGATAGACACGAAGGAGACGACAAACTTGCCCCCAGACTTTTGTTTTGTCTTCTTTGCTTTGGTTGTTATGACCAAAGGCTTGGAAGATTTGAGAGAAACAACGAAGGGAGATGGATCTCTCTCTCTTCAGATTTACCGGAAGGTTTGTTTTCTTCCGAAGATTGCTGTGGAGCCTTGCCTTTATCTTTCCGAAGATTTTCGACAAAGGGTGTTATTTCCTCCTTCTTTTCTCTTTTATCTTTGTACATCTGAGCATCTGCAAAATGGACTTCTTTGCCTTTGAAGGGCTTTTTGTCTACAAACACTCGATGTATCGAGCCGTCGTTGCCAACGAACTTGATGCATTGATGTAGAGTTGGAGGAACGACACCATGCTCGTGTATCCAGGGACGTCCAAGAAGGATATTGTAGCATGAGGGGGTTCTTATTGCATACACAGTGACTTCAGAGATAAGATCACCGATTTGCAACTTGAAACTGATTTTGCCAATAGGCCTTTGAGTCCTCCGATCGTACCAAAAAATGTATACAAACGTGTGACTTAGCTTGCTAGGTGGGATGCCCAGCTCTTCAAGTGCTGAAGTAAAGATGAGGTTGAGTGCAGAACCTGGGTCGATCTGGACTCTATGTATCGACATTTCTTTGATATATCCTGTGAAGTACAGGGGTCGGTTATGCTTCGTCTCGCCAACCAGGAGATCATCCTTACTGAAGGCGATAGTTGCACTTGCTGTTTTCTGTACCGAGAGGCATTCAATGCCTGATCCTTCGGTTTTCTTCTTCTCTCCTTTTGAGGAAGTATTTGATTTTTTGACCCAATAGTCCATTTCAATTTGTAGGACTTGTGGGGCATATTTGTCGACATCCGCATTCAGTCTCTGTAGTTCTGAAATGAGACTATCACGAGTTTGTGGAGACATTCGTAAAGTCTAGGATGTACAATCGTGCAGGTATGTGTTTGAAGTGCTCAATCAAGTCGTACTTGAAAGCCTCCTTCGGGCCTGCATGTTCATTATTGTTGCCACTTAGGGCGTTTACATTTTGTGTTCCTAAAGGATTTACATAAGAAGAAGAAGAAGGTTTGTAGTTTTTGCGGTAATCCCGGCCAGAACGGGTACCTTCAAGAGCTTCTTGAGAAGGGTCTTCATTTGGAAGATCGTCCTTGGGATTCAAAGGTTGATCCTTCTCATTTATTGAAGATGTGTCTGCAGTAGAGTCACCATCCTCAGTGATTGCGTTACAAGGAGCATTTTTCGGGAACAAGTCCTGAATAACATCCAGCAACTTTTCTCCTTCATTGAGTAATTTGTCGGTCTAGACATCTCCTATGAGGTTAGGTATCTGAGACCAACTGACCAGGTCTTCTCCGGCTGGAGTTTCTTTAGGATGGTCGGTTGGAAGAGCCGTGAGTTGTGACGTCACGATTTCAAGGGATGAAGGTTGAGAAGATGTTACCTCAGTGGAAGTCACCCGAGAAAACATAGCTCCGGAAGATATACTATCAGGTGTAGCCGGAGAGTACATGTCTTCAGTAGATGATGCTCCAGAGGCGTTATCATCCTAAGCTATCGCATTGCAAGTTGCCTTGATGGGAGATTCCCCAGAGTGGACTGTTGGGAGCCTAACTCATCATCAGATGAGAGAGGATAATCTATCCAGCAATTTTCTCCATTTTCATGAGTTGAGGGAGGAGGCACCTATTGATTTTCAGGGACTTCCTCCTCCGGATTTTGATCGCGAAGGTCTTGCTCTTGTTCTAAGGCAATGTGTTGCAAGATCCGCGCATACTCTTCAGGATCAGGCATGGGAGCCAAATCTTCTTCTTCGTCGGCCCCTTGTGGTTCAACACGATTGGGTTCCATTGGAGCATTGAAGGGTGCCGAGTCAACAACATTTTCTTGAACAGGGTCTTGGTCTCCTTCATCATCGAACCAGGACCCTTATTGCCCATATGGGTTATACCAGATTACCAACATAAGGTGAGATTCGGGAACCCATTCTTCATCGGAGAGATATTCTCCTGTTTCAAGGGATTCCTCCCACTCGTCGGTGTCACTGGACTCGTATCCATCCATGGAGAATCCAATTACCGAATTGCAAGAGTATGATGCCCCCTACACAGTTTCATTTCTGAATTGAGGTGGCATGAAATCACCAAGGGTGAATTTTCTTTCCACCTTTGAAGCCTTGGATTCTTCCGTTGTCCCCAGCGAAGCAGTGGAAGAGGTCTCTGCCTTTTCCAGGAGGTCTCTGCCTTTTCCAGGACGTCTTGCTTTGATTGAGCTTTCTCCTACTGCTTGAGCTTGCGGAGCTGTCTCTTGGCTTGCCTTCGCTGTCGAGCGGTAGGCTTTGTTTTGACGATCTCCCAATTTTCATCTTCTAGGAGATCGGGATGTACCCATATAGATTGTCCGTCTGATGTTGGATAAGGAACCAACTCTTGGGACGTATGGGTCATTTTTATCACCCTAAAGGAAGTGGTGGTCTTCTCTTTTGGTGATTTTGAAGTTTGTCCATACGACACCATGTTGACGGAGACAGACCCATAGTTTTTGTCAAAGGTGATGACTCCGTTTTTCCACATTTCGTTGATCTTCTCTCTCACAACGAAGCATTGATTGAGAGGATGTGAGATAATCTGATGGTATGTAAAATTTTGTAGTCCTATTCCCCCCCCCCCTCTAGGACTTGTACATTGGCCCTAGGTGCTCTTTCAATTGGTATCAGAGCGGGTTACTCCATTGTAGTTTTACAACCCGGAGTTGATCTATCTCCTTTTCTTTTGTGCCAATGTCTAATTCAGAAGGTAGTGCCGTAAACAGACCACCATTGTTTGATGGTACTAACTATGCCTTTTGGAAAGCCTGAATGACTGTGTTTCTCAAATCCATTTGTGGAGAAGTATGGGATGCTGTGGAGGATGGATGGTCTCCTCCTACTTTCACAGCTGAAGATGGCATTGTCAAACCTCTTCCAAAGGCCAGGTGGATAGCTAGTCAAAAAGCTTTGAGAGACTATGATGCTAAGGCTTTCAATGCCATAACCTGTGCCATGAATGCTGAAGAATTCGAAAAGATTATGACATGTACCACATCTAAACAAGCTTGGGAGTTGTTGGAAACAAATTATGAAGGAACAACCATTGTTAAAAGAGCCAAGCTCCAAATGCTAACTTCCCAATTCGAATCTCTAAGAATGAGAGAAGATGAAATGTTTGATGATTTTCGAACAAAGCTAATGGTAATCGTGAATGAGATGTGGTCACTCGGTGAGCAAATCCTTGAAGGCAAAGTTTGTAGCAAAATCCTTAGGTCTCTACCTGAAAGATTTCACCCCAAAGTGACTTCTATAGAAGAGTACAATGACCCTGAAACTATGAAAGTAGAAGAACTGTCGGGTAACAGTAGAACCTTTGAGATGAAAATGAATAATGCCTCTAATAAATCCAAAGAGAAGAAATCTATAGCTTTGAAGGCTTCTCAACCATCTCCTTCTAAAGAAGAATCAGGAAATGAAAATGAAAGTGATGATGAAGATGTTGCTTTACTTACTAAAAGATTCTTAAGACAATTTAAGAAAAAGACTTCAAGGTTTAATAAAAAAGAGAAACCATTTGATAAAAGTAAAAACAAAACCAGCTCCTCCTCTAAGTATCAATCCAAAAATGTAAAATGCTATAACTGTCAAAAGTTTGGACACATATCAACTGAGTGTCCAATGGAAAGGAAAGATAAGAAAAAGACTCTTGTGGCTACATTGGATGACTCTTCTGAAGCTGAATCAGACTCAGATGAATCACACAAAGATCAGACAGAACATTACACTATACTAATGGCCAGAACAGTGTGTGATCCATCTCTTGAGATATCAGAAAATTCTGGAACAACTGATGTTAAGAAATCTGGGAATGAGTCCGAATTTGACTATGACAGCTCAGATAATGAAAAAGAAGATGAAGATCCTCAAGTCACATATGATAAACTTTATGAGGAAAGCTGCAAATTGATTGATGACATGAGCAAACAAAAATCCAAGAACAAAGTCTTAAAAGACAAAATTGAAACCTTAACTGAGGAAAAGAAAATCTTAGCTATTGAACTATAAGAAGTTAATTCAAAATTTCAAATTGCTAATGAAAAATTAATCAAGTTCAAGAGAGATGAAAAAGAAGCTGAAACTCTAAAAGAAGCAAACACACAGTTAATGGATGAAGTCACTCGTCTGAAATAGTTTAAAGAAAAATATGAATATTCATTTACCCATGGAGAAGAAAATTTTGAAAGACTTTTTAAAATGGGAAAATAACATAGAGACAAAACTGAAAGTCCTTGGGATCCTAACCCTAGAGGGGGGGGGGGGGGGTTGAATAGGGTGAGCTACAATTGTGACCAATTCAAATAATTTTAACTCTTTAAACAAACTAGTCACATGTGATGATATAAACCAAACAAGATGCGGAAGCTAATAAATGAATCACCACAAGCAAGCACCACAACACCAAGATTTATAGTGGTTCGGCCTCAATGCCTACATCCACTACCGGCTTGTGATCTAATCACCCCACCGAATTTTCACTATTTATGCTTTTTACTAGGCTAAGCAATAACCCTTACAATGTTGTTTTTCTAGGCTAAACAACAACCTCTCAATGTGCTTTTATAGGCTAAGCAATAACCTTTACAAAATGCTTTTCTTAGGCTAAGCAATAACCTTACAAGATGCTTTTCTTAGGCTAAGCAATAACCTTTACAAATGAAGATTTCTCTAAGAAAGTGTCTTCTCAAAAGATCACTCAAAGAGATTACAATTTAAGCTCAAATTAATTTGCCTCTAAATAGGCGGATATGAAAATGAAAACTAACTCACACAAACACTCAAAGAAATGCAAAGAGTATGCTTATGAAGTGTGTATGTGAAAACTTCAATCAAGTTTAAAAGTAAGCTCAATCAATTTATGCTTAATGCAATTTGAAAGTTTAAGGCACAAAAAGATATGATTGAAGTTCTATGCAAATCACTTGAACAATTACACACTTGTGAATGATATGAAAATCTAAAGATCACAAGTTGTATGAAAGTGTTTAAGCCTAATCAAGTGATGCATGTGCAATGTTGTTTTCAAAACTAATTTGACTAAAGATTAAATGAATGAAAACAACAAGGGAAGTTTCAACCAAGTGAAAGAATCATGCAATAAAAGAAATCAAAGATTTAGGCTAAGCATGATTAAGAAAGTGTAAAACAAAACTTAGGTTGAAATCAAAGTGATGAATCCAATCTTGAATATCAAAGATGAAGGGAAGAATGGATTCAACACATCATTGTTATCATGCTTGAAATCATTTTCCAAAGTTTCAAATAAAGCACATAACAAATGATTAATTAAAAGTAAAACTTACTTGGAGATTTAACTTAGTTGATCCAAGCTTAAGCTTCACTTAATGACCCCTTTGGTCTCTCTTAGTTCATCCCCTTTGTCTTGTCTCAAAGCTCCTCAAAGAAGGCTTAAAAATCTCCAACTTTGGACAAAGGAAAGAACTCATTTATATAGCCAAAATTGCCCAACGGCTAGTCCTCGGTCGACCTAGACACAGGCCTCGGTCGACCGGGAAGGCACAACGGTCATATTTTTGACCGTTGGCAAGTTTCAGCTCAGAAACTGCTGACTCGCCCGACAGTGTTCCCGGTCGACCGGGACACAGGCCTCGGTCGACCGGCGACACTGCCGGGACACCCCCTTTTTGCAAAAATTCAACTTTTGCCTATTTGAAGGTATTTCTTTGGGGGACCTTTTGGCCACTAAATCAAGCTGGAAAAACATGTTTTAAAGATTCTAATGGTTTTTAAAACATGAACATAAAAAGCCTAAAAAGATTCAAAACTTTTAAAACAAAGGCTAGCTTGATTTGATAAAACTCTTTTCAAATGAGAATGCATATAAAACTGATTCTGAAAATGATGAATGTATGCAATGCACAAACCTATCTTCTCAAATGATTTTCCAAATATAATTCACAAAGAATTAGGTTTTCAAAAGAGTTTGAATTCTAAAAACAATGCATCCAAGTTTAAAACCAAAACATGCATAAAACAATACTTTTCCAAATCTTAAAAGCTATGCACGTATAAAACCAGATTTCAAGATATTTTAAATCAAAGCAAGTGTGTGAATTCAAATGATGTGAAAATGCAAATGCATCCATCAAATTGCAAATACAAAATCCCTAACAAAAACTGGATTAGGATTCAACAAAGAAGACAAATCTAATCCTAATGTTTTTACTGTGTTTGTGAAAGGAGAAGCTTCCTCTAGTAGTCAAAACAATTCTGAAATTACATGTTATTCATGTGGAAGCAAAGGACATGACAAGTATGAGTGCAAAATGAAACAAATGAAAAGACAGCCCACCAAAACTTGTGTCAATCCCCATAAAGATAAACAAACTAAAATAACTTTTCAAAACAATTCTATCAATCACTCATTCTCTCAACAATTAAATATGTTGATGAAACAAATTGGTCGTCTAAAGTTACAATTCCATAATCATACAAGAACTGTTAAATCAACTGAAAACTACTCTAAGAAATCTTTTCACCAACAAAATCTTAACAAAGCTAGATCTCAAGGTCCTAGTGAAATCCCTGTCATCCAAAGATTCATATGGATTCCCAAGAACAAAAGCCTAGTAGTTCACACAGCTCTTAAAGCTATTGACCAATCCTTGTGGTACCTAGATAATGGATGCTCTAGACACATGACTAGGAATAGAGCACATTTCTCATCGTTAAATGAATATGAGGGTGGAACTGTCACTTTTGGTGATGGAAATGTTGCTAAAGTTGTTGGTAAGGGTACATTGAATGTTCCAAACATGCCTGTTATTGGAAATGTTTTATATGTCGTTGGTTTGAAACATAACTTGCTAAGCATTTCTCAAATATGTGATAAAGATCATGTTGTTAACTTTAGTAGTCATGGTTGTGAGATTTCCAAAAATGGAAAGGTTATTCTAAGAGGTCTTAGAACAAATGACAACTGTTTTGTTATTAGTAACCACAAAGAATTATCCAGTTCAGCCTGTCACATTGTTCATCTTGATGAAGCTCAACTATGGCATAAAAGACTTAGACATGTGAACTTTAGAGACCTGTCCAAATTGAACAAATATGTTAAGGGTCTTCCAAAAATCAGCAAAGAATCAAAAACAATTTGTGGAGAATGTCAAAAGGGTAAACAATTCAGAAACTCTCACAAAAAGACCAAGTCTCTAAAGACCTCTAGACCTCTAGAGCTTCTCCATATGGACCTGGTTGGTCCAACTAAGAAAGAGAGTAAAGGGGGCAAAAGATACTTTCTTGTTATTGTTGATGATTATTCAAGATTCACTTGGGTTGCTTTTCTAAGAGAGAAATCTGATGCTTATGCTGAATTTAAAAAGATTGTGAAAAGGATCCAAGTTGAAAAAGGAAGAGCAGTTGCTCGAATAAGAAGTGATCATGGTGGTGAATTTGAAAACACAAAGTTTGAAAAATATTGTAATAAGTATGGAATTCACCATGAATTTTCTGCCCCTAAAACCCCTCAACAAAATGGTGTTGCTGAAAGAAAGAATCAAGTCTTACAAGAAATGGCCACAGTTATGCTTCATGGAAAGAATATTCCAAGAGATCTATGGGCTGAAGCAGTTAGTACAGCTTGTCACATCATAAACATGGTATACTTGAGAATTGGCTTGGATAAAACTGCTTATGAATTATGGCATGAGAGAAGGCACAACATTAGCTACTTTAAAATTTTTGGTAGCAAGTGCTATATACTCAAGGACAGAGAACACTTGAGCAAATTTGATTCTAAAAGTGATGAAGGCATCTTCATTGGCTATTCTCAAAACAGTTGTGCCTACAGAGTGTTGAATATAAACACTGGAGCCATACAAGAATCCATAAATGTAGTCATTGATGACAAACTAAATGATTTCATTCATCAAGAAAACTCTGATAATGATGAGATAAATGTCCCAACTGAAAAACTGGATGAGTCTCCAATCTCTAAGGATTTGGTAAATGTGAAACATCATTCTATGGACCAAATTCTGGGAGATCCTTTGGCTGGTGTCAAAACTAGAAGACAATTAGAAAACATTGTTAGCTATCTTTGCTTTACTTATACTTTTGATCCTAAAAATGTTGATGAAGCTTTTAATGATGATAATTGGATAAATGCCATGCAAGAAGAGTTAAATCAATTTGCTAGAAATGAAGTTTGGGATCTAGTGCCTAGACCTGATGACAAAAATGTTGTAGGTACCAAGTGGATTTACAAAAGTAAAGTTGATGAAAATGGTATCATTGTTAGAAACAAGGCCAGGCTGGTTGCTCAAGGGTACTCTCAAATTGAAGGAATTGATTTTGAAGAAACTTTTGCTCCCGTTGCTAGACTTGAATCCATTAGAATCCTTCTTGCCATTGCTTGTTCTTTGAAATTTAAACTATACCAAATGGATGTCAAAAGTGTTTTGATAAATGGTATTTTGGAAGAAGAAGTGTATGTTGAGCAACCCAAAGGGTTTGAAGACCCTAAGAAGCCTAACCATGTGTATCATCTTAGAAAGGCTCTCTATGGTCTCAAACAAGCCCCTAGAGCTTGGTATGAGAGGCTTACTCAATTCTTAATTGATCAAAGCTTTGAAAGGGGTAGTGTGGATAAAACTATCTTTATTCAAACAAACAATGATAATATTTTGATTGCTCAAATTTATGTTGATGATATTGTGTTTGGATCTACTTGTAATGATCTCACAGAAAAGTTTGTTAATCTTATGAAATCTGAATTTGAAATGAGCATGGTTGGTGAACTTAATTTGTTTTTAGGATTACAAGTTAAACAATTGTCTGATGGAATGTTTATTTCTCAAACCAAATATGCTAAAGAATTGATCAAAAGGTTTGGATTAGATTCAGCCAAGCACATGAACACACCCATGAGCACTACTCTCAAATTGTCTAGGGAATCTAATGGCAAGAGTGTTGATTCTAGTCTGTATAGAAACATGATAGGGAACTTACTATATCTTACAGCTAGTAGACTTGATATTGCTTTCAGTGTAGGAGCTTGCGCCAGATAACAATCCGATCCCAAAGAAATTCATTTGAAAGTTGTTAAAAGAATCATTAGATATGTTTCAGGGACTTCAGGATATGGCTTATGGTATCCATATGACTCATCTACTTGCATTGCTGGATACTCAGACGCTGATTGGGCTGGGAATGTGGATGATAGAAAATCTACTAGTGGTGGGTGCTTTTACCTAGGAAACTGTCTAGTTTCTTGGCACAGCAAGAAACAATCATCCATCTCCTTATCTACAGCTGAAGCAAAATATATAGCAGCTGGTAGTGGTTGTACTCAAATGCTATGGATGAGACAAATGCTCAAAGACTATGGCATTGAACAAAGTAGCATGAACTTGTATTGCGATAACATTAGTGCTATCAATATCTTCAAAAATCCTGTCCAACACTCTAGAACTAAACATATTGATATTAGACATCATTTCATTAGAGAATTGGTTGAAGAAGGAGTCATAGTTTTGGAGCATATTCCTACAGAAAAACAACTTGCAGACATTTTAATAAAACCTTTGGATGTTTCAAAATTTGAAAATATGAGGAAATCCCTTGGTGTTTGTGATATTAGATGATCTCTGTTTACTTGTTGTTATCATTTTAGTTGTTTCATTTATATTTATTTTGGTTCAGTTTTTTTTAAACTAAAAAAAATAAAAAATAAAAAAAATTTAGTTTTTTCGGCTAGCCGTGGACCCTCGTGGCCGTTAACCGCCTTGTCGGGCCTATGTTTTTATATCTCCTGCTATTTTCCTTCCCTCTTTATTTTCGTTACGTGTTTCCTCCCTGTTTCGTCTCCCTCGTTGCTGGGCCTTCGTCTTCCACTGTTCTTCCTCTTGATAGGTATTCTCTCTCTTTCTTTTCTTCTATTTCCTTGTTTTTTTTATCGTTTTTCATTGTTCTTTGTCTGTTTTTTTCTTTTGTATGCTCATTTTCCTCCGTGTGTTTCCTTTCTCTGTGTAGGTTTCTCAAACCCTAACTCATTATGTGTTTCCTTTCTCTTTCCAACTCTCTCCATTTTATTTGTCTCTGTTCTTGTCCGTGTCTTCCTTTCCTTTCTCATATTTAGTATTGCTCTTTTGTGTTTGTTATTCTGCCCTCCATCTGTTTGTGAAAATGCCTCCTCGGATGAAATCTGTTGTAAATCATCCCTCTAAAAGAGGACGATCTACTGTTGGTTCCTCGTCTCGTCGAGCGAGATCCTCTCCTTCTCCTCCACAGTCTCCATCCTCATCCCCCTCTCAATCACCATCATCTTCACCTCCTCCATCTGAGCCAAATCGTCTCAATCCAAATGCTCAAATGTTATCTGTCATGAAAAAGAGACTAATTATGGTTGAGCGTCGCTCTTTGCGTGACGTTCTGAATCCTCATGATACACTCGCCATACTTACCCACATTGGTTGGGAAAATATTCTTGAATGGGGTGACAAGGCTTATCCCTCTCTTGTCTACAGTATGTATGCTTCCATTACTGATGTCGTATCCATTGTTGAGTCTTGCTCTTTAGTGTTGCATTTCGACATCAAGTTGTCTCAATTGACCCTGATCGTATCTCCTCTGTTATGAACATCCCTGTAAATCAAAATGGCCTCTCTATGGTTGTTGATTCTCTCACTGTGGCTGAAAAGGCTGAAGCCACCCGCACTCTATGCGGCTTTGATGCTGAGTGGGATCCTAAGAAAAATTTCCTGCCTATAGGTGCCTTGATCCCAAAATATAGACTCTTACACAATCTCTTTACTTTCAATGTCTATCCTCGTAAGGGCAATAGGACCAAACTCACTATGTATATGGTCAATATCCTTCACAAGGTCATTACTGGTACTCCCATGTGTCTTCCTTCACTCATATGTCGTGCTATTGTGCGTTTTCATCTATCTAATGCTTCGAAGACTGCTGCTCCATTCAGTTATCTTATGTCGCAGCTAGCCCGCTACTACGGTGTTCCTCGCCCTACTGAAACCCCTATTGTTCATACACCGTTTCGAAAAGTTAATCTAATTCAAATGAATCTTCAACCAAATTTGGAAGCTGGACTCATTCCTCCTCCCGCAGATGTGGTCGCTCCCCAGCAGCCTTCAGTCCCTCTTGCAGAAGCTCCTTCTACTTCTCACCGTCAGGCTACTCCCTCTGCTGCAACTCGGAGTATTGGAGAATGTTTGGACGCTTTCGAGCGACAGCAGTCCAAGATAGAGAAGCTGTTGAAAAAGACTTTGAAATATTTAAGTGCTCTGTCCAAGGGATGTCGCCAATAGAATTATAATGACATGCCTCCTTCTCCGTCTCCTCCTTCGGACTAGCATGTCTTAGACCCATTAGCCACTTGTTTCTATTGGTTCTTTTCTTTTGGTGGCGTTGCTTTTGGCTTGTGGCTGCCCCTACTTTGTTGTTGCTGAACTATTTCTCCTTATTGTCTATGGATGTAACTTTATCTTGCTTTGGATCAATCTTTTGTATGGATGTTTCTATAATATCAATGATTAGTGATTCCTTTACATCCATTATCTCTTCTCTATTGCTTTATTATATGTCTTTTATACATCCATCATTTTATCTTTATCAATTTATGACAAAAGGGGGGAGAGAGGCTTCCCGAGCTTGTTTCCCAAGTGTACAGATTTGCAGGTACAATTTCAGGGGAAGAAGTGTTGGAAAATAGGCCGGCCATTCAGATAGGCTTCAAAAACTTTTGACCCACTTGATGCAGGGATCAGCTATCTAGAAGACAATAAACCCAATCCAAGATGCAATCCCTCAAACTCATAAATCATGTACAGCAATATAACCTATCTAGAAGATAAAAAACAACACCTAAACATGCAACCACGAAATCCACAACATACAGTGATGTAGATTATACCTTTGGAGCTTCGTTATGCTCTAATGGAGAATTTGAATTCTTTCTTTGATGATGAACACCTTCACTAATCAAATTAGAATCTCCAACACCTTTTGATCTTCCACGCTATGACACGTATCAGATTCTCTTTTCTCAAGAAGATGGTGGAATCTCCAAGAGAAAAACCCTAGAGGAAACTAGAAGAGAAACTAGAAGAGGGAAGTGATGTGCAACAACTTGCACAAGAGAGGAAGATGATGATGGGCGTGAATCCCTAGGTGGAATCAATGCATGGGACGTCCAAGCCCCCTCTCTCTCCTTTTATAACACTTAAGCAACCTCCTCTTACTGATTGAAATAGAAGTCTTACTTCCATAACAATTAGTTGCTTACCAAATCACAATTAGAAGTCTTACTTCAAATATGATTAGTAACTTCCTCTTTTACTAATTAAAATAGAAGTCTCACTTCCATTAATAATTAGTAACTTACTATTACCACTATTAGAAGTCTCACTTCAAATAGAAATAATAACTTTCTATTTCCTTTTAGAGTTCTACTTTAATTAGTATCTTTCTAATATCTTGGGCTAGCGTGGGGACCACTAGGGATTCCTTAGAAAGCTGGCTTCAACTGGGACACGTGACCCCACATCTCATGTGCAATCGGGGCCCACAGTTAATTGCAAATAACTCTACCATATAAATGCAATTGCACTCCAGTCTTAGTAATAAATTACAATGAAGACCCTAAACTTGCCAATTACCACAAGTAAACCCCTCCATCTATATCCATGGATCAATTGGACCTGTCCACCAAAATAGATCCATATCTTATTATCCTTGAGCCCCAATTAATTATAATAATCATTTGGTACCAATCAAATTAACTCTTAATTGGAATGGGTGCGCACTTACCAATGATAAATCCATTAATTGGCACAAGGGGATATTAAAGATAGATTCCATCTTGACCATTGAATGTTCCCACAGCTCTACTACCACGTACCCAAATCACCGAGGTGTTGACCTACAATTGGCCTCACTCATTGGTGACTCAAACCAAATGAATAGATAGAAACTTGAGTTCATTAATGTCTCAGGATTATGAGCCTATTGCTAGGGAATTATGAGAGCAGACCTTAAAGTAAAGACAGTGTTTATAAGGTGCTTCTCATGGTCCTTCAATACATCCAATGTACCAGCACCATGATCCAGAATCTTACATTCTGATGATCAAGACAAATCATACTATCTCAAAGTGATCAAAGTGCTGCAACCTTGTCAGATGAGATGCCCAATCTCATCACTGGTTGTGAAGATATTTAAGTATAAGATTTGCAATACATGTCTCCGTATGTGGATCTCATCCACACACATATATTACATCTAGTATACTTGTGGACTCCGATTCATCTCATGAATCATTATGTCATTCGTATTGGTTATGTGCAAACAAGTAATAAAACATCATTCATCTCATGAAAGGAAAGCAATAATATATTTTGATAAATAAATAAATTAATCAATTTATTCATCATATACTGGTATTGAGACCATAAAACTAACAATCTCCCACTTGGGCTCAATGCCAGTCAGGGTTGCATCTCATGCAGATCCTATCTACTTACTGCCCAAAGACTTAGGTACTCAAAGGCTTAGTAAAGGGATCTCCCAATCTCTCTGACCATTTGTTATAACCTCTGTACATGCTTTTGGCTCCTGGGTTCCTTGGACTTATCGACTGCCCTCCTGTTATCACAGTAAACTGTGAGCGGCCGTCCTGCCAAAAGTACCACTCCAAGTTCCATAAGGAATCTGTTGAGCCAATCTGCTTTTTTAGCTGCTTCTCAAGCAGCTACAACATAAACACATACCCAGAAGTTGATTTCTTGGAATCCTTATCTGACTGGAAGTCAGTATCTATGTAACTGACTCATTACTGTCGTAAATCAACATGTGATATTTAGTCCTTCTCAAGGATTTGAGAACACATCTTACAGCAGTCCAATGGTTAAGACCTGGGTTAGACTGATATCTGCTGACTAAGCCAAATGAATGATAGATATCCGGTATAGTATATAGCATAGCATACATGAGGCTACCAACACCCGAAGCGTATGGTATCGACCTCATCTGCTCCTTTTTCCTCAGGTGTCTTGGGACACTGATCCTTGGAAAGGTGCACTCCATGCCTGAAAGGTGTAATACCCTTCTTGGAGTCTTGCATAGCAAACCGTACCAGTACCTTATCTATGTATGCATATTAGGATAAGCCTATCATCCTATTTATCAAGTCTCAATGGAGTTTGATCCCTAGGATGTGACTGGCTTCTCCCAAGTCCTTCATATCAAAAGTCTTAGCCAACTAAACCTTCTACTGTTGAAAACATCCATATACCACTCTCTAGGAGAAGGATGCCATCAACTAGAAAAATTTCCCTGCCTCCTTTACTTTTCATGTACACTCATGACTCATCCGGATTTTGACAAAAATCAACTGAATTGATTCCTTAGTCAAAACGAATGTTCCAGCTTCGGGATGCCTGCTTCAGTCTATAAATGGACTTCTGCAGCTTGCAAACTCTTTGCTTTTGGTTACTCGCTATAAAAACGCCTGGCTGCATCATATAGATGTCTTCCTCAAGATGGCCATTGAGAAACGTCGTCTTGACATCCATTTGCCAAATCTCGTAATCGAGATGAGCTGCAATGGATAAGAGTATCAGGATGGACTTGAGCATGGCTACCTATAATAAGGTTTCCTCATAATCGATATCTTCTTTCTGAGTATATCCTTTCGCAACAAGCCTGACCTTAAAGGTCTCAACTCTTCCATCTGGTCCTCTCTTTCTCTTGTAGACTCACTTGCACCCAATAGGTTAGATATTGGCAGGCAAGTCCACAAGTGTCCAGACCTGATTAGAGTACATAGATTCCATCTCAGCTTTCATAGCATCTTGCCAATGTCCCGAATCTTTGTCATTAATTGCATCATCATAGTTACAGGGATCTTGTTCCGGTTCTTCCAGGACTGCCTCGTAAGACTCTCCCAAGAACGTGAACTTGTCAGGGGGTCTGACAATCCTCCCACTACGACGGGCCACTGTTGTAACTACTGGGTCCGGTAAGGGCGCTTCTTCCTCAGGTTCGGTCATACTAGGATTTGGAATTGTTTTCTCTTGAATTTCTTCCAAAATCACCTTTCCTAAATATTTCCGGTCTAGCATATAATCTTCCTCCAGAAAAACCGCATTAGTACTTACCAGCACTTTCTTCTCTCTGAGATTATAGAATAACCAACATTTAGTTCATTTAGGATATCCTACAAACGTGCATACTTCCGACTTCGTTTCCAACTGATCCATCTTAACCTTTAGCACATGTGCCTTACAACCCCAAATGTGTAAATGTTGTAGACTAGGCTTTCGCCCGGACCACAACTCCCGGGGAGTCTTAGGTATAGACTTAGATGGTACGAGGTTTAGTATGTACATCGCAGTATCCAAGGCGTATCCCCAAAAGGATATAGGTAATCCTGAGAAACTCAGCATAGACCTGTCATATCTAAAAGAGTCTGGTTCCTTCTTTCTGCTACTCCATTCTGTTGAGGCATACCAGGAGCAGACAACTGGGATAAAATCCCATTTTTTGATAAGTATCCCATAAAATCAGTGAAGAGATATCCTCCTCTGGCCCTGACATTAATGGGTCCACACACATCAGTATACACTAATTCCAATAAATCTTTGGCCCCATTGCCCTTTGATGAAAAGGGCCTTTTGGTCATTTTACCTTCCAGACAGGACTCACAAACAGGCATTGGTTCTACCACCATTGAAGGCAAGATACCATCTTTCACTAGCCTGTCAATCCTATTTAGGTTTATATGACCTAGCCTCAAGTGCCAAAGTTTTATTGGATCAGATGAAGGTGATTTCCTCTTTAATGATGGTCTATTAATTGTTTCAGTATCATGTATCTCTTACATTGTGGGATTAACAAATAAATTCCATTGATTACCTTGTCAGAATACATAAAAGTATCGTACCTCTTTATGACAATTTCAGTACCAAGAGTAATAGAATAACTCTTATTCACCAAACTAGAAACTGAAATTGAATTCCGCCGTAAAGACGGTACATATAACGTGTCTGACAAAACCAATTTATCATTTATAAAACATAATGTAATAACTCCCACTGAAACAACCTCTGCCTTAGCATAAGATCCTAGGTTGACAATGATTTCTCCGTCACTGAACCTCCTGGTTTTCCTGAACCCCTGCAACGAATTACATATGTGATCAGTTGCCCTGGAGTCCATACACCAAGATTATGAAATACCAATTGCAAAAGTAACTTTAGAAATAAGTGACTCAATCATACCTGAGGTCTTCTTCTTAGACAGATATTCTGGACAATTCCTTTTTCCAATGTCCTGTCTTACCACAATGGAAACACTTTTCTTTTACTCCCGTACCCTTAGCCTTGGCCATACTACAAGTAGAACCATTCTCCACCTTAGGACCCTTGATGACTGATTTCTTCTTGCTATCTTGGTCTTTGCCTTTCGGCTTGGTCCTAGCAAATGACTTTTCTGTCATGAGGGAATTTTGCTCTTTCTTCATGATTTCCTCAATCACTACCAGCTGGCGAGACAACTCAGCTATGGTCATTTCCAATTTATTATAATTGATCTCGAAATGATTGAAAGAATCCAGTAGTGACTGAAGGATCATGTCGATCTGCGATTCTTTATCATCGTAACACCCAGTACATCTAACTCATTTAGTGCGAGACTCATCTTCAACAAATGTTTTTGTACTGGGGTTCCCTCAGCCATCTTAGTGTTTATCAGCACCTTCATAGCAGCTTGCCTAGCAGGTCTAACCTGGTCCGCAAACATCTCCTTTAAGTTCGATATAATATCGTATGCTGACTTATAGGATTGATGTTGGTGTTGTAAAACATTAGACATGGATGCCTGTATAAAACATCTGGCTACCTCATTGTCTTTTGTCCATTCGGTGTAAAGGTCATTTTCATACTGAGGTGCATGAAGCTCAGGCTCAAGAAGGGAGGGTATGGTTAGGACATATCTGCATCCTGAAGCTGTCAGGATAATATCCAGGGTCCTTTTCCAGTCTATAAAGTTGGATTCCATCAACTTATTCTGGTTGAGGATGATCGCAAGTGGATTGAAAGTATTTGAATTCATGCTTAAAATACTGTAGCACATAACCATACATTCAATTAATGAATTGAAATGACATTAGGGTTTAGTATTCTACCAAATTTATATGGAATCCTCATAACCACTAAATTCAGAATGCATAGGAATCCCAATCCCCGGGGTATGCCTCCTTGGGGAGTGCGAATACCACCTAGATTGGTGCGGATCAAAGTTGGTCAAAATTAGGATTAAGACTAACTTTCCATGATCCCCTTCATTCATTATTATCTAGGTATCTCATACCAAATAATGAATGACTCCCGATTAGCTTCGGTTTCTAAAAATAAATGAGGCAAATCCTTGGGGATACTACATCATTATTTTAGTTAAGTGTGACCCACCAACTAGCATTGCATGACAACCGTTGCGAGCAGCTCCTCCTTGGGGAGTGGGCCCTCGCCCCGTCTCACCAACACTCTCCATAGGAGATCCATATCTAGTAACCAGACAAGTAAAAGCCCTCTGTGAGGAACGGCCATTCTCAAGATAGCGCGAGGCTAATACTTTCCTTACAATCGACCTATGGTGGAAAACCATGGAGATTTCTAAATATAAATGCCCCGCTCCCACTTAATATTTTAGAATTGAGGATTTCCTTGTAAGGTATTAGGGCCCACATATATATTTGAACATCAAATCATCTCATGATATGATCAAAGATTGGTTCCAAGTCAAGTTATTTTGAGGAAAGTCCAGTTTCTTAAATTAGTGTTACCAATGTGTCCATCTCATGGGTCATCAACACTAATTAGAACTCTTTCCAAAAATTAATTTGATTTGACCAATTTTAGTAACTCGCTATGTTTGGATCATATTTGGAAATATTCTAAATTAAGCATGTATCCATAAATAGAAAGTGCTAAAATTAAAAACTAGTCCTCTCCTCCACATGGCCCTAGCAGAATAGATTTCTTGGACTTCTAGACTTTCCAAAACTTTGGAATTCCTCAAACTCTTTGGGCAACTCCAAAACTCTTTTGGTAATCTTCAAGCTCTTTGATTAGGAGTCCAACATCGCTTTCCTTCTTCGTCTCGGACATTGCCAGAATTTACAAATTTAAAAAAATTACATAAATTCCTATGCCTCGATTATGAGACTTACATGGTAATCTAAACATGGAAATAAAAGGGCTATATGGAAATTCATCATGCCTTGCCCTTTCACGGGAAACCAAGGAAACCATGACGCCCTTTACATTTAGCCTTAAATAAACCAATAACCATAAATAGAAAGCAAAAGACTTGTGGGCCATTTGGAGAGGACATGATCATCTGCAAGTTAGTATCTCATACAACAAAGCATCTCAAAAAACCAGGTCACCAAACAACAATGGAAAAACAAGATGCCAAAAATAGTCATCCTTTTAATACATGCACTTCGCAGAGGGGGTCCGAGGGTGTCCCCCGGCGGGGGTCGAGTTGCTCGCAACGATGTTCCTGGTCGACCGAGCACGAGGCCAGGTCGACCCGCCTGACGAAGGCAGAAAATTGGGTTTTCTCAATTCGAGTCCAAACACCTCCAAAACACTTTTGAAGGCTTTCAATGGCATCCTACCATCCTTCCATCATAATTAAACCCTTTTGTGACTATCCAAACATGAATTTACTACATAAAGTAAACAAACCCAATCATAACTGATCCTTACATAGCCCTAGGACTATCCTCTTCATATCTCATGCAAAGATTAGATCTAGATCACTGATCTAACATGATTAGAGATGAGGTATGACTCTGATACCAATTGTTGGAAAATAGGTTGGCCATTCAGATAGGTTTCAAAAACTTTTGACCCACTTGATGCAGAGATCAACTATCTAGAAGGCAATAAACCCAATCCATGATGCAATCCCTCAAACTCATAAATCATGTACATCAATATAACCTATCTAGAAGATAAAAAAAATAGCACCTAAACATGCAACCACGAAATCCACAACATACAAGGATGTAGATTATACCTTTGGAGCTTAGTTGTGCTCTAATGGAGAATTTGAATTCTTTCTTTGATGATGAACACCTTCACTAATCAAATTAGAATCTCCAACACCTTTTGATCTTCCACGCTATGACCCGTATCAGATTCTCTTTTCTCAAGAAGATGGTGGAATCTCTAAGAGAAAAACCCTAGAGGAAACTAGAAGAGGGAAGTGATGTGTAACAACTTGGACAAGAGAGGAAGATGATGATGGGCGTGAATCCCTAGGTGGAATCAATGCATGGGACGTCCAAGCCTCCTCTCTCTCCTTTTATAACACTTAAGCAACCTCCTCTTACTGATTGAAATAGAAGTCTTACTTCCATAACAATTAGTTGCTTACCAAATCACAATTAGAAGTCTTACTTCAAATATGATTAGTAACTTCCTCTTTTACTAATTAAAACAGAAGTCTCACTTCCATTAATAATTAGTAACTTACTATTACCACTATTAGAAGTCTCACTTCAAATAGAAATAGTAACTTTCTATTTCCTTTTAGAGTTCTACTTTAATTAGTATCTTTCTAATATCTTGGGCTAGCGTGGGGACCACTAGGGATTCCTTAGAAAGCTAGCTCCAACTGGGACACGTGACCCCACATCTCATGTGCAATCCGGGCCCACAGTTAATTGCAAATTACTCCACTATATAAATGCAATTGCACTCCAGTCTTAGTAATAAATTACAATGAAGACCCTAAACTTGCCAATTACCACAAGTAAACCCCTCCATCTATATCTATGGATCAATTGGACCTCTCCACCAAAATAGATTCATATCTTATTATCCTTGAGCCCCAATTAATTATAATGATCATTTGGTACCAATCCAATTAACTTTTAATTGGAATGGGTGCGCACTTACCAATGATAAATCCATTAATTGGCACAAGGGGATATTAAGGATAGATTCCTTCTTGACCATTGAATGTTCCCACAGCTCTACTACCACGTACCCAAATCACTGAGGTTTTGACATACAATTGGCATCACTCATTGGTGACTCAAAGCAAATGAATAGATAGAAACTTGAGTTCATTATTGTCTCAGGATTATGAGCCTATTGCTAGGGAATTATGAGAGCAGACCTTAAAGTAAAGACAGTGTATATAAGGTGCTTCTCATGGTCCTTCAATACATCCAATGTACCAGCACCAGGATCCAGAATCTTACATTCTGATGATCAAGACAAATCACACTATCTCATAGTGATCAAAGTGCTGCAACCTTGTCAGATGAGATGCCCAATCTCATCACTGGTTGTGAAGATATTTAAGTATAAGATTTGCAATACATGTCTCCTGTATGTGGATCTCATCCACACACATATATTACATCTAGTATACTTGTGGACTCCGATTCATCTCATGAATCATTATGTCATTCGTATTGGTTATGTGCAAACAAGTAATAAAACATCATTCATCTCATGAAAGGAAAGCAATAATATATATTGATAAATAAAGAAATTAATCAATTTATTCATCATATACTGGTATTGAGACCTTAAAACTAACAAGAAGTGCCTTAGATTTAGGGGGAGAGGTTTTTTCTCCTTTTTCTATGTTGGTAATCTATCTGTAATTCATTTGTAAAGGTCTTGTACCTTGTGTTTGGTTGCTTTTTGGGCTTTAATGGATATCTCATGTAACCATATTTAAGTTAGATGGTTGTCACGAAATTGACGAAGGGGGAGATTGTTAGTGTCACAGTTCTGTGATCACTGTGTTTGTATTGTCAATTTCATGGCAATGTGTTCCGGAGGTCTTTTCTCTCAAAGTGTGTCAAGGAAGATCTATTTCAAGAGATTCTTCTAGCTTTTGGATGGTCCCAGATTCGTCAAAATTGCCTCATTGTGTGTGCCAACCATCTCAGGTATTTCAGACCCAGAACCATTTCCTTTATGGACCCTAGGACCCTTGGGAGCCTTGGTTTAAAACTTGTTTTCAAACTCTTTTATTCACATTCTGTTTTGTCCAGAAAAAGGAGGTTTGGTGACCTTTCAGTCACCTGGCGGCTAGCCTCTTTGCAAGAAGCGGCTAACTGCCAGGTAATCGAAATTCCTCGGTTGCAATTCCAGTATGCAACTTTCTGGGAAAATTAGTTCGGTCACCCAGCGGTTACCTTTCGGCTAACCGCAGTATGGTATGGCGGCTAACCGACAGGTAACCGAAAATCCCACGATTACATTTCCAATATGCATACCTCTGATGTTAAGGAAGTTCGGCCACCCCGCGGTTACCTTGCGGCTAACCGCCATATGGGCTGACGGCTAACCGCCAGGTAATCGAGTTATCCCGGTTACATTTCCAGAATGCATACTATCTGCTGTTAACGGAGTTCGGCCACCCCATGGTTACCTTGCGGCTAACCACCATCGATCAACATGAAGATCCATCGTCGATCATCGCAAGAAGAATTTCAAAAGACGCGGCACGGCCCGCGACTCTTCAAATCCCCGACGACCACTTAATGTTGTTAATTGACCCAACTAAATGCGGTCATTAACTCATTGTTTTGGATGGCCCAATCAGAAGCAAGGAAATGGGAGTTACAAGTCAAAGCCATCATGGCATTAAAGATTTGAAACTCCTCTCATCATGGAGATTAAAGGCGATTAAAAGCCCATCATTCTCCATCGGCCAATCAGATTCAAGGAAAAAGGAGTTACAAAATCAAGAAATAAAAACTTGTAACTCCTCCCATCATGAGCTTTAAAGCCATCAATGCTCATAAACACTCCTAAATGGCTACCAAAGGCCTATAAATAGGAGATCATTCCAAGAAGAACGGATCCAGAAATCCATCCAAAAAAAATCAAAGAAAAATCAGCCAGAAAGATCATTCAGAATTCCCAGAAGCTCTGAAGAAACTTTGCTGCAACAAACACCACAAGGTGATCAAAGTCCCTTGGGGGGCACTCCCCCTCAAGGCAAAGCCCTCTCTTCTCCTATTCAACATGGCCAAGACGCGACTCTTCAACCCGTCTCTTCATTCTTTTATTGGGTATAGTACCTTCCCTTGGTCCTTATCCTCTAAAAAACCTGAAGTCCAAGCCAAGCCAAAGAATCAAAGCATAAAGCGTTCTCATCTGAAGGACGATGGCGAAGTCAATACATGACTTGCGACCGTCGATCTGAACGGGTTCCCGCAATCCCCTGAGAAGTCAAATTCCTTTTCTTACTTTTCCGTTGTATTTTGTATTTTCTTTAAGAGACAAAAAAAATCACATTTCTTGTCTTTCTTCATTGATGAGATTTGTAAATCGCCTTTTACGGCACAAAATCGCCTTTTACAGCACAAATCATCTTTTACGACAAAATTGCCTCTCACGGCATTAAAAAGAAAAACTGTCTCTTTTCTTAAATATATGTGCAATGGAAAGTTAGAAAAAAGGTTGATTTACTTTCTACTTGTGAGGGTGGATCTCCGGATCACCATTTCTAAATTCCAAGTAGAATAGAAAATCTGGCATACCCGTACAAAAATGTTGATACCCGCCTTCTCCCCCTTTCTTCCCTCCATTCGGCCTTTCTCGGTGACCCCGGGGACAGATGGGAGAGGAAAGGAAGGAAATCGGGTCCATCATACTCTTCTATGCAAACAAACGAACAAACCAAAAAGAGAGGGGGAGTAAAAGAACAAAAGGTTTTCAACACAGTTACAGATATGAAAGCCAGCATAAAATACATCATCATTTTATCAGGAACAAGACTAAACAAGCGCTCCACGAATTTAGGCAAATCCCTGAATAACAATAACAGAAAAATAATGCATAAAAAAAATGTGCCCATGCCGCCCCTTGCAATGGCCAAGATCTATGTTAGGATTCTAAAATCATGTTCACCACGTTCTCATTTAAATCCAATGGAAAAGTCCAATAAACTTAACAATCTTCACTAGACCTGTTAGTTTCCACGGGTGGCACAAAACCTCACTCCTCATTTGTGTCCAGATTTGTGCAAGAAAGACAATTTTACCCTCTTTGGGCCAAAACTTGGGTTTCTGGGCTTCAAACATGAATGGGCTTAATACGAAAGTTGTAACACGTCGAAATATCAATCAAATGAAATCAAAATCACAATCACACGGAAATCGATACGATCTTCCCAAGCTCACACGTGCACTCAGGCCATCCTGAGTGTGTCTAACTAATATTAAACGTTCTCAAAATTACTAAAACTATATCCAAGACTAAAACTAATCACTTCTAACCCAACAATAACTAAACCCACTTAGGACTAAAAACATACTAATCACACACCAATCGGATTGGTCTGGGTCGGGGTCTAACATCCTCCACCCCTTAGGATATTTGGTCCACCAAATAAATCAAACAATTACCTCTGGTAAAAGCTGTGGATACTTCCTTTGCACTTGCTCTCTCAATTCCCAGGTGACTTCCTCTGGCTCGTGATTTTCCCAAAGTACCTTGACCCAATGAATAGTCCGGTTTCTCAATTCTTGCTCTTTGGTGTCAATGATCTTGATCGGTCTTTCCACATACGAGGCATCTTCTCGAATCTCTAAAGGCTCATGTTGTAGAATGTGTGCAGGACTAGAGACATACTTCTTGAGCATCGAAACGTGAAAAACATTGTGTACCCCGGAGAATTCCGGCGGTAACGCAAGTCTATAAGCTACATCTCCAATCTTGCTCAAAATCTCATACGGACCAATAAACCTTCTAGACAATTTGCCCTTCTGTCCAAATCTCAATGTCCCCCTAGTTGGTGAGACTTTCAAAAACACCTTGTCACCCACCTGAAACTGCAATTCTCTTTTGCGAGTGTCTGCATAACTCTTCTGCCTACTTCGGGCAATCTTCAACCTTTCCTGAATCAACTTGACCTTGTCACTTGTCTCTCCAACTATCGTCGGTCCATGGAAACTACGCTCACCGACTTCTTCCCAGCAAACCGGAGTTCTGCATCTTCTACCATAAAGTGCCTCGAAAGGTGCCATACCGATGCTAGAGTGGTAACTATTGTTATAAGCAAATTCGCAAAGCGGTAGGCATTCATCCCACTGAACCTTGAAATCCAATACACAAGCACGCAACATGTCTTCGAGAGTCTGTATCGTCCTTTCTGACTGACCATCGGTCTGAGGATGATAAGCTGTGCTGAACTGGAGTTTGGTACCCATCGACTCATGAAGAGTCTTCCAAAACTTTGAAACAAATCTACTGTCTCTGTCTGAAGTAATGGAGACGGGCTGACCATGCTTACTAACAATCTCATCAACAAACAACTTCGCAAGCGGTGCCATGTGCATCATATTCCCTGTCTTCATCGGAATGAAGTGAGCAGACTTTGTCAGACGATCTACAATGATCCAAATTGCATTATTTCCCTTCTTAGTATTAGGCAAACCGGAGACGAAATCCATGGTAATGTGCTCCCATTTCCACTCCGGAATCTCCAAAGGCTGTAACAAACCAGGAGGCTTCTGATGCTCTGCCTTGATCAACTGACAAGTTAGACAACGAGACACAAAAGCTGCTATCTCTCTCTTCATGTTGTTCCACCAAAACCTATTCTTCAAATTTTGGTACATCTTCGTGCTACCCGGATGCATAGAATATCTCGTACTGTGAGCTTCGTTCATTATCTCATTCTTCAAATCATCCACATTCGGCACACACAACCGGTCACGGAAATACAATATCCCATTCACCATCTTGAAATCTGGGCGTTCTGCAATAACTTCTACTATCTTGGCCAAGTCTGGGTCTTGCAACTGATTTTCCTTAATCTTCTGGATGAAGGTAGGTTCTGATACTGTCATGTTCGCTAACATCGCACCCAATCTCAGGGTTTGTACCTCTACACCCAATTCTTCAAACTGCTGTAAGACACCCATTCCTCTCAAATTGGCCATAGCCACTGATTTCCTACTCAACGCATCTGCTACCACATTCACTTTGCCTGGATGGTACTTGATCGGAAAGTCATAATCTTTGATATATTCCATCCACCTCCTCTGCCTCATGTTCAAATCCTTCTGCGAAAACAAATATTGTAAACTTCTGTGATCTGAATGGACCTCGAATCTCTCTCCATAGAGATAGTGTCTCCACATCTTCAATGCGAAGACAACCGCCGCCAACTCCAAGTCGTGAGTCGCATAATTCTTCTCATGATCCTTCAACTGCCTCGAGCCATAAGCAATCACCTTGCCATCTTGCATCAATACACAACCCAGTCCCACATTCGAAGCATCTGTATAAACAATAAATCCGTCGTTGCTCGAGGGTAATGTAAGGATTGGGGCTGCGGTTAACCTTCCTTTCAACTCTTGAAAACTGGTTTCACACTGATCAGTCCAAACAAATGGGACATTCTTCCTAGTCAACTTTGTCAATGGGGCTGCAATGGACGAAAAACCTTGGACAAATCTTCTGTAATAGCCTGCTAAACCCAAAAAGCTTCTAATTTCTGTCACACTGATTGGCCTTACCCAACTAACAACTGCCTCTATCTTCACTGGATCAACTGCTAAACCTTCTCTGGAGATGATGTGGCCTAGAAAAGCAACTTGCTCTAACCAGAATTCACACTTACTGAGTTTCGCATATAACTGATTGTCCCTCAAGAGCTGCAACGCTGTCCTCAAATGTCCTTCATGTTCCTTCTTACTCTTAGAATACACAAGGACATCATCAATAAATACTACTGTAGAGTGATCCAAATATGGTGCAAAGACCTTGTTCATCAAAGCCATAAAGACTGCTGGTGCATTTGTCAAACCAAAGGGCATCACTAAGAACTCATAGTGCCCATATCTTGTTCTAAAGGCTGTCTTCTGGACATCTGAGTCTCTAACTCTCAACTGATGGTATCCTGACCTCAAGTCTATCTTGGAAAAATAGGCTGCTCCTTGCAATTGGTCAAACAATTCGTCTATCCTTGGCAAAGGATACTTGTTCTTCACGGTCACATGGTTCAACTTCCGGTAGTCAATGCACATTCTCAGGCTTCCATCCTTCTTCTTCACAAACAACACCGGTGCTCCCCACGGTGAAACACTTGGCCTAATAAAATCTTTGCTCAACAAATCTTGCAATTGGAGCTTTAGCTCACCCATTTTTGCTGGAGCCATCCTATATGGTGCAATCGAGATCGGAGCTGTCCCTGGAAGGAGCTCAATCGTGAACTCAACCTCTCTAATTGGTGGTAAACCCGGGATTTCTTCTGGAAAAACATCCGGAAATTCACACACAATGGGGATATCCTCCACCCCTTGGGACTGTTTATCCTCCGTGATAAACGCAATAAATGCCTGACACCCACTCTGCACTAATCTGCTTGCCTTCAACACTGAAATAAACCCTGCCTGAGATTTTCTCCTGTTCCCCTGAAATATCAACTCTGCCTGTGGTCCTTGGAATCTGAATGTGATGGTCTTACTAAAACAATCCATAGTGGCATGATATGCTTCTAACCAATCCATGCCTAAAATAACATCAAAATCATGCATGTCTAAAACTATGAGGTTGGCCGGTAAATTCACATCTCCTAACAACACTGTACAACTAGGGTAATGGTTTCTACACACAACTTGTTTCCCTACTGGAGTGGTCACTACTAAGATGTAATCCAATTCACTACATGGTGCATCAATCAACTTAGCAAAACTAGGAGATGAAAATGAATGTGTGGATCCAGGGTCAAACAAAATCTGGGCTTCTACCCCACAAACAAGAAGTTTACCTTCTACCACGTCTCCTGCAGCTTCAGCATCTGCACGGTTGAGATAGTATAACCGTCCATGCATCTGTAGTCTGTTCGGTACTTGGTTCTGCCTTCCTTGGCCTTGTCTGTTCTGCTGTGGAGGACGAGCATTCTGATTCTGCACTTGTGGCCTAGCCTGCTGCTGTTGCTGAGGTGGTCTGACTTGATTCTGAACTGGTGCTTGGTTCTGAGGAGCTACTTGTCTCTGCTGCTGGTTCCTGTTCCCTTGATTCTGAAGTAGTGGGCAATCCTTGATTGAATGGTTCATAGCCCCACACTTGAAACAGGCACCCATGGCCTTCCTACATTCGTGAGTTTCATGATTCTTACCACAATGTCCACAACCCTGCCTCACATGGCCTTGCTCTTACCTCGGCTTCTTGCCCTGTTGCTGCCTCTGATTCTGCTGCTGATACTGCTGCTTCCTGTCCTGAACAATCATATTATTAATATCTTCAAAGGTGTATGCCCGCTTGACTGCCTCATCATATGTAGCTGGAGGTACTACACCTATGACATCTCTCATGATGATCGGATTCAGCCCTTCCAAAAACTTAGTTATCTTCTTCCTTTCCGTATCAATTAGCTCGGTAGCATATCTAGCCAATCTCTCAAATTTGGTGACATAGTCTAACACGGTCATGCTACCTTGCTTGAGTTGCTGAAACTCAATAGCCTTCTGCCTCTTGACATGAGAGGGAATGTATTTGTCTTGAAACTGTATCTTGAAAGCTGCCCATGCCTCATCATCTGCCATCACTGCATAAGGATCCTTGACTGTTTGCCACCACCGGTCTGCAAGCCCATAAAATAAAGAAGCAGTGAGGTTGACTTTCTGTATACCCGTGCACATGAAAACATCAAAGATCTTCTCCGTATTGACTAGCCAGTCATCTGCCACTAGCGGGTCCTCATTGCCCGAAAACTCCTTTGGTGCTCTCTTCCTAAACTTCTCAAATAGAGCATTAGGGTCAGGATCCCTATTTTGTATCACAATCTGAGGACCTGCAGGTGGTGCTACATTCCTGTTCTGAAGTACTTCTAACAGTTGCCTCTGAACTTGTGCCATCTCATCATCCTTCTTAGTTAGTTGCTCTTGAAATCTTGCTTGATTCTCATTTGCCTGCCTTTGCTATGCTATCATGGCTTGCATCAATTCTTGAAACTGTGTAGCTGTCGGTGTCTCAGATGCATCTGACTCATTCTGATTACTGCCTGAAGCATGATGATTTGGAGCTTTTCTCGGAGGCATATTGCTGTAACACAAAGAGTTAGAACACAATAATCATGGTACAAGGGTTTCTAGGATCCTATATGAATGAATCTATCGAACTCACGAATCCTCGCCACGTTCCTAAGACCTTTCTAGTTTCTTTTAAGTGCCTGAAACATGTCTCGCTCTGATACCAGTCCTGTCGCGACCCCGGAACGGATCCCGGGCCCGCGATGAGTGTAGCATTGCATTCGGTGTTGTTAATTGCTATCCCACAGGTTCCCGCGGTGAGGATTCCCAAAGACACGCGGAATCTGGCTCACACGTACAAGTATGCGGAAGCGTGTAGCAAAACACATCAAGATGAGCCCAACAAAACATTTGGGTGCCATAACAAATGATCACAAGGCATGGTATCATAGAAAGAAGCTAACAAGCATTCCCATTAATATTCAAGTTATAGAACTAATACAAAAACAAGTTAAGTTTAGTACAACCCATAAGAGACCAATAAAGGTCAATACAATCTCAAAATAGTCAAAAGGAACCCCAAGACTAAGGGTGACGAAACTCGAGAACCAGACCGACATCTAAATGACATCGTCGGGCTGCCACTCTCTCACGGGAGTTGGCTCACAAGCCTCCTCCTGACGCTCCTCCTCAAAGGCAACGTCTCCTGCACCTGGGCACCAATAAACAAGGGTCAAACACGACGGTTTGGCAGGTAACCAATTTAGGCATGAACATGAACAATAACATTTAGAGAAAACATGTGAGCAAATCTTTGGTATGAAGTACTATCAAAGTTGAGATACATTTTCAAGAGTACGAACAAAGCTGAGATACAAAATAATCTAGCATGAGTACATAATATATCATGAATAGTTATCAACCACGAAGAGCCCATCCTTTCTCTATCATTTGTATAATGAAAAGAGCAAGCACGCACGACAAGCACGATATACATAATATAAGCACGACACGATTTCCCACAAAGACGGGAATTCCGGCCGCGGAACCGGACACGCACGATGTGTAATAAATACACGACCAGTCTGCAGACAGTCCACATGTTTAAAGACCCCCAAGCAGTGGATCAAACCGAAAGGGCAGTCTAAGCTCAGTGGTGTTTACTTAATTCATGAATGCACAAAACACGTGAAACACGATCAAAGCACGTCGAGATAAAAAGGGGGAAATCACTTATCAAAACACGACGAACACGACTAGCAAGAGGCATAATAATTATGCATAACACGCTTAGGAAGTGATCCCCTTTTTCTTGAAACAAAACTTCAAAACAAACTTATACTTGAAATACAAAATAAGTGCACGTTTGTACTTATAGTACCAAGACGAAAATTCAAATACGAAATCTGACAAGCATGTGCTAAGGCTACAAATTGACCTTTGTGTAATTGAAACTCCAAATGTCAGAATATACAAGAATTGGTGTCCTTAGAGGTTGGGTGGCATTTCGAGGTATCATTTACACAATGTCAAGTCAAAACCCTTAACATAGTCTAGTTTTCGGACCTCAAGAAAATTACACAAAATGGAAGAAACTCATCTTCCTGCAACTGGCAGGTTCGCTCGAGCGAACCTGTCACGTTGATGACACTTCGCTCGAGCGAGACACTTCGCTCGAGCGGACCTTACAAAGCGTAGACAGTTCGCTCGAGCGAATGTTGGCTCGAGCGAATAATAAAATGCGTTCGAACGAACGACTCACTGCCTCGCTCCGTAGGAGACAGTGGCATGTTCGCTCGAGCGAACCCAGGGTCGCTCCAGCGAACAGGCTGCTGCCTGAGCTCGCTGAGTGCAGAAATCCCCTTTCCTTGCACATCTTTCACTACATTCTTCTCCTTCTTCTCATCCACCAACCACATATCATCCCTTGAGCCTTCATGCTCACCAAGGGTTTATTTATCATCATCCACACATCCAAATCAAGTAAGATAAAATCATAAACTTTTAGACAAATCACATGCACAATTCCTAAAACGAAATAGAATCAAAATACAATGCACATGAAGCCTATAAAGATCACTTGCCTTGACCAAAGCTAAACACTCCTCCTCAAGTACTTCCTCAAGCTAATCAACACTACAAGAAAATCCAAGAGAAAACCACACAACTCACTAAATCTTGAAAACAAGAAACCCATTTAGAAAAAGGGTTGAAACTAGGAAAATCATGATCTTAAAGGACTAAAAAGACTCCATGAAAGATGTGGGTTGAAGCTCTTACCTAGGAATGGTCACACAAGAGAGAAGAGAGGAAATGTAGATCTTGTCCCAAAAGAAACTCCAAGAAACTTGTACCAATAGAGAGCTTGCAATGAGATGGAGAAGATGATGAACTTGAAACTTTATTTGGAGCTCTCTAACTAGATCATGCAAGGGGAAATGAGGAGGGAGAGAAAAAAGGGTTTTTCTTGCCCTAGGTTCAGAAGTTGCAGAGATTGGGGAAAGTGAATGAAAGAGAGGAAGAAATGAGACTTAAGTGATGACTCATGGGCCCATTGGGCTTGAACTTGAAATGGCTAAAACATGACCTTGTGGGCCTCGGATGACTTCGACGAAGAAGGATAAAACGATCGTCGAAATATCTAGTTTCCAAAAAGTATATTTTTGACATAGTTTTGAAGTCTCGAAAATTGTGTCCAGATTTGTGCAAGAAAGACAATTTTACCCTCTTTGGGCCAAAACTTGGGTTTCTGGGCTTCAAACATGAATGGGCTTAATACGAAAGTTGTAACACGTCGAAATATCAATCAAATGAAATCAAAATCACAATCACACGGAAATCGATACGATCTTCCCAAGCTCACACGTGCACTCAGGCCATCCTGAGTGTGTCTAACTAATATTAAACGTTCTCAAAATTACCAAAACTATATCCAAGACTAAAACTAATCACTTCTAACCCAACAATAACTAAACCCACTTAGGACTAAACACATACTAATCACACACTAATCGGATTGGTCTGGGTCGGGGTCTAACAGAGCCGTCTCTCATCGAGGTTATCCAGCTCTTGGAGTCTCAATTTGACATTGCTTTCTTGCGTCATGTCATTTTGTAGAGATACCCTTAAGGAAGGAATTTGAACCTCCAAAGGGACAACAGCTTCGCATCCATAGACCAAGGAGAATGGTGTGCTATGGGTTGGTCCTCGAACGGTGGTTCGATAGGCCCACAAAGCTTCAGGCAGTTTGTCGCCCCATTCTCTTTTGTGACTAGAGACCATTTTCTTGAGGATTTTGCAGAGCGTCTTGTTGAAGGCCTCTGCTAGTCCATTTGCTGCCGGATTGTACGGAGTTGAAGGACAACTTTGGATTTTGTATTTGTCGCAGAACCTGTAGAATCTGTGATCCCGGAATTGCGGTCCGTTATCATGGACGAATCTTTTAGGTATGCCGAAGCGACAAATGATGTTGGTGCGCAAGAACTGAAGGACTGATGAGGTCTTCATTTCACTAAGCGCGAATGCTTCTGACCACTTGGAGAAATAATCCGTAGCAGCGAAGATGAAGCGATGACCTTTGCTCGATGGAGGGGAGATAGGACCTATGATGTCCATACCCCAGGGTTCAAAAGGCCATGAGATTGCTGTAGGATGTAGCCATTCCGGAGGCATGTGGACATAATCTCCATGAACTTGGCATTGTTGGCAGCGCTTAGCAAATTGCATTGCATCAGCCACCATGGTAGGCCAATAATAACCTAACCTTTTTATCTGATCGTAGAGCTTAGGCCCAGCCTGATGGGCTCCACAAAGACCAGCATGTACTTCTTTGAGTGTTCCCTCAGCCTCTTGTTGTGACAAGCAGCGTAGAAGTACTCCATTGTAGGATTTTCTATACAGCATTTTTGCAGGAATATCCAAATGAAAGTTTGGGGCTCGTCTTTGGATGCTTACCCGTTCTTTTGGATCTTCAGGTAGGATTCCGAACATTATGTAATCAATGAACGGATCCCTCCAGTCGCCGATCAGAGGTTTAAGGACGGAAATCCGACTTCCAACCACTTGGTGGCATTCAGCAACTGCTTGATGTGTGTTGAGAGGAGGGAGAATCCTTTTTTGACACACTGTAATTTGCATGTTTTCCCCTTCTTGGATTGCCATAGACGCAGCAAGTCCAGCCAGGGCATCTGCACGAATGTTTCCACCTCTGATGATGTGGGTGATATGACAGATGTCGAACTTTTATCGAAGCGATTGTGCTTTGTTGTAGTAAGGCAACAGATCGGGCTTCCTGACTTCAAATTTCTGATTCATCTGGTTGACGATCAGTTGAGAGTCTCCAAAAGCTTCCAGCGTAGTGATGCCGGATTCAAGGGCGAGTTCCAATCCTATGATTAGGGCTTGGTACTCAGCTGCATTGTTTGAACATGGTTCCAGTAGCGAGAATGCGTGTGGAATCATGTATTTGTCGGGATTAACAAAGAGAATGCCAATTCCCGATATTTGATTTCCCTTTTCATTTGTCCTGGTTGCGCCATCGAAGTACATGTGCCAGGAAGCATTTGATAAGGAAGTCTCCACACTGTAGACTGATTCGTCTGGGAGGTCATCCCTGAGTGGAGAATCTTTAGGCAATGGATGCTCCGCGAGGAAGTCTGCTAGAGCTTGGCCTTTGATTGCTTTTTGTGGTACATACCTAATGTCAAATTGTGACAGGAGGATGGACCATTTTGCCAGTCGGGCATTGAGAGAACCTGCTTTTGTGACAAGGACCTTTAGGAGGTTGATCCTCGAAATCAGGTACACTGTGTTGGATAGCAGATAGTGACGCAGTTTTTGTACGGCGAACATCACTGCCAAGCATTCTTTTTCGACTGGAGAGTAGCGATGCTCTGCACCTACCAACATGCGGCTAAGGTAATATAGAGCAGCTTCTTTTCCCTGGTCATTCTTTTGTGCGAGTAGAGCGCCTAAAGAACAGTCAAGGGCTCTTGTGTACAAGAGGAATGGTTTTCCAGTTGTGGGGGCAGCCAACACTGGAGGTTTAGTCAGGTATGACTTGATGTCCTGGAACGCGGCTTCACATTCAGCATCCCAGACAAAATCGACACCTTTCTTCATTAACCGAGAGAATGGACGGCACTTTCCTGATAGGTTGGAGATGAACCGCCGAATGTATGCCAATCTTCCTTGGAGCCCTTTTAATTGTCTTAGGGTTCTTGGAGATGGCATTTCTAGGATAGCCTTGACTTTGGTGGGGTCAAGCTCTATGCCAGCTTTCCGTACTATGAATCCGAGAAACTTACCCGATGAAACACCGAAGAAGCATTTGAGGGGATTCATTCGCAGTTTGTGTTTGCGAAGTCGGAGGAAGACTTCTCGAAGATCTTTGAGATGGTCTTCTTTTCTTTTGCTTTTGACGGCGAGATCATCGACATAACATTCGACCGTCTTGTGCTGCATATCTTGGAATATCTTCATCATAGCCCTCTGATATGTAGCGCCGGCATTCTTCAGACCGAATGGCATGACAGTGTAGCAATACACGCCAAACGGGGTCCGAAATGCTGTGTGTTTTCCATCTTCAGGATGCATCTTTATCTGATTGTAGCCAGAGAAGCCATCCATGAATGTCATTCGCTCGAACCCACAGGTATTGTCGATCATCACCTCCGGTATAGGGAGCGGGAATTCATCTTTTGGGCATGCATTGTTCAGGTCTCTGTAATCAATGCAGACCCTGATTTGCCCATTTTTCTTTGTCACGGGGACGATGTTGGCCAACCATTCAGGATGCTGTTCCTCACGGATGAAGCCAACGCTTTTGAGTTTTTGAACTTCTTGTTCAATTTTGTCCATCACGTCAGGACGGAACCTTCTTTGGCCTTGTTTGACAGGCTTGATATCTTTTTGAAGATTGAGTTTATGGATTGCTATTTTGGGGTCTAAGCCAGGCATCTCAGCGTAAGACCATGCAAAACAATCAACGAACTCATGAAGAAACGCGATATACTCGGGTAACTCATCATCCTTTATATTCTTGCTTATGAATACATGACGTGAGTTATCAGGTTTTCCCAAGTCTATCTTTTGAACAGAATCTTCTGTTGGAAGATTTGAAGGTGGTTCCTCCACAATATTTTCGGGGGCTTCCAACCCAACAAAGCCTTCTGGAGTTCCAAAGGTATCTACAGACCACGGCTCTGCTTTTGTCCATGGGTCTTCTTGATTGGTACTTTTCTCAAGATTTGCTATGAGATGGTCCCAATCACCTGTTGAAACTAGGTCGAAGTAGGGCACTTCCTTTGGAGACAGTGGTTCTTCTGGGTCAGAGAACCGTGTGTCTGTATTATCGGACAATTCCTCTTCATCATCAAAGAAATCGTACCAATTGGATGAACTTCCTGGATCCTTGACGACCAACTCTTCAAAGAGATATCCAGGGAGATCGATGTCTTCATTAATATGAGATGTTGAGGCTTGGTTGGCAAGATGATTTTGCAGCCTTTGTGTCAACTGTCTCAAGGGGGCGTCAGGATCATACCCCAGCCCATATGAAGACTTTTCTATGTGGCGGTGGGGTTTCCAACCTTCCAGTTGACTTTTGGTCAGGGTTGGTTCCAATGGCGTGATAATACCACGGCCATCTCCCAAACCGATTGGGTTCTGAGCGTCGTAGCCCATTTTCTTCATGATAGCTTGCGCCATTGGACTATACAGGGATAGTTGAGGCATACCTTCATTTTGGAAAGGTTCAAGCGAAGAATTTGATGAAGAAACTCCCGATTTATGGAAGAAGATTGTCTTTTCTTCTGCTGATGTTGCTGGAACAACGAAGGAAGCAGATGCCGGATCTTCTATGTCAACGGTTGTTTCCATCGGAGTGAGAGCGGGCTGAACTTGTTGATCATCAGCTTGGCTTGACGATGTATCGTCTTCTGGCTCTGAGTCCGAATCCGTGTCTTGCAAGATAGACACGAAGGAGACAGCAAACTTGCCCCCAGCCCTTTGTTTTGTCTTCTTTCCTTTGGTGGTGATCACCAGAGGCTTTGAAGACTTGAGGGAGACCATGAAGGGAGATTGATCATTCTCTTCGGTTTTGATAGAGGGTTTATTTTCTTCCGGTGATTGCTGAGGAGCCTTGCCTTTGTCCTTCTGGGGATTTTCGGCAAAGGATGTTGTTTCTTCCTCCCTTTCTTCTTTTTCATCTTTGTACATTTGAGCATCTGCGAAATAGACTTCTTTGCCTTTGAAGGGCTTTTTGTCTGCAAACACTCGATGTATCAAGCCGTCATTGCCAACGAACTTGATGCACTGATGTAAAGTCGAAGGGACAACACCATTCTCGTGTATCCAGGGACGTCCGAGAAGGATGTTGTAGCATGAAGGTGTCTTTATCGCATAGACAGTGACCTCGGAGATAAGATCACCGATTTGCAACTTGAACCTGATTTTGCCGATCGGCCTTTGAGCGCTGCCATCATATCCAAAGATGGACACAGACGTGTGGCTCAGCTTGCTAGGCGGAATGCCCAGTTCTTCGAGTGCCGAAGTGGAGATGAGGTTGAGTGCAGAACCTGGATCGATCTGGATTTTGCATACTGGCACCTCTTTGATGTACCCGGTGAAGTACAGGGGTCGGTTGTGCTTTGTTTCGCCTAGCAGGAGATCTTCCTTGGTGAAGGCGATGGTTGCACTTGCTGCTTTTTGAACCGAGAGGCATTCGATGCAGGATCCCTCAGTTTTCTTCTTTTCTCCTTTTGAGGGAGTTTTTGATTTTTTGACCCTATGGTCCATTTCAATTTGTAGGACTTGTGGGGCATGTTTGTCGACATCCGCATCCAGCATTTGTAGTTCTTAAATGAGACTATCACGAGTCTGTGGTGACATTCGTAACAAGTCTAGGATGTGCAGACGTGCAGGTATGTGTTTGAAGTGCTGAATCAAGTCGTACTTGAAAGCCTCCTTGGGGCCTGCATTTTCATTATTCTTGCCACTAGGGGCGTTTACAACTTGTTTTCCTGAAGGGTTTACATAAGAAGCAGAAGGTTGGTTGTAGTTTTTGTGGTAATCCCGGCCAGAACGGGTACCTCTACCAACTTCAAGAGCTTCTGGAGAAGGGTCTTTGTTTAGAAGATCACCCTCGAGATCGAGGGGTTGTTCCTTCTCATTTGCTGAAGATTTCTCTGTGTCAGCATTGCCATCTTCAGTAATTGTGTTGCATGGAGCATTTTCCGGGAGCAAGTCCTGAACAGCATCCAGCAACTTTCCTTCTTTGTCGAATATTTTGTTGGTCCAGACATCACCGATGAGATCGGGCATTTGGGACCAATTGACCGGATTTTCTCCGAAGAAGATTTCACCGGCTGGAATTTCTTCAAGGTGATCGGTCGGAAGAGGTTTGAGTTCCGATGTCACTGTTCCAGGAGACGAAGCCTGAGAAGGTGAGGAATTATCATCCTGAGTTATTGCATTGCAAGTAACTTTGACGGAAGATGCCTCCAAGATGAACTGTTGGGAATCAGATTCGTCCTCAGATGTAAGAGGATCGTCGATCCAACAGCTTTCTTCGTTTTCCGGGGTTACCGGAGGAGATTCCTGTAGATTTTCAGGAACTTCCGGTGCTGGGTTGTGACGAAGCTGATTGATGCGACCTTGTTCTTGCTCTATAGCAAGGTGCTGCAAGATCCTTGCGTATTCATCGAGATTAGGCACGGGAGCCAAATCTTCTTCTTCGTCTGCTCCTTGTGGTTCCACTTAGAGTATTTTCTGGGACAGCCTCTTGGTCTTCTTCATCATCAGACTAGGATCCTTGCGGCTGTAATGGGTTATACCAGATTACTGGCATAAGATGAGATTCAGGGATCCATTCCTCGTCGGAGAGATATTCTCCTGTTTCGAGGGATTCTTCCCACTCATCGATGTCACTGGCGGTGTCACTGGACTCATATCCATCGATGGAGAATCCGACCACTGAGTTGCAAGAGTATGATGCCCCCTGCGTAGTTTCATCTTTGAGATGTGGTGGCATGAAATCACCAAGAGTGAATTTTCTTGCCGCCTTTGAAGCCTTAGGAGAGGACTCTTCTGTTGCCCCCAGTGAAGCGGTAGAGGAGGTTTCTGCCTTTTCAGCGACTTCTTGCTTTTTCGGAGCTTTCTCCTGCTGTTTGAGCTTGCGGAGTTGTCTCCTGGCTTGCCTTCGCTGTTGAGCAGTTGGCTTTGTTTTGACGACCTCCCAATTTTCATCTTCTAGGAGATCGGGGTGTACCCATATGGGCTGTCCGTCTGATGTTGGATATGGAACCAACTCTTGGGACGTTTGGGTCATCTTTATCACCTTGAAGGAAGTAGTGATCTTCTCTTTTGGTGATATTTGTTTTTGTCCACACGACACCATGTTGACGGAGGCAGACCCATAGTTCTTGTCGAAGGTAATGACTCCGTTTTTCCACATCTCATTTATCTTCTCTCTCACAACAAAACATTGATTGAGAGGATGCGAGACCATCTGATGGTATGGGCAGTACCGAGGATCGTTGGTTTTGCCAACATCTCCTGGTCTTTTGGGGTCAGGCAATGTAAGTTTGCCGTTTGCTAGGAGTGCCCCAAAGATTTCTTCAACATCTTCATCGAACGGGTATTTCTTTTCTACTCGTTCTTTGAAGGCATCAGAGAGTTCAGGCTTTTTACCTGCAGCTTTGTTTTCAGCTTTCTTTGGCTGCTGAGGAGCTGACTTGGTTTGCACATTGAGAACCTCCTTTTTCTTTGGTTTTGAGGTTGCAATGGCAGTCGGCTCTTTCTTTGATGACTTCTGACTGTTGAGGTCTTTGATCACCGTTTCAGCTTCCATAGATGCTTCCAGGAGTTCTCCCAGGTTCTTTGATTTGTTGCCGATGATCATGGAGCGGATTCTTGCTCTCATGTTGTTTCGGCAGATGTCGACCAGTGATGCTTGTGGCAGTACATCGGAGCATTTGTATGCCATTGCCTTCCACTTGTGAATAAAGTCATATGTTGACTCATTCTCTCCCTGTTTTAGGCTGCAGAGCTGAGCCATAGTAACAGGATGATCCTCACCTTTGAAGTGGGTTAGGAAGCGTGTCTCCAACATGGCCCAATTTTGAATGGAGTCCTCAGGCAGAGTGGAGTACCAATCAAAGGCCGTACCTTTTAGGGTACTTGCAAAGAGGCGGATTTTGAGGGCATCTTGATCCGCAATAGCTCCCGTCAGGATTTTGAAATGGATGACGTGTTGTCTGGCTGAACCTTTCCCCGTATATGTTTGGAGAGTAGGTTGCTTGAATTTTGTAGGGAACGGGACCGAGTCCATCCACAAGGGATATGGTGGCTTGATCCCATGCTCCTTTAGTGTATCCTCTTCTTTTGCTTTGGCGAGGATATCGTCAACGTCCTTTTTGGTAAGGGCGCGTGACTCACTGTTTTCCGCATTTTCCTCGTCGCCTTGATGGCTCGGAGGAGCTTCATTGTTTTGTGGACGCTGAAGATTGAGAATTAGGTTCTCTATTAGAGTCTCTATCCTCTGCTGCCCTTGCTCCAGCTGCTGGATGCGTGCGGTTACGTCATCATGCGGCGGAGGTTGCTCAGCATTTGTTACCAAGACGTTCATTCTTCGAGAGTCGAAAGAGGATACAGTCTTGGTGACTGAGCTGGAGCTCATTCTTTTAGATGAAGAGCTCGAAGAGTGGTCACTCTGATGTCCTTGGCTTGAAGGAGCGGGAGAGTTTTCTTTATGTCTTCGTGTCCGGGAGACGCTGCGAGTCACCGGTCGTCTGACATGGATTTTAGTTGCTGACTTCTGGCGTTTTCTGGTTTTGCCAACCATATGAACAGCAAAAAGTTGGTCGGGTCTTTCTTTTTCGACCCATTTTTGAGAGACCTGAAGTGCAGAATCCTGGGTTCTTTGCTTCTCTAGTCTCTTTTGTCGACATGCCGTTCGGCGACGCATACGACGAGCGATTTGAGCTTTGGTTAGCTCTGGCTGTGCCCTAGCAATGAAGGAAGTAGTCCCTGGTGCGCAGCAGCCAAGCTTGTCTTCTTGGAAGATGGGCAGGGACAGGATCTGGACGCGGTCCTTTGCCTGTCGCGGCGAAGCTTTGAATTTTGCGAGTTCGGCTCCCGTTGAGAGGAAGGGTCGACTCGCAGGTGTGAAGGCCTTGACAGGTTCTTGCGGAGGCCTTACGATGCATGATTTGATTTTGGGCTTGTATGAGCAAGCCGGCTCGTGCTGAGTTGGTTTTGTTTGGCGGAGGGTAGGCTTCTCCTTTTTCATGTAAGCAAGAGGGTAGAACCGGTTCTCCTTGAGAGGGGCCAGGTATGCTGGCTTTGCTGATGTTTGTGACCTTCGCTGTTTGGGTGAAGGCCTTGGAGACCAAGTCTTTGAGCAGACCTGGTTTCTTGCTGGTTGAGGCTTTGCAGGAGCACTACGGGCCTCAGGTTTCTTGATGATCGCCCTTGGTATCACTGTAGTGATACGTTGAGGGGCGGTTCTCTGCTTCTTGGCAGGTGCGGTTTCTTCTGCGGGTAGTGGGAATGGTCCCAATGACCCGAAGACAATGGTCCGGGGAGTAGAGTTTGACCCGTTGTCTTCTGAGTTGCCGAGGGAAATGACGCTTCGGCAGCTGGCGGGGCGCTTGTAAGTGCGCTTGGTTTGTTTGTCTTGGAGCATGAGCTGGTACTTGTTCTCATCAAAGGTGATGGTTAATGAAGCTGCCATTGTTAGTTTTTGGAAAACTTCTGAAACAAGACCATATCCATTAGTAATCACAAGAATATGGTGATCATAAATGGAAAATACTATGGTTTCGCCTTTTCAAGTCGCCCGAGGGGACATGGCCCAGCCCAAGCAATATGAGGAAGGCAGAAAAGCCATAGAGGGCACAATTGTTCTGAACGCAGGTAGGGTCAGCTCAGAATGAGCGTCCCAGTGACTGCTAGAAGCAATTGTGAACCTTAATTCAAATTACCGAGAAGCAAAGCTCACTCAAGGTAAAATGATATAAGGTTGAGATACAAATGTGTCGGTTGCGAATACAGTAGACCCGAAAGGGCGTACTAGCACCGCTAGGCACAAATGTTGCAAATCGCATCCTTGGAAAGGACACGAGATGGGATTTTTGAAAGGTCAAGATTGGATTCATAGGAGAGAGCAAATGGTATTCCAATCCGAAAATGAGCTCAACATTTCTGCGAGCTCGAAAGTCCGAAAAGGAAGGAACCAGGATTTCTCAAATATGAATCCAAAAGTGACGGAAGTTTTTTTTTTGAAAGTGTCAAGATTGGACTTTATAGAAGAGAGCAAATGGTATTCCAATCCGAAAATGAGTTCAACATTTCTGCGATCTCGAAGTCCGAAAAGGAAGGAACCAGGATTTCTCAAATATGAATCCAAAAATGACAGAAGTTTTTTTTTTTTTTTTTTTGAAGATTTTTTTTTTTTTTTTTAAGAGTTCACATAGATCTCCAATTCGATCTTATGAAACCTCAGTTGATAGATCAGCCCCCAGGTAAGGGTAGGATTACTTAATGAACCCGTTTGGAGGACCCTTGCCTAGAACAGTCTAGCTGTCTCCACACTCTGGACAAGGCTTTTCTTAGATCCACTTTGGTCAAAGAACGCAATTGGTGCAACCTTAGTGGCTTTTTTTTTTTGAAAGATTTTTTTTTTATTATGGATTTATAGAAGAGAGCGAATGGTATTACATTCCGAAAATGGGTTCAACATTTCTGCGATCCCGAAGTCCGAAAAGGAAGAAACCAAAGTTTCTCAACTTAAACCCAAAAGAGGAAAATCTGAAAATTTTTTGTAGATCAGATTTTGTTTTTGATTTTTTTTTTATGGATTCATAGAAGAGAGCGAATGGTGTTCCATTCCGAAAATGGGTTCAACATTTCTGCGATCCCGAAGTCCGAAAAGGAAGAAACCAAAGTTTCTCAACTTAAACCCAAAAGAGGAAAATCTGAAAATTTTTTGTAAATCAGATTTTGTTTTTTTTATTTTTATGGATTCATAGAAGAGAGCGAATGGTGTTCCATTCCGAAAATGGGTTCAACATTTCTGCGATCCCGAAGTCCGAAAAGGAAGAAACCAAAGTTTCTCAACTTAAACCCAAAAGAGGAAAATCTGAAAATTTTTTGTAAATCAGATTTTGTTTTTGATTTTTTTTTATGGATTCATAGAAGAGAGCGAATGGTGTTCCATTCCGAAAATAGGTTCAACATTTCTGCGATCCCGAAGTCCGAAAAGGAAAAAACCAAAGTTTCTCAACTTAAACCCAAAAGAGAAAAATCTGAAATTTTTTTTTAAAATCAGATTTTGTTTTTGATTTTTTTTTTTAGAAACAAGAAAGACTGGAAATAAACTCAAAAGAAGAAATTTCCAAGAATCCCATCTCATGTGTTTTTTTTAGATGCAAGATCCAACATAGGCCACCAACTAAAAAGGAGCCAAAAGGAATCTAAGCACATGTTCATCAAATGAACGAGTCCCACCGGGTGTGCCAGCTTGATGGTCCCGGCTTTTGTCTTTTTCCAAAGCTGCCTCCGCCCCGGGGCTGACGGGGTATGGTGGAGGGAAAAAGGAAAAGCGGGCATCAGTTTTTTTGTACGGGTATGCCAATTTCTCTTTAATACTTGGAATTTAGAAATGGTGATCCGGAGATCCACCTTCACAAGTAAAAAGGGAAATGAAACTTTTTTCTAGTTTTCCATTGCATACATATTTTAATAAAAGAGACAGTTTTGTTTGAATGCCGTGAAAGGCGTTTTTGTGCCGTAGAAGGCGGTTTGGTGCCGTTGGAGGCGATTTTGCCATGAAAGGCGATTTACAAATCTTATCAATAATGAAAGACAAGAGATGTGATTTTTTTGTCTCTTTAGAAAAAATACAATTTACAACAGAAAAGTAAGAAAAAGGAATCTAACTTCTCATGCGATTGTGGGAGGGCTCGTTCAGATCGATGGTCGCGAGTGATGTATGGGCTCCGCCATCGTCCTTCAGATGAGAACATAGTGCTTGATTTCTTGGCTTGGCTCCAACCTCAGATTTTTAGAGGATAAGGACCAAGATAAGGTCCTATATCCGGTAAAAGGCTGAGTAGACGGGCTGAAAAGCCGCATCTAGCCATGTTGGATAGAAGGATAGGTGGTCTTTGAGGGGGGGTGGCCCCCCAAGGGGCTTCAATCACCTTGTTGAACTTGTTGCAGCAGAGTTTTCTTGAAGGAGCAGGGTTGTAGAGATTTCTCCAAGGATTTTTGAATGATTTTCTGGCTCTTTCTGTGTGTGTCCCCCCTTTTCTTTTGTGTGTCCCCCCTCTTTTTTTTTGAAATGCTTGGAGAGGACTCCTATTTATAGGCCTTTTGGTAGCCTTTAGGAGTGATTTATGAGCCTTTATGGTAATAAAGCTCATTAAGGGAGGAGTTACAAGTTTAATTGCTTTTTGTTTTGTAACTCCTGACCCTTGGATTTCATTGGCCGGAGGAGAGTCATGGGCATTTAATCGCCTTTAATCTCCATTATGTTAGGAGTTTCATGGCTTGAATGCCATGATTGCTTGGACTTGTAACTCCTGAACGGAGGCTTCTGATTGGGCCGTTCAAGATAATGGGTTAATGACCGCATTAACTTGCCATAAACGGGCCAATTGATTGCACTAAGTGGCCACCTTGGTAGCTGAAGAGTCGCGGGCCATGTTGCGTCTCTTGGAATTCCCTTTGCGATGATCATCGATGGATCCTTATGTAAATCAACATCAGATGATCATGTAGTTTCAGACATTGGTTGATACCAGCGGGCCGGCAGCATCTGTCCAGTCGATTTCGCGATCGGGCGGGCAGAAAGTGCACTTTTTGGTTGTTCAGCTGGCGATCAACGAAGTTTTTGAAGTTCTTGGAAGGATTCCTGTGATCTTGGCGAATATCGGCGAATTTGGAGCCTCAAAAGTCTGAATCTGGAAAAATCACAGGGACAGAACAACTCGTCTCGCGAAAACGGACGAAACGGGGGGTCCCGGGGCGAAATCGGCGCCCCGGACCTCCCAGGGTCGCCGGCCCCATGGTCTCCGGCGACCATGGGCCATGGTCGCCGGCGACCATGGCCCAGGGTCGCAGGCCTGGCCCAGGGTCGCGGGGCTCTGCGACCCTGGGGGGAAAATTGCTTCCCGGGGCCCGTTTCTGGCCGTTTTTCGTCGTTTTTCGCTTCCGTTTTTTTTGTTTGTTTTCTATGACATTTCTCCACATTTTTGGCTTGATTTCCCTCTGAAAAACATGATGAGAATCCTTGCAAATTGGTTTGCAAAGTTTCCGATTTTCCGGGAAAAGCCGAGCGCAGAACTGCTGATTTTCCGCCAGAAGCTGAAACAGGGTCAAACGATGTCGGAATGACCTGAAATTTGAGGTGAAGCTTCTTGAGCATTAAATAAGACCAACCATGGGCTTTCTTTTGAGTTTTGAAGCCTTTTGGGGTCATGCAAATGCTTGCCTTTGATTTCACTGCGAGGGAAATGCCGAGCTTTGACTTTCGGTCAAACGATGTCCGATTGACCTGAAATTCGACGTGTGACTCCCTCATCAGTAGATAAGACCAACCATAGGCTTTCGTTTGAGTTTTGAAGCCATTTGGAGTCATGCAAACGCTTGCCTTTGATTTCACCGCAAGGGAAATGCCGAGCTTTGACTTCTGGTCAAACGATGTCCGATTGACCTGAAATTCGACGAGTGACTCCCTCATCAGTAGATAAGACCAACCATTGGCTTTCGTTTGAGTTTTGAATCCATTTGGAGTCATGCAAATGCTTGCCTTTGTTTCTCCTACGAGAGAGATGCTGAGCTTTGACTTCTGGTCAAACGATGTCCGATTGACCTGAAATTCGACGAGGAGCCTATTGGAGTCATTTTGAGATGATCCGCAAGCTCTGAATTGGGTGCCATGGTCCCCGGGTGCTCTGCCGCTGGTAGGCTTGATTCAGCCGTTGGAGAGTTGATGATGGGTCAAACATTGCTGGTTTGACTTGAGACTTGACATGGAGCCTTTTGGACATATTTTGAGAACATCCATAGGCCCTGATCGAAGATTTGGTGTCTCCGATTCTGTCGCCGCCGGGAGCGCTTGTTTAGCTGTTGGAGAAGTGAAGCTAGGCCAAATGATGTCGGAATGGCCCGAAACTTCATGTGTACCTCTTCTTTTGGTTGTTTTGAATGACCTTGCAGTTTTTGTTTGATTCTGACAAGATCTGATGCTTGAAGTGGCGCCTGCCTATTTTTGGTAGGATGCGGCTCCATGTAGCTTTTGGTGTGAAGAGGCAAAGTGACATTTTTGGTGTCAACAACCCATAGTGAATTAAAGTACAAGAACTCGACTTCGCCAGTTCATCCACAAATGCTCGAGATTAAGAGCACTGGTCACTCAGTAGCAAGAGGTGAATTGATCTCTCTCTATGATAGTACTATTTTAGAGATCACACCTACAAGTGGTCCTGTTCAATGCATGACACATGCACTAATGAGATAAATCCGGAAAAGCCTCCCGTGACTTAGGTAAGTCACCCTGAATACAGGAGAGTATCTCATTATAACTTATACCAAGATGAAGTGCCCAACTCCATCTCTCAGTTATGAACAAGTTTATTGTTTCAAGTGTCCATGACTCAGACCTTACTGTGTGTAGCCACTACACACCTAAGTCATTTACTAGAAAACAATGGGCCTTACACAACCATACATATACACAAGTAATAAGAGAAAGATGTCATTCTATTAAATAACCAATAAATATCCAGTAACAGAGATGTGAGTGCAGTCAGTGGGCTTTAGGGCATACACCAATCCCAACAGTCTCCCACTTGCACTAAAGATCACTACGACCTAACCTAACTCCCATAGACTCAACATGTGAAGTAAACACTTTCTCAATAAGAGTCTTAGTAAATGGGTCAGCTAAGTTATTTGCTGAGGCAATCTGCTCTACCACTATTTCTCCATCCTGGACGAATTCCCGGATCAAGTGGTACTTTCTCTGAATATGCTTGCCTTTTTTGTGATTCCTGGGCTCTTTGCAGTTAGCTACTGCACCAGTATTGTCGCAGTACATGACAATCGGTTTTTGCACTGCAGGAACTACTCCCAATTCCAATAGGAATTTTCTGAGCCATACTGCTTCCTTCGCAGCTTCCGATGCCGCCACATACTCTGCTTCCATGGTAGAATCAGCAGTACAATCTTGCTTGACACTTCTCCATGATATAGCCCCTCCTGATAGAGTAAAGACGTATCCCGAGGTAGACTTTCTGCTATCTACATCCGACTGGAAATCAGAGTCTGTATACGCCAGTGGCGTTAGATCATCTGCTCGGTAGGTTAGTATATAATCTTTCGTTCTCCGAAGATACTTGAAGATATGCTTAACAGCTGTCCAGTGTATAGGTCCAGGGTTTGATTGATATCTACTAACCATGCCAACGGCAAAGCAGATATCTGGTCTAGTACACAACATTGCATACATGAGGCTTCCAACAGCTGATGCATATGGAACTCTCCTCATGATGCCTATCTCCTCAGGTGTTTTCGGACATTGATTCCGAGATAGTGGTACTCCATGTCTAGAAGGTAGCAAGCCCTTCTTGGAGTCATGCATGTTATACTTGACCAATATCTTCTCAATATACGAAGATTGGGATAAGGCTAACATCTTGTTCTTACGATCTCGCAAAAGCTTGATCCCTAAGACATAGCTCGCCTCACCCAAATCCTTCATCTAAAATTGAGATGATAACCAAACCTTGGCAGACGACAATATGCCAACATCATTTCCAATGAGTAATATGTCATCCACATATAGGACTAAAAATGCAACTGCGTTTCCACTCCCTTTCTTATACACACACGGTTCATCAATGTTTTGATCAAAGCCAAAGGATTTGACTGCCTGATTAAACTTGATGTCCCATGCCCTAGATGCTTGCTTAAGTCCATAAATGGACTTTTTAAGTTTACAGACCATGTTCTCTTGGCCACCAGCAATGAATCCCTCTGCCATGGTTGCATCATATAGATGCATTCGTCAAGACTTCCATTAAGAAAAGTTGTCTTGACATCCATCTGCCATATCTCGTAGTCATAATGACATGCGATGGCTAAGAGAATCCTTATGGACTTGAGCATGGCTACTGGCGAGAAGGTTTCCTCATAATCGATACCCTCTTTCTGAGTATATCCTTTCGCCACCAGTCTTGCTTTGAAGGTTTCAACCTTCCCATCCACTCCTCTCTTTCTCTTGTAGATCCACTTGCACCCTATGGGTTTGATCCCTTCAGGTGCATCCACACGTTCCCAGACTTGATTGGAATACAGAGAATCCAATTCAGATTTCATCGCTTGCTGCCACATGTCAGCATCTATATCCGTTACTGCTTCATCGTAACTAGTAGGATCCTCAACCAGATCCTCGGAGTCTGTCATAAAAGACACTCCTAGGTATCTATCTGGTGGTCTAGAAATTCTCCCACTATGACGAGGCTCCGTAGTGTTAAAAGGAATGTCTTGATTTTCTACAGTCTCAGGATCTTGCACAGATGTTGCAGGAGTTTCTAAAAGAATCTCCTCAAGTGTTTCTTTACAACCAAGCTCTTGGTGCATCATGCAATCATCCTCCAAGTATCTAGCATGAGTGCTGATAAGCACCTTTTGCTCCTTTGGATGATAAAAGATGCCTCCTCTCGTTCCCTTAGGATACCCAATGAAGTAGCACATTTCCGATCTGGGTTCTAGCTTGGTAGCTTTATCATTCAGTACATAGGCTGGACAACCCCAAATGTGGATATGTCTTAAACTGGGTTTTTGACCTGTCCACATTTCTTGAGGTGTCCTAGGTACTGATTTAGAAGGTACCAGATTCAAAATGTATGATGCTGCTTCTAGGGCATATCCCCAAAAGGATATGGGTAGGGTTGCATGACTCATCATGGACCTTACCATATCAAGAAGGGTACGATTTCTTCTCTCTGCTACACCATTTTGCTGGGGTGTACCCGGTGCAGACAACTGAGACACAATCCCATGTTGTGTGAGGTACTCCTTGAACTCACCCAGGAGGTACTCGCCACCTCGATCAGATCGAAGAGCTTTGATATGTTTCCCTAGTTGTAACTCCGCCTCAGCCTTGAATTGTTTGAACTTATCAAACGCTTCAGACTTGCGTCGCATTAGGTTCACATATCCATACCTAGAGTAATCATCAGTGAAGGTGATGAAATACTCATAACCGTCTCAAGCTAGTTTGTTCATAGGACCACACACATCAGTGTGAACCAATTCTAACAACTCCTTTGACCTCAGTCCCTTTCCAGAGAATGACCTTTTGGTCATCTTTCCCATGAGACAAGATTCACACTGAGGTAAAGGTTCGAGATCTAATGAGCTCAGAAGCCCATCCTCGACCAACCTCTGAATCCGTTTTAGGTTAATATGACCCAAACGTAAGTGCCAAAGATAAGTGTCATTGGTCGAAGATACCTTCCTCTTGAGGGAAGATGAGCTTTCTAGTTGTACATTATGCAGTGAGGGAGGAATAGGATATATATAAAAGAAGTTGTCATGCATTCTACCGGAACATATAATATTTCCATTTCTACTGATATTAACACCAGAATGGAAAGAAACTGAATAATTAAATTCAATAAGTCTGGAAACTGAAATTAAATTCTTCCTTATGTCCGGAACATAGATAACATTATTTAAAATTAATATCCTATCATGCGGAAAATGTAAAGTAACAGCTCCCACTGCAACAGCCCAAATCTTTGCTCCATTTCCAACTCTAAGGTCAAACTCCCCTTTCTCAAGCTTTTTCATTATCTGAAACCCCTGCAATGAATTGCAGATATGATTAGTGGCTCCAGAGTCTACTATCCATGAATCAGTAGAATCAACCACATGACAGGTTTGAATGTAGTATGAAAGAGATATACCTTTCTTATCTGAGCCTAGGAGCTTGGGACAATCTTTCTTCCAGTGACCTTTGAGGCCGCATTTGAAGCATTTCCCTTTGGGCTTTTCACCTGTACCTTTGTCCTTCTTTCCAGCATTGCCCTTTTTCTGTCCTTTTCCCTTACCCTGCTTCTTCTTGAACTTTTTCCCTTTCGGGTTCAGTTTAGAGGAAGACTGGGAAAAGTGAGCTTGGCCTTTAGGCTTCATGATGGCCTCTGCCGCCTGGAGTTCTTTCATTAACTCAGAGAGAGTCATGTCCATCTTGCTCATGTTGAAGTTGAGCTTGAACTGGTTGAAAGACTCCGGCAGAGTTTCGAGAATCATATCGGTCTGACTCCTTGCATCAATCTCAGCCCCTAGGATCTCAGCTTCATTGAAACAATCCATCATTTTGAGCATGTGCTCTCTGACAAGTGTTCCCTCAGCCATCCTAGTATTCATGATTGTCCTTAAAGCAGCTTGCCTAGCTGGCCTGCTTTTGTCTACGAACATCTCAGACAGGGACAACATGATATCAGAAGCTGTGTCCATTTGCTCATGCTGTGTTTGCAACACGTTGGACATGGAAGCAAGCATGTAGCATTTGGCCATGCTATTCGCCTTTTTCCATTTCCTTTCAGCCTCTTGCTGGTCATCTGTAGAATAATCATCAATGGTAGGACAGGGTTCCGACAAAACATACTTGTACTCTTCAGCGGTGAGTACTATGTTAAGGTTTCTTTTCCAGTCTACGTAATTTGGGCCAGTCAATTTGTTTTCACGCAGAATACTCATCAACGGGCTAAAAGAATCCTTCCCCATCTCTCTAGATATATATAACAGGTTATAATTAGACAGGCAGTATATATGTAACATGTATATGGTGCTTGTAATAAAAGGAAAAGCATGCACAAGACTTTTTACATTATTTAACCCTAATTATAATGTATCAGTGTCTCAACCTCCTCATAGACCCTCCATCGAAGGGATGGCCGAATCTATAGTCTCGTTGAGTAAAGCCTCGCTTATTTGGATTATCACTATCTGGATTTAACATATCCAGCGATAGTCCAATCACTGATTGGTTTGGCCTCATATGACAAATAACACTTACTCCTAGGGAGAGGTTATTACCGTCTTATGTCAAGTGTATTACCATCTCTTATGAACGTTCCCAGAATGTCTATGACTCAAGTCCTCCGAAGGGAAGTGACTTTAATCCAATCTTGAAATGAACTTTAGTAAAGAGCTCCACCGAAGGGATGGCCGCTCCCACCAACACTTCATTGACATTCTATCGAAGTGATCTTTAGTAAAGAACTCCACCGAAGGGATGGCCGCTCCCACCAACACTCCATTGAGATAGCATGAACCGAAAATGGAAGGCCGTGGGGTTATTCCAAACCCCTCTCCCACTTGATTATTTAACACTAGGGTTTTGAAAAACTCTTTTGACCTTTACATTGGTTACTCAAAAAATCTTTTTAAATCTAGCAAACTTAGTTAATTAAATTCATGACTCAATGACTTAAGTCATCTTGAACATAAATAACTTTTGCTTTAAAATATTTGAGCAAATCACTTTAAAGGGTCAAATTTCCTAACTTGGGACCTGTGAGTTATGGGCCCACAAAGGTAGCAACATATTAGATTTTAGTTTGGCCTCTTTTGGAAACTTAGGGTACCAAGATAAACTAAACCCTATCCAATTTTTTTAAACCTTAGACAAATAGAAGGTGCTGGTCTAAGATCCGTTTAAAAACAATTTGCCAAACTAAAAACAATCCAATATAGAAAGATGCCAATTTTAAAAACCTAGTGGTGGCCATGTTACTAGGTGATAAACATAGCAATAAAAGCAATTATATAAAGCATTCAACCATGCATTCCATATATAAAAGCAAATAAAAGAATGCAATCCTTGATGGCTCCCTGCTCTTCGGACTTCAAATCCTTATCCAACTAGGAATCTTGGTTAAGAGTCCTTTTCGCACTAGGAAACCTTCGTTGCCTCCACCACCATGGAATCCGGTCTGTTGCAACCTTCCTTGCTTCAAACTTTCTTCTTCTTGCTTGTTACAATAAATAAATTTTATACAAGCAAACCCATGAAAAACAAAACCAAAGATTGCATTGGATATACCTATGCTTTTCAAGAAAGCTTACATGAAGACTAGTTGAAATAAAAATAAGGAAACATTACAACTTCCTATGATTGCTAAACGCGCAATCGTACAATTTCCAACTAATTAAAAAACATCCAAATCCACACACATACATGCGAACCATCAAGGATGCAATTATATGGCTGCAACCAAAAAGATTAGTGCATTCATTGTGCTTTGTACAGCACTATACAGCATGCTGAAATTATTCCAGCAGTCTGGAAAAGATTCTTGCACTCCAAAACTGCAGTAAACTGTGTTCTGGAAAAATTCCAGCAACCTGGAAAAATTCCTGCGCTCCTAACATATAGTAAACTGCATTCTGGAAAAATTCCAGCAACCTGGAAAAATTCCTGCACACTATTTATGCAGTAAATAACATCCTAAAGGGCGCCACCATGCCCTTGATTAATCTAGGATAGATATCCATACAACTTGGGATCATGATTTCACATGGAGAGGCTCTGATACCATTGAAAGAAAATGCGATTCAGATCTGAACTCTTTTTGAAACTAAGAGTTCTATGGCTGGAATTTTGAAATCAAATCAAATCTGATCTGGACTACTGAAACCAGCCATGTAAATCACACAAAAAGCACCATGAAATCATGATCAACATGTAGATAATCAAAGGATTAACGAGAGAACACATACCTGATGTTCTTAGGTTGAAAAACCTCTGAAATCTTAACTTTAAGATCAGATATGTAGGCTGCAACTTTCAGCACACCTTGCTGGAATTTCTGCAGCAGGTTTCCCTTCTAGTCTTCTCCTCTATTCCTCTTTCTCCAAATCTGATTGGCTAGTGTTAGTGGGAACAAACTAGGCTTCCTTCTAATTGTTTTTCCTTGATCTGAAGTGTAGAGATCAGATCTGAATGTCTTCTTCTTCAAGAAGTAAAAGAGCAATCAGCAAGAGCTTCCTCTTGTGCAATGGACGTCCAAAAGAGGCTGGACGTTTTCTATTTGGCTGCTCCTCTTTTTTCTCTCCTTCTTTCTTTCTCTCTATGTGTTGCACGCCCAAGGGAGGGGAGAACCATGTATATATAAAGGAATTCCTATTGAAGAAGTTTCCTTATAGAACTAGGAAACTAAGAGGAGCTTTCCAAAACCAAACCAACTACTATAATGGACGTCCAACACTCCTAATTTTTAGTTTCCAAAGATAATTAGGAAACTTCAATCTTTAGGAGAATTTGCACAAAAGGAAACTCAGCCTTCCAAGTGATAGGACCTACTCAATCTTGGGACCCACACATTAGGGATCACATTGGCTAGCCCACACACACTATGGCTCATGCATCAATAATTTATCTAGAGTGGTAATTCATGTATGCCATCATGGGCCTATTTGAATTTTGTGAGAACCCGACCCCTAATCTCTTGGATTAGTGTTGTTTATTTGTGGATTAGTTTCTTTTAGTGGGATTAGTATTTGTTGGGTTGAGTTTATGAGCTAGAATGGTTTTTCTCTAGTTTTGGGGAATTTTGAGGGCCTTTGTGATTAGTGGGACCCTTTGGGGGTTCTTTTAGTGACTTTGCGCGAGATTGGGAGATTATTCGAATTCCTGATAATTCTTATTTTAGCCTCATTTGACTCATTTTGTTAACCTCTACAACTTTCGTGCTGACTCCGTACCCATTCGAAGCTCCGAAAATCAGTTTTTCCAGCCCGGAGGGCAAAACAGTCTTTTCACACCAAATATGGACCCAAATTTCGAGATCTCGAAACCATGCCAAAGTTATACTTTTTGGAAACTAGATTTTTTGAGAAACATTTTTCTCTCCTTCGTTGATCGCATCCGAGGCCCACAAATAGATGTTTTACCCTTTGCAAGCTTTGAGTGTAGTGGGACCCACACCCACCCATTATATAAGTGACTCCACTCTCTTTCTCCCTCATTTCTCCATTCCATCGACTGAAACCTCCATAGCTACAGTGCCAGCAGCCCCTCTTCTCCGTTTCTTCCATTTCTCTTGCTCTAATGGAGCCTCCAAGCCACCAATCCGACGAGGGAACTCCGGCAACTTCTTCTCCTTCATCTCCTCTCTTGTTTGACACCATTCTTGTGCAAAACCAAGGTGGGCAGCCCCTATTGCAAGCTCCTTCTTGTTCATTCATGACTCTAGAGGTAAAGACTCTTTCCCATTTTCCTTGGATGTGCAATGGCTTTCCCTTAGGTTCTATTTCCTAGCTTGGTTTGAGCCCTTTCCTTGTCTTTCATTGTTTAACCCATTTTAGGGTTTGTTTTGGGGGTTTTTGTAGAGATTGTTGATCTTGAGCTTGAGAGGTGATTAGAAGCTTGATTTGCTAGCTTGGAACCCAAGGCAAGTGGATGAATGGATGGTTTGAATGTTATCAAAGTTTTATGAGAAAATCCTAAATTTTATTACTTGTCCTTGATCATTGGATACATGTTTTCACATATGCTTCTTGCCATATATATATTGATTTCGAAATTGCATATCAATGGTTGTTTCTCTCTTGTTAATTTCTTGGAAAGATATGCTTTCAAATTGTCAAAGTTGCTCACATGGTCTTGAAATGAATGGGGTTGGTTTCCCCACCCATGTTTATGTTTACTAGCTTGTATGGATTTGAAATAGAAGCTCATTTAAAGAGTTTGGCCAACTAATCTATTGTCTTGGAAATGGGATCAATGGTTTTTAATTACCCTTTGATTATGGCAAATGGACCCTTGTTTACAATGGGGATTCTTCCCTTTGGTTTGGTTTTAAGTGAGAAGAAAGGAGATGTTTAGTTTTACTTTTTCATCGGAGTTTTCATGAGGAATGTGGTTGGCTAAGTCATTTAATGTTTTGTAAACATGTTGGTTTAGCATGTATTGTCCTTTGGTTATATCCTAAATGAATGCTTGTGAAATGGTTTCCTTCCTTCTTGGTATGGATGGGATGTGGAGGAATGAAGTGATGAATGATCACAAGTTGGGTTTTTGGAGAAGTGTAAATAGTTGCATTGAAGGAGCTTTCAGCTCAGTTATGTGGCAAGGATTAAGTGGAAGTGAGGAGGATGGTTTTGAGGAGGAAAATGACTCAAATATGAACACAGTGGGTGATTCCCGCACTGGCGGTCAGCCTGCGGTCACCCGGCGGCTAGCCTCCTGGTGACTGGCGGCTAACCGCCAGGTAGTCGAGATGTCACGGTTCCTTTTCCAGAGAGCATCATTTTCCACCTGAAAACACGGTCAGCCTCACAGTTAGCTAGCGGCTAACCGCCGACCCCATCGGCGGCTAACCGCCAGGTAACCGCACTTGGCGGTCAGCTTTCCAGTAAGCTGCATTTCTGCAGCCCAGCCGCGGTCAGCTGTGCGGTCAGCCAGCGGCTAGCCGCCTGCCCCAAAGGCGGCTAACCGCCAGCTGACCGCCAGGTAACCGAAATTCCCCAGATTTCGAAAAGCTCCCCGCTCGAACGAACTCTCCGGTTCGTTCGAGCGTTGAGCTTTGTCGATCAAAGGAGATTCACTAAGCATTGTATGAGGCCATTCGAGAAAGAAACCATATCACAAGGATGTCATTCGAAGTTTTGAAAAGTGTAAAAGTGCATAAGGAGCCCGGAATGTCTTCAAACTCAAGGAGTACCAAGTCATTTCAATAATCGACATACGGGACCCCTATTCACTTATATAGATCTTGAAATCAATATTTTCCCGAAATTGTTATAGTTCATTGTTTCACCTCTTTTCCCGAGATTTGCATTACATGACTTGTTTTCCCGAAAGCATTGGAGTTACTCTAGTAACAGTTACTTGTCCCGAAGTGCATTGCACCACATGATATGTCAGTGTGCCCTTGAGCACCCCCGTCTTGCCCGTTTGATTATGTATTTATACTTGATTTACTTGCATTGCCTCGATTGGATTTGACCTATGAGTCGGCACCACTAAGCTTGGATAACCTTGTTGGTCTGATCCACCGACTTGGAGATCCCCCTCTTGTCCCGCCAGCTGCAGCTTGGATCCCGCTACCAGGTTATTACCGTGGTCCCGTCCCGATACCCGGTTATTACCGTGGTCTTGGCCCGATACCACAGATTGCTACTGTGGTCCCCGATGCCCGGCTCGCTACCGTGGTCCCGTATAGTATATGTATATGCATTCATGAGATCCCCTGTTTCTCCTCACCTCGAGTGACTGAGATCAGGGCCTAGTATATGTATATGTATTGATATGAGATCCCCTGTTTCTCCTCACCTCGAGTGACTGAGATCAGGGCCTAGTTATTGCTCTATCGCTTTAGTGATAAAGGACTTAGCTTCGTGTGGTTGCCATCTTGCCAGTTCCCGATTCCTTGGATACCCGACATGTTTTATATTGCTTATTTGCTTTCCGATAAATGATTCATTTTCTTTATGAAAGTTGTTATTTAAACAAGTGTTAATATTCTCCAATGTAAATTCAGTTATTATTATATTGTCTTCTGTTCTTTGTACCCGCACATGTTTTAAATGAATGTCGGTTGGGCGAATACCCATGCTTTTACATATGTTTCAAACGATCGATTGTTTTACTAGATTTATGTGATTACACATGTTTTAAATGAACACCCGAATTGTCAAATACCCATGCTTTGAAATATGTTTCAAATGACACTTGTTTTGCCAGATCACTGTGTTTATACCGGTTTCAAATGAATATCCGATTTGTTAAATATCCCTGCTTTGAGATATGTCTTAAATGAACACCCAGTTTTATTAAATATCTGTATTTTCACATATCTTTCAAATGGACTTTGGTTTTGCCAGACTGCTATGGATACCCGATTTGTTGTATACTTGTGTTTTTACTTAAGTTTCAAATGAACGTTTGTTTTGTCAAACCACTATATTTATACATGTTTTAGACGAACACCCGATTGTCAAATATCTATGATTATAGATGATGCAAACGAACACATGTTTTATTAGATGTTCATGTTTTACCCGTGCTTGAAATGAATACAAGTTTTCCCCGAGATTCCCGACTTTGCACCCGTTTAATTATATGCAGCATTTTGAGCAAATAGCATGATTTATCATTTGTATTATTATTCGCTATATTGTGTTCTTTTCATCCACCTGCCAGACCGTCGTGTCTGACCCACTACTTTTGGTACTCAGGTTCAGATTTCTTGCCTCGAGTTGAGTGTCTTGTTGGCTTTGGAGACATGCCTTGCAGGTTGTTTTGTCGGCTATGTCATGTAGACATTGAGCTTGACATCGGAGCTACGTCACTTTTGGGTAGTGGTTTATAGCTTCTTGTTGTATGGCTTTTGTTAGCCTTTTCTTGGGATTCTTAATTAATGTACATTGATAATTGTAACTTGAACATATTTGGGAATGCAATATCCTGTTACTGTCAGCTCTGTAATTTATTGTGATGGTTACTCCAGTCTGATATGATTCTTGATATATTAGCTATGTGCTAAAGGTTGAGTGCGACGCGGAATCCGATGGCCACGGACTTCGGGTCGCAACGCCACAAATGCTTCCGCAAAATATTCAGAATGTGTTGGGATGTGTTGTCTTCACACACGCGGATCCTGGGAGAAGTAAAATACAATTATTCCTTAATCCCATCTCCCGCCCCCGAGGTTTCGGTCCGGGGGCGTGACAAATTTACACTCAAAATTATTTATCCACATTATTAAACAATTTAAGAAACCTTGCCAATCTAGGAAAGTGGCTAGAGAAGGGACCAAAAGACATATTTGCCCTTGGCTTCCAAAATGACCAAAATGTCCATGCTAACCCCATAGCAACATTAGGATCATTTTAACCTTAACTCATTCCACTAGAGAGTTATGGTTGCACTCCAGGGAAAAATATTAAATTGCATATAAAGCTCATCATAAATTGACGATAGTCTTTGACCTACCAAGTACAATGACCACAATGCCCCTCTATGTAACATCCATAATCAAGAAGGTTAACCAATGTACTATCTACCTTCTTGATTACATCTCATCCTTAGAACTTCATACCCTTGACTTAATCATCATCCGGATATCATTCTCTTGATCCAGGGAGCGACCCACAAGTTCAATATCCATATGGAACATCCATATACTAAGATCTTAGATTCTGATGATTAATCGGATAATTCTAAGGGGACGATCATTCCATCACACGATGGCATAGATTCCATATTGCATTTGCACGTCCCAACTAATCAAGCCCGAGCACCCAAAACAAAGAGTTGTTGACCCACGAACAGGATCTCACCCATAGTGAATTAAAGTACAAGAACTCGACTTCGCCAGTTCATCCACAAATGCTCAAGATTAAGAGCACTGGTCACTCAGTAGCAAGAGGTGAATTGATCTCTCTCTATGATAGTACTATTTTAGAGATCACACCTACAAGTGGTCCTGTTCAATGCATGACACATGCACTAATGAGATAAATCCGGAAAAGCCTCCCGTGACTTAGGTAAGTCACCCTGAATACAGGAGAGTATCTCATTATAACTTATACCAAGATGAAGTGCCCAACTCCATCTCTCAGTTATGAACAAGTTTATTGTTTCAAGTGTCCATGACTCAGACCTTACTGTGTGTAGCCACTACACACCTAAGTCATTTACTAGAAAACAATGGGCCTTACACAACCATACATATACACAAGTAATAAGAGAAAGATGTCATTCTATTAAATAACCAATAAATATCCAGTAACAGAGATGTGAGTGCAGTCAGTGGGCTTTAGGGCATACACCAATCCCAACAGTCAGCTGGTCCCCATCCGTAGTCTCCTGTTATGGGTGCCTCAACGAGCGCAAGCGCACCGTCCTCGTAATCCAGGTCGAAACCTAAGCACCAAGAATGGGTCAGATCTAAAGATCCAGCAAGTTACAGTATACAAGTTGTTAGATTGTATGGACTCAATCCATCAGATGATATAATAAATTGATTAATTTCTTTATTTATCAATAAAATCTAGCTTTCCTTTCTTGAGATGAATGGTGTTTTATTACTTAATGAACATGACCAATACATATGACATGATGATTCATAAGTTGAGCTGGGTCCTATTAGTATATTAGATGTGATGTATGTGTACGGATGAGATCCACACATGGGAGACATGTGTCACAAATCTTATACTTAAATATCTTCACAACCAGTGATGAGACTGGGCATCTCATCTGATAACGTTGCAGCACTTTGATCAGTACGAGATAGTGTGATTTGTCTCGATCATCAGAATGTAAGATTCTGGATCATGGTGCTAGTACATTGGATGTATTGAAGGACCATGAGAAACACCTTATGGAATACTGTCTCGATTTTAAGGTTTGCTCTCATAATTCCCTAGCAATAGGCTCTCAATCCTGAGACATTGATGAACTCACGTTTCTATCTATTCATTTGCTTTGAGTCACCAATGAGTGAGGCCAACTATGGGTCAACACTTCGGTGTCTTGGGTATGTGGTAGTAGAACTGTGGGAACATTCAATGGTCAAAATGGAATCTATCTATATTATCCCCTTGTGCCAATTAATGGATTTATCATTAGTAAGTGTGCACCCATCACGATTAAGAGGTAATTGGATGGTACTGATGATTACTGTGATTAATTGGGGCTCAAGGATAATAAGATGTGGATCTAAGATTGGAAGAGACAGATTTAATCCAATTGATCCATGGATATTGATAGAGGGGTCTACTAATGGTAATTGGGAAGTTTAGGGTCATCTTTGTAAAATATTCCTAAGACTGGAGTGCAATTGCATTTATATAGTGGTGTTATTTGCAATTAGTTGTGGGCCCGGATTGCACATGAGATGTGGGGTCGTGGTGTCCTAGTTGGAGACAACTTTCTATGGTTCCCTAGTGGTCCCCACGCTAGCCCAAGTTATTAGTAAGATACTAATCCTACTTGAACTCTAAAAGGAAGGAATTAGAAAGTTACTATTTCTATTTGAAGTAGGACTTCTAATAGTGGTAATAGTAAAGTTACTAATTATTGTGGAAGTGAGACTTCTATAGTAATTAGAAAAAGAGAATGTTACTAATTATATTGGAAGTATGACTTCTAGTTAATTAGTAAGTAAAGGAGTTGCAAAAGGGCTATAAAAGGGGAAGCACCCCCTTGGACGTCCACAATAAGGAGAACACGCCCAGCCCCTTTTTGTGCAATAGTTGCACAATTCTTTCTTCTCTCTTTCTCTTCTAGTTCCTTGGAGTTTCTAGTTGGGTTTTCTCTTGGAGTTTCCACCAATCTTCTTGAGAAAAGAGATCCGATAGTGGGTCATAGCGTGGAAGATAACAAGGACTTGGAGATCCTAATTTGCTTCAAGAAGAGTTCTTGTTCAAGTAATTGTCTTAATCTCCATTAGAGCACTACCGAGCTCCAAAGGTATAATCTACTTCTCTATTTGTTGTGGATTATTTTGGTTGCATGGTGTTACTGATTTCTATCTTCTATATAGAATTTATTACTATACATGATTGATGAGACGGAGGGATTGCATCCTGTATATGGTTTATAGCCTTATGGGTGCTTGATCCCTGAGTCAAGTGGGTCAAAAGTTTCAAAAACTTATCCATGAGGCCCACCTACTTCCAACAATTGGTATTAGAGCCTTACCTCACCTCTAATCATGTTAGATCAGCAATCTAGATCTATTCTTTGCATGAGATGCGAAGAGGATAGACCTAGGGCTATGTACGGATCAGTTCTGGTATTTTTCTACATTTATTATGTTTTCTAAATGCACAAGAAGGGGCAAGTTTGGGCAAAGTCGTGGTTTTCTGCAAAAACCCCGAGTTAAGTGCTCGACGTTTACCAGCGGCCTGAACAGACTTTTACCGGTGGCCACGAATTTTTCAGGCGGCCCCCGGCCCCTGGGTTTATTCATCATGAGAAGATGAATGGTGGCTTCCTAACCCTAATCCCTATTGTGTATGTGATACTAACTTTGCAGGTTCATGTCCTCTCCATATGGCCCACAAGACTTTTACTTTCTTTTTATGGTTATTGGTTTATTTAAGGCTAAGTGTAAAGGGCATCATGGTTTCCTGTGAAAGGGCAAGGCATGGTGAATTTCCTTGTAACCCTTTTTATTTCCATGTTTAGATTACCATGTAAGTCTCATTATCGAGGCATAGGAATTTATGTAATTTTTCTATATTTGAAAATTCTTGCAATGTCTGAGACGAAGAAGGAAAGTGGTGTTGGACTCCTAATCAAAGAGTTTGAAGATTACCAAAAGCATTTTGGAGATGCCCAAAGAGATTGAGGAATCCCAAAATCTTGGAAAGTCTAGAAGTCCAAGAAGTCTATTCTGCTTGGGCCATGTGGAGGAGAGGACTAGTTTCTATTTTTGCACTTTCTATTTGTGGATGGTTGCTTTTATAGAATGTTTCCAAATCTGATCCAAACATAGCAATTTCCAAAATTAGTCACATCAAATTAATTTTTAGAAAGAGTTCTAATTAGTGTTGGTGGACCCATGAGATGGATCCATTGGCAACACTAGTCTTAAAAGCTGGACTTTCTTTAAAATAACTTGACTTGGAACCAATTATTAGTCATATCATGAGATGATTTGATGTCTATATTTGTGGGCCCATATACCTATAAGGAAATCCTCAATTCTAAAAATTAAGTGGGAGCAGGGCATTTATATTTATAAATCCCCATGGTTTTCCACCATAGGTCCATTGTAAGGAAAGTATAAGCCTCGTGCCATCTTGAGAATGGTCGTTTCCCACAGAGGGCTTTTATTTGTCTGGTTTCTAGATATGGATCTCCTATGGATAGTATTGGTGAGATGGGGCGGAGGCCCACTCCCTAAGGAAGAGTTGCCCGCAACGGTTGTCATGCAATGCTAGTTGGTGGGTCACACTTAACTAAAATAATGATGTAGTTGTTGGAAGTAGGTGGGCCTCGTGGATAGGTTTTCAAAACTTTTTGACCCACTTGACTCAGGGATCAACTATCCAGAAGGCTATAACCCAATCCAAAATGCAATCCCTCATTCTCATCAATCATGTACAACAATTTAACCTATCTAGAAGATAGACGTCAGCAACTACATGCAACAAAATAATCTACAACAAGTAGAGAAGCAAATTATACCTTTGGAGCCCGGTAGTGCTCTAATCGAGGAGAAGACAACCAACTAGAACAAGAACTCTTCTTGAAGCAATTAAAGATCTCCAAGACCTTGTTGTCTTCCACACTATGACCCTCTATCATATCTCTTTTCTCAAGAAGATGGGTGGGATCTCAAATAGAAAACCCTACTTGAAACTCTAAGGAACTAGAAGGCAACTAGAAGAGAGAGAAGAGAAGAAAATTGTGCAACACTTGCACAAATAAAGAGGGTTGGGCGTGCACTCTTATGGTTGGACGTCCAAGGGGTGTATTCCCCTTTAAATAGCCCTCAAGTCTCCTCTCTTATCTCTCTTACTAATTTGTAATAGAAGTCACACTTCCACACAAATTAGTAGCTTACTCTTACCACTATTAGAAGTCCCACTTCAAATAGAAATAGTAACTTTCTAATTCCTTCCTTTTAGAGTTTAAGTAAGAATAGAATCCTTCTAATACTTGGGCTAGGGTGGGGACCACTAGGGATTCCTTAGAAAGCTGGCTCCAACTGGGACACGTGACCCCACATCTCATGTGCAATCCAGGCCCACAGTTAATTGCAAATAACACCACTATATAAATGCAATTGCACTTCAGTCTTAGGAATAAATTACAATGAAGACCCTAAACTTCCACAGTACCACAAGTAGGTCCCTTTATTATTATCCGTGGATCAATTGGAATAAATCTGTCCCATCCAGTATTAGATCCACATCTTATAATCCTTGAGCCCCAATTATTTACAGTGATCATCAGTACCATCCAATTAACTCTTCATTGAGATGGGTGCGCACTTACTAATGATAAATCCATTAATTGGCACAAGAGGATAATGTAGATAGATTCCATCTTGATCATTGCATGTTCCTACAGTCCTACTACCACGTACCCAAGACACCGAGGTGTTAACCTACAGTTAGCCTCACTCATTGGTGACTCAAAGCAAATGAATAGACAGAAACTTGAGTTCATCAAAGTCTCAGGATTGAGAGCCTATTTTTGGGGAATTATGAGAGCAGTCCTTAAATCGAAACAGTATTTCATAAGGTGCTTCTCATGGTCCTTCAATACATCCAATGTACCAGCACTATGATCTAGAATCTTACATTCTGATGATCGAGACAGATCACACTATCTCATAGTGATCAAAGTACTGCAAACTTGTCAGATGAGATGCTCAGTCTCATCACTGGTTGTGAAGATATTTTAAGTATAAGATTTGTAACACATATCTCCCGTATGTGGATTGTGAGAACCCGACCCCTAATCTCTTGGATTAAAGTTGTTTTATTTGTGGATTAGTTTCTTTAAGTGGGATTAGTATTTGTTGGGTTGAGTTTGTGAGCTAGAATGGTTTTTCTCTAGTTTTGGGGAATTTTGAGGGCCTTGTGATTAGTGGGACCCTTTGGGGGTTCTTTTAGTGACTTTGCACGTGATTGGGAGGTTATTCTAAATTCTCGATAATTCTTGTTTTGGCCTCATTTGACTTGTTTTGTTATTCTCTACAACTTTCGTATTCACTCCATACCCATTCGAAACTCCGAAAATCAGTTTTTCCAGCCCGGAGGGCAAAACAGTCTTTTCCCACCAAATCTGTACCCAAAACTTGATATTCCCGAAACCCGCGAAACATATACTTTTTGGAAACTAGAAATTTCGACGATCATTTCTTCCTTCTTCGTCGAATTCATCCGAGATCCCGAAAGAGATGATTTCAGCCACCCAAGTTCTTTAAGTTGTGGGACCCAAACCTCACTTGCTTATAAGAGGAACCCATCTCCTTCATTGCATCCCATTCTCCATTTTTCCTGCACAAACCAGCAACCCAGGGTTTCTCTTGTGTTTCCCTTCTTCTTCTTGCTTCTCAAGCTCCAAGCCACACCAAGAGTTCATCATTCAAGAAATGGAGATCACCAATCTCTTCCTCTCCTTGCAAGCTTCATCTTGATACCATTTTTGGAGAAATCCATCAACATTGAGACCTTCCTTGTGCTTGTTCTCTTCATTTGGAGGTCATCCAAGTAAGTGTTCTCCTTCATCTTCTAGATTTGTAATCTTCTAGCCTTAGAGAAGCTCCACCTTGATTATTGAAAGGTTTCCTTGTCATTTCATTGTTTAACCCATTTTAGGGTTTGTTTTGGGGGTTTTTGTAGAGATTGTGTATCTTGAGCTTGAAAGGTGATTAGGAGCTTGATTTTCTTAATTAGAGTCAAAGGCAAGTGGATGATTGGATCGTTTTGATTATTAACATGTTTTGTGAGAAAAATCTGTTAGGGTTTTTATAGATTGCAATTTGATGGATGCATTTCATTCTAGCATCATTTGATTTACACACTTGCATTGGTTTTAAAAATACTTGAAATCTTGTTTTATTCAAGCATTGCTTTTAAGATTTGTAAAAGTAGTGATTTATGCATGATTTGTATTTTCATCTTGGATGCATTTGATTTAGAAAAGAGTTTTCAAGAAATCAAGCAAGCCTTTGTTTTAAAAATTTTGAATCTTTTTAGGCTTTTTATGTCATGTTTTAAAAACCATTAGAATCTTTAAAACATGTTTTCCTAGCTTGATTTAGTTGCCAAAAGGTCCCCCAAAGAAATAACTTTGAAATGGCAAAAGTTGCATTTTTTGTCAAAGGGAGGCTGTCCCGGCAGTGTTGCCGGTCGACCGAGACAACTGCAGGCAAAATATGCCTGGGAGCACCAACGGTCAGAAATATGACCGTTGTGTGTTCTCGGTCGACCGAGACCTCTTTGCCGGTCGACCGAGAACTAGCCGTTGGCAACTTTTTGCTATAAATATGAGTTCTTTCCCTTGCCAAAAGTTGGGAATTTTTAACCCCTCCTTGAGAGGATTTGAGGCATATCAAAAGGGAAAAGAACCAAGGGATGAAGGGGATGATTAGGAAAGCTAAAGCTTGGATTAATGAAGTTAAACCACCAAGTAGGCTCTTCCTTCCTTAATCATATGTTTTCATGCTTTTGTTTTATTTTTGGTAAATCATTTCTAGCATGTTAAACTATGTTTGTGTTATGTCCTTAACATGTGTTATGTTTTGAGTTGATTTATTGTTTTGGATACAAAACCATATGATTCAATCCAAGTAGTACTTGAATTGGTAAATCAAAGTAGATCATGTTAATGAAAGAAACTTGGTAAATCATATGTAACATGATTCCTATACTTGGTTGAATCTTTGGTTGTTGTTTTCCATCATAAGAAAATCACTTTCAAAAGTGTCTTATGTTTTGGATTCAACTTCTTTACAAATCATATGTTTTCATGTTTTGTTTTATCATTGGTAAATCTTGTAACATGTTAACCTATGATATGTTGTATCCTTAGCATGTGTTATATTTTGAATAGATCTATTGTTTTGGATACATCACCATTGATTCATCAAAGTAGTACTTTATCTTTGGTAAATCTAAGTAGGTCATGTTAATGAAATATGTAACATGATTCATATACTTTGTTGAATCATTGGTTGTTGTTTTCCATCATAAGAAAATCTCTTTCAAATGTATCTTATGTTTTGGATCCAACATCATTACAAATCATATGTGTATTATTGTTTTAATGCTTCACAACTTGCCTTACTTTGATTGGTAAATCATTTTCAAGTTGTCCTTATAATTACATATGATTTGTCCCCTCTTTTCAATCAAATCAATTTTTATGTTTTGAGCTTCATTGATGATTTGATTGACATCCCTATGCATCACATGTTTAGAGCTAATCCATTTCATACAACTTGTGTAACTTTGATATCATTAACAAGTTGTTACTTTTAACATGTGATTGCATTATTTCCTCAATCATAAATGTTTTTGAGCTAAAACTTTCAAAAGCCTTAGGCATACATTTATGAGCTTTCATTTTCAAAATGATTGAGGACCACACACACACACACTTCATATACTTTCATCTTTGCATTCATAGTGTGAGTGTGTATTAGTTTTTCACTTCCATATCCGCCTAATTAAGAGGCAATGTAATGAGCTTAATTGAATCTCCATCAAGTGTATTAAAGACACTATCTTAGTGAGGTAACCAACCTTGTGGTTGAAGAGGTTATTGCTTAGCCTATAAAAGCATAGTGTATAGGTTGATGTTAAGCCTTGAAAAACATCAATGTAAAGGTTATTGCTTAGCCTTGGAAAGCATATTGTAAAGGTTATTGCTTAGCCTATTGAAAAGCATAAATAGTGGAAATCCGGTGGGGTGTTGGTTCACAAGCCGGTAGTGGATGTAGGCATTGAGGCCGAACCACTATAAATACTTGTGTGATGGTGCTTGCTTTGTGGTGATTGTTTTCTTTAAGCTTCCGCATTTTGTTTGATAATCATCACTTGTGACTAGTTTGTTTTAAAGAAGTTAAAATTGTTAAAATTGGTCATAAAAGAAGCTCACCCTATTCACCCCCCCTCTAGGGTTCGGATCCCCATGGACTTACAAAATCTTGTTTCATTAAGGGTTTTGGTGATTTTAGTAGTTGTCTTTACTATGATTAATATTGATTTCGAAATGTGCTTATTGATGAGTTTATTTCCCTCTTGTTCATGCTTAGAAAGTGTATGCATCATATTGTCAAGGTTTCAAATGGTTTCACATGAATGAGTTTTCTCCACCTTGAGATTTCTTGTGAATGGAAAGAATGGAAAGGGAGAAACTTGAAATGAGGAGCTCTTTAGCTCATATTATTGTATTGGAAACATGTATTTGAGTCTTCTTGATTATAGTTCTATGTGATTGTTTAAGTGTTGGAAAGGAAAGGAAAAAGGGAAGAAAAATCAGTGTCCCGGACCTGCTGCACGCCCAGGTCCGATCGATCGGACCTACAGGCCGATCGATCGGTCTGTCTTTAACTGTAAGGCTTTTTGAGCCGATCGATCGGACTCTGTGTATAACTGGTACAGAAATTCCAGTGAAATTTGATATTGTTTTTTTTGGAAACCTTTGGGCTTTCTATGAGTCCTAGGGGTATATACCTTAGTGTTGAGACTAGTTATACCCTAATCTAAGGTCTTCAAGACTAGGGAACTAAAAGAAAAGAATGGTGTTGATTTAGACACTAATTCTTAGTTTTAGGTGGGACCCTGGCTACCCTTTTTGGGCTGTTTGGACCGTAAGTGAGAATGTCTTGAGCCGACACGCCTCACGGTTGGTTCGGTGGCATCGAAGTTCAATCCATTTCAATCTTGAACGGGATGGAGCGACGCGATATCTTCTTTACATCTAAACACAAGTCTTTCCCTTGGTTATCGTGAATTCTATTCCTTTCGGTGACTGAATAGGTTGCTCGATGTTTCCGGATTAATGTCATGCCTAGGATGGACCGTTTATAATCTTGATTTTTACTATTGTAACATCTAGTACTACCCATAAGCTCATTTTAAGTTTTGAAAATCGAAAAGTGCATAAGGAGCCCGGAATGTCTTCAAACTCAAGGAGTACTAAGTAATTATTATAATCGACATACGGGACCCCTATTCACTTAAATAGATCTTGAAACCGATATTTTTACCCGAAATTGTAATAGTTCATGTTTCACCTCATTTCCCGAGATTTGCATCACTTGACTTGTTTTCCCGAAAGCATTGAAGTTACTCTAGTAACAGTTATTTGTCCCGAAATGTATTGCCCGATATGAAGTGACAGTGTGCCCTTGAGCACCCCCGTTTTACCCATTTATTTATTGTACTTGATTTACTTGCATATGTCCCGATTTGTTATTTGACCTATGAGTCGGCATCACTAAGCTTGGATACCTTGTCGGTTTGATCCACCGACTTGGAAATCCCTCTCCCGTCCCGCCAGCTGCAGTTTGGATCCCGATACCCGGTTATTACCGTGGTCCCGTCCCGATACTCGGTTCGCTACCGTGGTCCCGTTCCCGTATATTTATATTGTATATATGATTTACGTTGAGTCTCCTCACCTTGTGTGACTGAGACCAACGTCCCGTTATACTCTTGTCACTTCGGTGATAGAGGACTTAGCTTCTTGGGATTGCCATCTTGCCAGTTCCCGATTCCTTGGATACCCAACATGTTTTATATTGCTTACTTGCTTTCCGATATATGATTCGTTTCCTTTATGAAAGTTGTTATTTAAACAAGTGTTAATATTCTCCAATGTAAATTCAGTTATTATTATATTGCCTTCTGTTCTTTGTACCCGCACATGTTTTAAATGAATGCCGGTTGGGCGAATACCCATGCTTTTACATAAGTTTCACACGATCGATGGTTTTACTAGATTTATGTGATTACACATGTTTTAAATGAATACCCGAATTGTTAAATATCCGTGCTTTGTTTTAAATGACATTTGGGTTGTGAGATTCCTATGTTTACACATGTTTTAAATGAATACCCGAATTGTTAAATATCCGTGCTTTGTTTTAAATGACATTTGGGTTGTGAGATTCCTATGTTTACACATGTTTTAAATGAATACCCGAATTGTTAAATATCTGTGCTTTGTTTTAAATGACATTTGGGTTGTGAGATTCCTATGTTTACACATGTTTTAAATGAATACCCGAATTGTTAAATATCCGTGCTTTGTTTTAAATGACATTTGGGTTGTGAGATTCCTATGTTTATACCTGTTTTAAATGAATACCCGAATTGTTAAATATCCGTGCTTTGTTTTAAATGACATTTGGGTTGTGAGATTCCTATGTTTATACCTGTTTTAAATGATTACCCGATTGTTAAATATCTATGCTTTGAAATATGTTTCAAATGACACTTGTTTGCCAGATCCCTACGTTTATACCTGTTTTAAACGATATCCGGTTTGTTAAATATCCATGCGTTGAAATATGTTTAAATGAACACTAGTTTTGTCAGATTTCTTTGGTTACACCTGTTTAAATGAACACCCGATTTGTTAAATATCCGATTTCTACATAGGTTTCAAATGGACATTGGTTTTGCTAGACTGCTATGAATACCTGGTTTGTTGTATACTCATGTTTTTACTTAAGTTTCAAATGAACGTTGTTTTGCCATACCACTATATTTATACATGCTTTAGACGAACTCCCGATTGTCAAATATCTATGATTATAGATGATGTAAACGAACACATGTTTTATTAGATATTCATGTTTTACCCATGCTTGAAATAAATACAGGTTTTCCCCGAGATTCCCGACTTTGCACCCATTTAATTATATGCAGCATTTGATCGAATAGCATGATTTACCTTATGTTTTATTCTTCAGTATATTTGTTATCTTTTCATCCACCTGCCAGACCGTCGTGTCTGACCCACTACTTTTGGTACTCAGGTTCAGATTTCTTCGCCCCGAGTTGAGTGTTTTATTGGCTGTGGAGTCATGCCTTGCAGGTTGGTTTATCGGCTATGTCATGTAGACATTGAGCTTGACATCGGAGCTACGTCACATTTGGGTAGTAGTTTATAGCTTATTGTTGTATGGCTTTTATTAGCCTTTTCTTGGGACTCTTAATTAATGTACATTGATAATTGTAACTTGAACATATTTGGGAATGTAATATCCTGTTACAGTCAGCTCTGTAATTTATTGTGATGGTTACTCCAGTCTGATATGATACTTGATATAATAGCTATATGCTAAAGGTTGAGTGCGACGCGGAATCCGATGGCCACGGACTTCGGGTCGCAACGCCACAAAAGCTTCCGCAAAATATTCAGAATGTGTTGGAATGTGTTGTCTTCACACACGCGGATCCTGGGAGAAAAATATAATTTATGCTAAATCCCATTCCCGCCCCCGAGGTTCTGGTTCGGGGGCGTGACATGGATCTCATCCGTACACATATATCACATCTAATATACTAATAGGACCCGGCTCAACTCATGAACCATCATGTCATATGGATCGGTCATGTTCATTAAGTAATAAAACACCATTCATCTTATGAAAGGAAAGCAAGATTTTATTGATAAATAAAGAAATTAATCAATTTATTACATCATCTGATGGATTGAGTCCATACAATCTAACAACTTGTATACTATGACTTGCTAGATCTTTAGATCTGACCCATTCTTGGTGCTTAGGTTTCGACCCGGATTTGTGACACATATCTCATGTATGTGGATCTCATCCACTTGGGCTCAATGCCAGTCAGGGTTGCATCTCATGCCCATTCCGTCTACATGTTGCTCAAAGACTTCGGTAGTCAAAGGCTTAGTAAAGGGATCTGCCAGATTGTCCGCAGAGTTTATCTAGGTGATAGCAATATCACCTCTCTGCACAATTTCTCTGACTGTGTGTTACTACCTCTGTACATGCTTTTGGCTCCTGGGTTCTTTGGACTTACCGACTGCCCTGTTGTTATCACAGTAAACTGTGAGTGGCTGTCCTGCCAAAAGTACCACTCCAAGTTCCACGAGGAACCTTTTGAGCCAAACTATTTATTTACCCGCTTCTCAAGCAGCTATAGCATAAACATATACCCAGAAGTTGATTTCTTGGAATCCTTATCTGACATGAAGTCAGAATCTGTGTAACCGACTGTAATCAGTTCATCATTACCATAAATCAACATGTAATCTCTAGTCCTTCTCAAGTATTTGAGAATACACTTTGTAGCAGTCCAATGTTCGGGTCCTGGATTAAACTGATATCGGCTGACTAGGCCCACTGCATGACAGATATCCGGTCTAGTACATAGCATGGCATATATGAGGCTACCAACAACCGAAGCGTATGGTATCGACCTCATCTGCTCCTTTTGGAATCTTGCATAACAAACCGTACTAGTACCTTATCTATGTACGCAGCTTGGGATAAGCCAATCATCCTATTCTTTGGTTCTCAATGTAGTTTGATCCCTAGGATGTTGTTGGCTTCTCCCAAGTCCTTCATATCAAAAGTCTTAGCCACCTAAACTTTTACTATTGACAACATCCCTATATCACTCTCTAGGAGAAGGATGTCGTCGACCAGAAAAATTTCCATGCCTCCTTCACTTTTCATATACACTCATGACTCATCCGTTTTTGACAAAAATCAAATGACTTGATTGCCTGTTCAAAACAGATGTTCCAGCTTCGGGATGACTGCTTCAGTCCATAAATAGACTTCTGCATCTTGCAAACTCTTTGCTCTTGGTTTGTTGCTACAAAACCGTCTGGCTGCACCATATAGATGTCTTCCTCAAGATGGCCGTTGAGAAATGTCGTCTTGACATCCATTAGCCAAAACTCGTAATTGAGATGAGCCTAAATGGATAAGAGTATCCGCATGGACTTGAGCATGGCTACCGGCGAGAAGGTTTCCTCATAATCAAAATCTTATTTCTGAGTATATCCTTTCGCAACAAGCCTGACCTTTAAAGGTTTCAACTCTTCCATCTGGTCCTCTGTTTCTCTTGTAGACTCACTTGCACCCAATAAGTTTGATATTGGCAGGCAAGTCCACAAGTGTCCAGACCTGATTAGAGTACATAGACTCCATCTCAGCTTTCATAGCATCTTGCCAACGTCCCGAATCTATGTCATTAATTGCTTCATCATAGTTACAGGGATCATGTTCCAGTTCTTCCGGGATTGCCTCGTAAGACTCTCCCAAGAACGGAAACCTGTCAGGGGGCCTGACTATTCGCCCACTACGACGAGGCACTGGTGTAACTATTGGGTGTGGTAAGGGCGGTTCATCCTCAAGTTTGGTCATACTTGGATTTGGAATTGTTTGCTCTTGAATTTCTTCCAAGATCTCCTTTTCTAAAGATTTACGGTCTATCATATAATCTTCCTCCAGAAAAACCGCATTAGTGCTCACCAACACTTGCTGCTTTCTGGGATTATAGAATAATCAACCTTTAGTTCCTTTAGGATATCCTACAAACGTGCACACTTCCGACTTCGTTTCCAACTTATCCGTCTTAACCTTTAGCACGTGTGTTGGACAACCCCAAATGTGTAAATGTTGTAGACTAGGCTTTCGCTCGGACCACAACTCCCGGGGAGTCTTAGGTACAAACTTAAATGGTACGAGGTTTAGTATGTACATTGCAGTATCCAAGGCATATCCCTAAAAGGATATAGATAATCCTGAGCAACTCAGCGTAGACCTAATCATATCTAAAAGAGTCATGTTCCTTCTTTCTGCTACTCCATTTTGTTGAGGCATACCAGGAGCAAACAACTGGGATAGAATCCCATTTTCTGATAAGTATCCCATAAAATCAGCAGAGAGATATTCCCCTCCTCGATCTGATCGAAGAGTCTTGATGCTCTTACCTAATTGCTTTTTCGCTTCCGCTCGAAACTCTTTGAACTTTTCAAAAGCCTCGGACTTGCGGTGCATAAGGTATATGTATCCATATTTTGAGTAATCATCTGTGAAAATGATGAAATACTCATATCCTCCTCTGGCCTTGACATTAATGAGTCCACACACATCATTATGCACTAATTCCAATAAACCTTTGGCCCTATTGCCCTTAGATGAAAAGGGTCTTTTGGTCATTTTGCCTTCCAGACAGGACTCGCAGACAGACATTGGTTCTACCACCAATGAAGGCAAGATACCATCTTTCACTAGCCTGTCAATCCTGTTTAGGTTTATATGACCTAGCCTCAAGTGCCAAAGTTTTGTTGGATTAGATGAAGGTGACTTTCTCTTCAATGATGATCTATTAATTGTTTCAGTATCATGTATCTCATACATTATGGGAGTTAACAAATAAAGCCCATTGGTTACCTTGCCAGAACATATAAAAGTACCATTCCTCTTTATGACAACTTCAGCTCCAAAAGTAATGGAATAACTTTTATTCACCAAACTAAAAACTGAAATTAAATTCTGCCGTAGAGATGGTACATATAACGTGTCTGACAAAACCAATTTATTATTTGAAAAACATAATGTAATAACTCCCACTGAAACAGCCTCTGCCTTAGCATCAGATCCTAGGTTGACAATGATTTCTCCGTCACTGAACCTCCTGGTTTCCCTGAACCCCTGCAACGAATTACATATGTGATCAGTTGCCCTGGAGTCCATACACCAAGATTCCGTAGTACCAGTTACAAAACTAACTTCAGAAATAAGTGACTCAATCATACCCGAGGTCTTCTTCTTAGACAGATATTCTGGACAATTCCTTTTCCAATGTCCTGTCTTACCACAATGGAAACACTTTCCTTTTGACCCTGAACCCTTAGCCTTGGTCATGCCACCATTAGGACCATTCTCCACCTTAGGACCTTTCGGAACTGATTTCGTTTTGCCTTTCTGTCATTTGCCTTTCTGCTTGGACTTGGTATCTGACTTTTCTGTCACTAGGGAAGTCGACTTCTTCTTCATAATCCCTTCAGTCACCACCAGCTGGCTAGACAGCTCAGCCAGAGTCAGATTCATCTTATTCATATTGTAATTAACCTTGAAATTGTTGAATGACTCTAGTAGTGACTCAAGGATTATGTCGATCTGCGATTCTGCATCAATCGCAACCCCTAGTACATCTAACTCATTCAATGAGTCCATCATTTTTCAACATATGATCATGTACTGGTGTGCCTTCAGCCATCTTGGTGCTTAAAAGCACCCTCATAGCAGCCTGTCTAGCAGGCCTGCCCTGTTCCGCAAACATCTCCTTTAAGTTCGATATAATATCGTACGTAGTCTTATAAGATTGATGTTGGTGTTGCAAAACACTGGACATGGATGCCAGAATGTAACATCTGGCCATCTCATCATCTTTGGCCCATTGGGTGTAAAGTTCCTTTTCTTCTTCCGGAGCATCCGGGCCAGGCTCATCAAGGGGGGTTTTGGTAAGGACATATTTATATCCTGAACCAGTTAGGACAATATCCAGGTTCCGTTTCCAGTCTACATAGGTTCCGTTTCCAGTCTACAGTTAGGACAATATCCGGGCCAGGCTCTCAAGATGGCGCGAGGCTAATACTTTCCTTACAATGGACCTATGGTGGAAAACCATAGGGATTTCTAAATATAAATGCCCCGCTCCCACTTGATATTTTAGAATTGAGGATTTTCGTTAAGGTACATGGGCCCACATATATACACATCAAATCATCTCATGATATGACCAATGATTGGTTCCAAGTCAAGTTATTTTAAGGAAAGTCTAGTTTCTAAATTAGTGTTACCAATGGATCCATCTCTTGGGCCCACCAACTCTAATTAGAACTCTTTTCAAAAATTAATTTGATTTGACCAATTTTGGTAACTTGTTATGTTTGGATCAGATATGGAAACATTCTAAATTAAGCATTCATCCATAAATAGAAAAAGCTAAAATTTGAAACTAGTCATTTCCTCCACATGGCCAGGTCAACCCGCCTAACGAAGGTAGAAAATTGGGTTTTTCCAATTCGAGTCCAAACACCTCCAAAACACTTTTAAAGGCACTCAATGGCATCCTATCATCCTACCATCATAATTAAACCCTTTTGTGACTATCGAAACATGGATTTACGGCATAAAGTAAACAAACCCAATCATAACTGATCCTCACATAGCCCTAGGTCTATCCTCTACGCAACTCATGCAAAGATTAGATCTAGATCGCTGATCTAACATGATTAGAGATGAGATATGGCTCTGATATCAATTGTTGGAAGTAGGTGGGTCTCGTTGATAGGTTTTCAAAACTTTTTGACCCACTTGACTCAGGGATCAACTATCCAGAAGGCTATAACCCAATCCAGGATGCAATCCCTCATTCTCATCAATCATGTACATCAATATAACCTATCTAGAAGATAGAAATCAGCAACTACGTGCAACAAAATAATCTACAACAAGTAAAGAAGCAGATTATACCTTTGGAGCCCGGTAGTGCTCTAATCAAGGAGAAGAAAACCAACTAGAACAAGAACTCTTCTTGAAGCAATTAGAGATCTCCAAGACCTTGTTGTCTTCCACACTATGACCCTCTATCAGATCTCTTTTCTCAAGAAGATGTGTGGGATCTTGAAGAGAAAACCCTACTAGAAACTCTAAGGACCTAGAAGGCAACTAGAAGAGAGAGAAAAGAAGAAAATTGTGCAACACTTGCACAAATAAAGAGGGTTGGTCGTGCACTCTTATGGCTGGACGTCCAAGGGGTGTATTCCCCTTTAAATAGCCCTCAAGTCTCCTCTTTTAACTCTCTTACTAATTTGTATTAGAAGTCTCACTTCCACATTAATTAGCAACATACTATTACCACTATTAAAAGTCGCACTTCAAATAGAAATAGTAAGTTTCTAATTCCTTTCTTTTAGAGTTTAAGTAAGTTTAGAATATTTCTAATACCTGGTGCATAACACGCTTAGGAAGTGATCCCCTTTTTCTTGAAACAAGCTTCAAAACAAGCTTATACTTGAAATCCAGCACGAGTACACGATGGTACTTATCGTACCAAAATGGAATTCAAATACGAAATCTGACAAGCATGTGTTAAGGCTACTAATTGACCTTTGTGTAATTGGGACCCCAAACGTCGGAATGTACAAGAATTGGTATCCCCGAAGTTGGGTTGCATTTCGAAGTTCCATTTACACAATGTCAAGTCAAAACCCTTAACATAGTCTAGTCTTTCAACCTTCAAGAAAATACACAACAAAATAATTTTTCTTCCTGAATCTGGCAGGTTCGCTCGAGCGGACTTTATAAGGTGATGACACTTCGCTCGAGCGAGACAGTTCGCTCGAGCGGACAATAAGAGCGCTCGGGAGGATAACTCTCTATCTTGCTCCTGATTATATAGGGGGCAGTTCGCTCGAGCGGACAGCTCTCTGTCTGCGCTCGGACCAAATAGAGGCTTGGTCGCTCGAACGGAAAAGCTTCTGCCTGTGCTCGCAGAGGGCAGAAAATGCCTTTCTCTTGCACATCTTCCAGTACATTTTTCTCCTCCTTGTCATCCATAAATCACATACAATCCCTTGAGCCTTCATGCTCACCAAGGGTTCATTTCCACTATTTCACACATTTAATCCAATGAAAACAAGATCATGAAATTTATAAACAAATTCATATGCACAATTTCTAAGATAGCAATTTAATCAAAATACACATGCTAAACAATCCTCTCAAGCACTTCACTCAAGCTATTCCAACACTACAAGAAAAACCATGAAAACCACACAACTCACTCAATCTTGAAAACAAGAAACCCATTTTACCAAAGGGGTTTCTAACATGAAAAACAAGACTTTTATGAAGCTAAAAGACTTCATGAAAAGTATGGGTTGAAGCTCTTACCTAACAATGGCCAAACAAGAAGAGATGAAGAAAATGAAGAGCTTGCTCCACAAAAAACTCCAAGAAATTTGTACCAATAGAAAGCTTGCAAGGAGAGGAAGAAGATGATTGAAAGTCCTGGGATCCGAACCCTAGAGGGGGGGTGAATAGGGTGTGCTACAAATATGACCAATTTTAATCAAATTTAACTTCTTTAAAACAAACTAGTCACAAGTGATGATTATCAAACAAAATGCGGAAGCTTAATGAAAACAATCACCACAAAGCAAGCACCATCACACAAGGATTTATAGTGGTTCGGCCTCAATGCCTACATCCACTACCGGCTTGTGATCCAACACCCCACCGGATTTCCACTATTTATGCTTTTCAATAGGCTAAGCAATAACCTTTACAATGTTGTTTTTCTAGGCTAAACAACAACCTCTCAATGTGCTTTTCTAGGCTAAGCAATAACCTTTACAAGATGCTTTTCTTAGGCTAAGCAATAACCTTTACACAAATAAAGATTTCTCTAAGAAGGTGTCTTTACAAAAGATCACTCTAAGAGATACAATTTAAGCACAATTGGATTGCCTCTACATAGGCTAATATGAAAGTGTAATTCAAATTACAAACATACACTAAATGAGCTAAAGTGTGTGCACAAGTGTATGAATGCTTTTCTTCAATCAATTTCAACAATGAAGCTCTTAAATGAATGCATGATGCATTTTAAAATCAAAGCTTATAAAATGATGATTGAAGATAAAACTAATCACATAAAAGATTCAAACAACTTTGAAGAAATGAAACAAACAAGTTGTATGAATGTTAAAGTCTAAGAACACATGTGATTAGGATAAGAGAGTTTGCAAACCAAACTAATTTACCAAAGAAGATATTGAGTTTGCAACACAACTCTAGAAATCATGCATAAGTGAAAATACAAAGATTTAAGCATGCAAGGATTTCATTTTAATGGAAATCAAAATACAAGTAAAGATGTACCTTTTGAAAACTCAAGCAATTGATTTCCAAATAGCCCTCTAGCCTTTCCAACTTCTTCCCCTTTCTTTGGCTCCAATATGGTCTCAAAGGTTCATGTTTCAAGCCCCAAAGAAGGTTGGAAATGAATGGACTTTATAATGAAAAACAGTCCAACGGCTAGTCCTCGGTCGACCTGGAAACAGGTCTCGGTCGACCGAGATCACACAACGGTCAGAAAAATGACCGTTGGGGCTCCAGGGGCCCAGTTGGCCTACAGTGTTCCCGGTCCCGGTCGACCGGCGACACTGCCGGACCACCCCCATGGGACAAAAAATCCCAACTTTGGCATATTTGAAGGTTTCTCTTTGAGGGGATTTTTGGGCCACTAAACCAAGCTTGGTAACATGTTTTAAATCAAATGAAGATGTTTAAAAAACATGAAACACACAAGGCCTAAATAGATTCGAAACTTTAAATCCAAAGGCTAGCTTGATTTCTAAAAACTCTTTTCAAATGAAAATGCATACAAAGATGATTCTGAAAGTGATGAATGTATGCAAGGCACAAACCTAAATTCTCAATATGATTTCTCAAAAGTAATGCACAAAGAATTAGGTTTTCAAAAGAGTTTGGATTCTAAAACCAATGCATCCAAGTATAAAAACCAAAACATGCATAAACCAATACTTTTACAAATCTTAAAAGCAATGCATGTATAAAACCAGATTTCAAGGTTTTCTAAAACAATGCAAGTGTGAAAATTCAAATGATGCTAAAGTGAAAAATGCATCCATCAAATTGCAAATACAAAATTCCTAACAATCTCCCCCTTTGCAATTTGATGGCAACTTACTCATCATTGAAATTACACAATTAGTCTTCAGCTCCCCCTAAGCTGGACAAGTCTTGAAATCTTCTTGGATGCTCCTCCTCTTAGCTTGGGCTCTTGGGCTCTTTTCTTCAATCTTCTTGATGCTTGGAGCTTGATCATTCTTCAAGCTTTCTTTTCATCTTCCTCCTCTCTATGGCTAAGCATCTTCTTTAGCTCCAAGCTTTCTTTCTTCTATTTGCTCTCCCCCTTTGACCATGCCTCTCTCTCCCTTTGGCAAGGTATGCATTCTCTCCCCTTGTAGAAGATCATACACAACTCTCCTTAGGAAGCTTGGACATTCTCTTCACCTTTAGAGAACTTGAAAGCTCTCTCCCCCTTTGAAGAGTAGGAGATCTTTGAGTACTTGAACTCTCTCTCCCCCTTTGCCATTAAATTGCAAAAATACCTACACACATGAAATAGGAAAATACCTTTAGTAGCACCTGTTAACAAATGAAATCGAAAATGAAATACATAACAGGCTATCATGTATGGAAGTTATCTCTAAGGGCTCAAAGGCAATCCAAGGGTGAATTTGATCAAAACTAATTCTTCCTATGAAGGTTTACACTCCCCCTCAATCCATTCTCTTCTTTTGTCAAACTTTTGACAAGATATAACTATTTGGTTCAAGAAGTAGATGGTTCAACCAAATGAGGGTCAACTTCAAGGAAAGGATTAGATTCATTTAACTATAGAGCACATTATGATCAAATTACCAAAAGAAAGCAAGGTCTAATGGGAAAAGCAATCATGGATATCAATTGGAAAAACAAAGAATACCAATTGAGATTTAAGGATAAGACTATTAAACACAATCACTCTAAAATGGATTAAAAATATAACTATTAGGAAACATCCAAATTAGAGCTATCCATGATGAAATGAGGTTTACTAAACATAGCATCAATCAATATAACTATGAAAATCATATGCTATGTAAGTTTTGAAATCATTTCATTCAAACAATAAATATGACTATTAATGTGCAAGATGAGTGAAATGAAATTCAAGCATGAAGTCAACCTCAACTAATAACCAACCAATATTATGAACACATAAATATGGAGGTCATGAGATATACCTATATGAACAAGAGAGGTGGCAATCATGAACATCATGATGCTAATGAAATGTGACATGGAATGTAAACATATAACTATCAAGATCAATCCAATGTACACAAGGTCTATCACATACACAAGAAATCAAACCAATAGAAAATTATACCAATTAAAATCAATTGAATTTGACAACATGATTAATAGCAAGGATGTGACAAACCCAAAATCCCAACAAGAATCATAAATGCATATTCATCACTTTTAAAGATATAACTAATAAGCATAGTGATGAACAAGAGAAATTACAATGCAAAAGGATATAACTTTGTAATGCATGCAATTTCCAAAGTGTCAAAATCATATGAATTCAACATTTAAGATATCCATCAAACATATAGAAATATGAGAAATAGATTTCAAAGAGTTTCATATGATCAAGAACACTACTATGAAGTTGAAACATGTACAAGGATGACATCATTTAGAGAATAAACATGAATCAACATCATAACCATCCAAAAAGAAATGACTAGAAGGCATAGAGGATGGATTTGGGTTCTAGTATGGTTTCTACAAATGTAACTAAGATCACAACCATACATGGAACCAATAGTCATTTGCATATAAAAAGAATGAAAACAAATAAGCAAGAATGCAAACAACAAACATTTTCATTTCTAAGATAATGAAACCAAAAGAAAAGGAAATGAGAACTTGGAACATGCTTAGATGAATATAACTAATGATGTTATAGAGCATTTCCATTCAAACAATCTTCAAATCATTTCAATAAACAAAATCCAACAATAAGCATAAAAAGAATGAATTTGAAGATCAATTTTCAACAATGTATTTGAAAATATATAACTTAATAGAAACACATACAAGTTGATTTTTCAAAACAATGATTTTCCATATAAAAATATAACTTAGAAGTCTATGGAAAAAAACTTGAATTGATTCAAATCATTTGTTCAAAAAATCTAACTATGACATCTACACAAATGATTCAACAACAATTGATCATGAATAAATTAGCTATGAAAGCTTTTAAAATCACAATCAATTAATCATGTAAATAGATGCAATGCAAGACATATGTGTGCAAAAAGCAAATCAAACATGATGAAATTATAATCAAAAGATTTTGAAAACCATGATATGTAACAAGAATGGTGCATGAAAACAAAATCAATTGATCATAAAGAAACAATCCATTTTAATAAATGTAACTAAGAAAGAACAAAAATGCAAAGCAACATGACCAACAAAGAGATTTAACTATTAAAGAATAGGTTGGTCAAGTAGGTTCAAGGCCTTAAGGTTTGTCTAAGTGAATAACTTTAGGAATCCACCTAAGGTCTTGAGAGGGTTGAACTTTGAGGTCTTGTTTGGAATTCTCACCAACTAAAGGAGATTTAACTTGATAAATTTTCAATTTGAACTTATCACCATGATATTTAGATTTCACTAAATTTAGCTTAGATTGGTGATTAGTCTTTTGATGTTGGTGAGTTTGTTTCTTAGGGGATTTGTTCATTTTTCTCTTCTTCTTATATTCTCCCTTCATTTGACTTTTGAATTTTAGATTTAACTTTGTTACTTTATTCAAAAGTTCTTTCATGGGTTGATATAAGGGAGATAGGTTGAGAAGCTTTTTGTTTAGAGATTCTTTTAAACTTGGTTTGACTTGTTTAACCTTTTTAGAATCTATCTTTGGAGACTCCATTTTAATAGATTTAACTTGTTTAGTCTTTTTGGAGTCTTTCTTGATTTTTAGTGTCTTACCCTTCAGAGATTTTGATTCTACATTTTTGAGTTCAAAGATGGGTTTAGACACATGGCTTCTTTTTCTTAGTTTGCACTCAAATTTGAAATGTCATTCTTTACCACAATAATGACATTTAGTTTTGGACATTTGAGAAAGAGTGCTAGAGAAAGAGGACTCACCTTTCACAAAAGTGTTGGTGAATTTAGGGTCATATGACATATTCCTATTAAATCCAAGACCCGTCCTATCTCCATGAGGTTTACCCAATTTAAATAATTTTTCAAGTCTTTCTTCACTTTGGGTAAACTTGCACTCATACTTTTGTTTATACCCTTCAAGATGAGTGACTTTGGTTATAAGGATTGAATTTTCATTTTTAACTTTTGAAAGTTCATTTTCAATTTCCTTATATTTGCTTAGCTCTTCATTGGCAAGTTTTAATTCAAGTTTTAGTTCATTAACAACATTAGATCCAAGTTCTTTGGTTTTTAACTTACTTTTAATCAACTTGGCTTCTAAATTGATAAAGTCTTTGTCTTGCCTTTTTATTTGATCTCTTAGATTTAAATTTTCCTTATTGACATTATCATAACCCATCTTTAATTCTTTTAGTTCATCTTGAATGTTAGATAGGTTATTTAAAGAGATCATGAACTTAGATTCTAAACAATTTATGACTTCTTCTTTCTCTCTAAGCTCATCTTTTGAAGAGACTAGCTCTATGTTTAGTCTATTTGATTCTTCTTTTAAACTTTTATTTCTCTTATCAAGCTTTGAAGATAATGTATATAATTCATTATAGGCTTGTTGAAGATCATCTTCATCATAATCATTTTCTTCTTCTTTTGACTCATATTGAGATTCATTAATTTGAGGGTTTGAATCTCCAATAGAAGGAATAATGAGGGGTCTAGAAGAATCTACAAGGTCTAGCATAGTGGAGTCCATTCTAATGATTTTCATTTAAGGACAACTCTAGGGTTTTTGACTCTAGGTTTTTACACCTAATCAAGAGTTCCAAACACTTGATCCTAAAAGATAGAGCACTTGGCTCTGATACCAATTGAAAGTCCTGGTATCCGAACCCTAGAGGGGGGGGGGTGAATAGGGTGTGCTACAAATATGACCAATTTTAATCAAATTTAACTTCTTTAAAACAAACTAGTCACAAGTGATGATTATCAAACAAAATGCGGAAGCTTAATGAAAACAATCACCACAAAGCAAGCACCATCACACAAGGATTTATAGTGGTTCGGCCTCAATGCCTACATCCACTACCGGCTTGTGATCCAACACCCCACCGGATTTCCACTATTTATGCTTTTCAATAGGCTAAGCAATAACCTTTATAATGTTGTTTTTCTAGGCTAAACAACAACCTCTCAATGTGTTTTTCTAGGCTAAGCAATAACCTTTACAAGATGCTTTTCTTAGGCAAAGCAATAACCTTTACACAAATAAAGATTTCTCTAAGAAGGTGTCTTTACAAAAGATCACTCTAAGAGATACAATTTACGCACAATTGGATTGCCTCTACATAGGCTAATATGAAAGTGTAATTCAAATTACAAACATACACTAAATGAGCTAAAGTGTGTGCACAAGTGTATGAATGCTTTTCTTCAATCAATTTCAACAATGAAGCTCTTAAATGAATGCATGATGCATTTTAAAATCAAAGCTTATAAAATGATGATTGAAGATAAAACTAATCACATAAAAGATTCAAACAACTTTGAAGAAATGAAACAAACAAGTTGTATGAATGTTAAAGTCTAAGAACACATGTGATTAGGATAAGAGAGTTTGCAAACCAAACTAATTTACCAAAGAAGATATTGAGTTTGCAACACAACTCTAGAAATCATGCATAAGTGAAAATACAAAGATTTAAGCATGCATGGATTTCATTTTAATGGAAATCAAAATACAAGTAAAGATGTACCTTTTGAAAACTCAAGCAATTGATTTCCAAATAGCCCTCTAGCCTTTCCAACTTCTTCCCCTTTCTTTGGCTCCAATATGGTCTCAAAGGTTCATGTTTCAAGCCCCAAAGAAGGTTGGAAATGAATGGACTTTATAATGAAAAACGGTCCAACGGCTAGTCCTCGGTCGACCTGGAAACAGGTCTCGGTCGACCGGGATCACACAACGGTCAGAAAAATGACCGTTGGGGCTCCAAGGGCCCAGTTGGCCTGCAGTGTTCCCGGTCGACCGAGACCTCTGGGCCGGTCGACCGGCGACACTGCCGGACCACCCCCATGGGACAAAAAATCCCAACTTTGGCATATTTGAAGGTTTCTCTTTGAGGGGATTTTTGGGCCACTAAACCAAGCTTGGTAACATGTTTTAAATCAAATGAAGATGTTTAAAAAACATGAAACACACAAGGCCTAAATAGATTCGAAACTTTAAATCCAAAGGCTAGCTTGATTTCTAAAAACTCTTTTTAAATGAAAATGCATACAAAGATGATTCTGAAAGTGATGAATGTATGCAAGGCACAAACCTAAATTCTCAATAGGATTTCTCAAAAGTAATGCACAAAGAATTAGGTTTTCAAAAGAGTTTGGATTCTAAAACCAATGCATCCAAGTATAAAAACCAAAACATGCATAAACCAATACTTTTACAAATCTTAAAAGCAATGCATGTATAAAACCAGATTTCAAGGTTTTCTAAAACAATGCAAGTGTGAAAATTCAAATGATGCTAAAGTGAAAAATGCATCCATCAAATTGCAAATACAAAATTCCTAACAATGATATCCTTAGAATTTCATTTGGAGATCTCTAGCTAGGTCATGCAAGATGAGGAAGATGGAAAAGAAAGAAGGGTTTTCAGCCCTAGGTCAAGAACAATTGCAGAGATTTGGGGGAAATGAATGAAAAGAGAGGGAGAGGGGGATTAAGTGATGACAATGGGCCCCAAATGACTTGAACCTTGAAATGACCAAAACACGATCTTGTGGGCCTCGGATGACTTCGACGAAGAAGGATAAAACGATCCTCAAAATATCTAGTTTCCAAAAAGTATATTTTTGACATGGTTTTGAGATCTCAAAAATTGTGTCCAGATTTGTGTCTAAAAGACAATTTTACCCTCTTTGGACCAAAACTTGGGTTTTTGGACTTCAAACATGAATGGGCTTAAGACGAAAGTTGTAACACATAGAAAAATCATTCAAATGAAATCAAAATTACAATCACACGGAAACCGATACGATCTTCCCAAGCTTACACGTGCACTCAGGCCTTCCTGAGTGTGTCTGACTAATACCAAACGTTCTCAAAATTCCCAAAGCTATGTCCAAGACTAAAACTAATTACTTCTAACCCGACAACAACTAAACCCACTTAGGACTAAACACACACTAATCGCACACTAATCGAACTGGTCTGGGTCGGGGTCTAACATCCTCCACCCCTTAGGATATTTGGTCCACCGAATAAATCAAACAATTGCCTCTGGTAAAAGCTGTGGATACTTCCTCTGCACTTGCTCTCTCAATTCCCAGGTGGCTTCCTCTGGCTCGTGATTTTCCCAAATTACCTTGACCCAATGAATAGTCCGGTTTCTCAATTCCTGCTCTTTGGTATCAACTATCTTGATCGGTCTTTCCACATACGAGGCATCTTCCCGAATCTCCAAAGGTTCATGTTATAGAACGTGTGAAGGACTAGAAACATATTTCTTGAGCATAGAGACAGGAAAAACATTGTGTACCCCTGAGAGTTCCGGCGGTAACGCAAGCCTATAAGCAACATCTCCAATCTTGCTCAAAATCTCATACGGACCAATAAACCTTCTAGACAATTTGCCCTTCTGTCCGAATCTCAAAGTCCCTCTAACTGGCGAGATCTTCAAGAACACTTTGTCACCCACTTGAAACTGCAATTCTCTTCTACGAGTATTTGCATAGCTCTTCTGCCTACTTCAGGCGATCTTCAACCGTTCCTGAATCAACTTGACCTTATCACTTGTCTCTCCAACTATCGTCGGTCCATGAAAACTACGTTCACCGACTTCTTTCCAGCAAACCAGAGTTCTGCATCTTCTACCTTAAAGTGCCTCAAAAGGTGTCATACCGATGCTAGAGTGGTAACTATTGTTATAAGCAAATTCACAAAGCGGTAAGCACTCATCCCACTGAACCTTGAAATCCAATACACAAGCATGCAACATGTCTTCGAGAGTCTGTATCGTCCTTTCTGACTGACCATCTGTCTGAGGATGATAAGTTGTACTGAACTAGAGTTTGGTATCCATCGACTCATGAAGAGTTTTCCAAAACTTTGAAACAAACCTACTGTCTCTGTCTGAAGTAATGGAGACGGGCTGGCCATGTTTACTAACAATTTCATCAACAAACAACTTCGCAAGTGGTGCCATATGCATCATGTTCCCTGTCTTCATCAGAATGAAGTGAGCAGACTTTATCAGACGATCCACAATGATCCAAATTGCATTATTTCCCTTCTTGGTATTAGGCAAACCGGAAACGAAATCCATGGTGATGTGCTCCCATTTCCACTCCGGAATCTCCAAAGGCTATAACAAACCTGGGGGCTTCTGATGCTCTGCCTTAATCAGCTGACAAGTTAGACAACAAGACACAAAAGCTGCTATCTCTCTCTTCATGTTGTTCCACCAAAATCTATTCTTCAAATTGTGGTACATCTTGGTGCTACCCGGATGCATAAAATATCTCGTGCTGTGAGCTTCATTCATTATTTCACTATTCAAATCATCCACATTTGGCACACACAGCCGGTCACGAAAATACAATATCCCATTCACCATCTTGAAATCCGAACGTTCTGTAATATGTTCCACTATCTTAGCTAAGTCTGGGTCTTGCAACTGATTTTCCTTGATCTTCTGGATGAAGGTAGGTTCTGACACTGTCATATTCGCTAACATCGCACCCAATCTCAGGGTTTGCACCTCTACACCCAACTCTTCAAACTGTTGTAAGACACCCATTCCTCTCAAACTGGCCATGACTACTGATTTCCTACTCAAAGCATCTGCTACCACATTCACTTTGCCTGGATGATACTTGATTGGAAAGTCATTGTCACGCCCCCGAATCGAAACCTCGGGGGCAGGAAATGGGATTTAGCATAAATATATTTTTCTCCCAAGATCCGCGTGTGTGAAGACAACACATTCTGAATATTTTGCGGAAGCATTTGTGGCGTTGCGACCCGAAGTCCGTGGCCATCGGATTCCGCGTCGCACTCAACCTTTAGCACATAGCTATTATATCAAGAATCATATCAGACTGGAGTAACCATCTCAATAAATTACAGAGCTGACAGTAACAGGATATTACATTCCCAAATATGTTCCAGTTACAATTATCAATGTACATTAATTAAGAATCCCCAAGAAAAAGGCTAATAGAAGCCATACAACAATAAGCTATAAACTACTACCCAAATGTGACGTAGCTCCGATGTCAAGCTCAATGTCTACATGACATAGCCGACAGAACAACCTGCAAAACATGGCTCCACAGCCAACAAAAGCACTCATCTCGAGACGAAGAAATCTGAACCTGAGTACCAAAAGTAGTGGGTCAGACACGACGGTCTGGCAGGTGGATGAAAAGATAATAATATACTGAAGAATAAAACATAAGATAAATCATGCTATTCGATCAAATGCTGCATATAATTAAACAGGTGCAAAAGTCGGAAATCTCGGGGAAAACCTGTATTCATTTCAAGCATGGGTAAAAACGTGAATATCTAATAAAACATGTGTTCGTTTACATCATCTATAATCATAGATATTTGACAATCGGGTGTTAGTCTAAAACACGTATAAATATAGTGGTATGGCAAAACAACGTTCATTTGAAACTTAAGTAAAAACATAAGTATACAACAAACCAGGTATTCATAGCAGTCTAGCAAATCCAATGTCCATTTGAAACCTATGTAGAAATACGGATATTTAACAAACCGGGTGTTCATGTAAACAGGTGTAACCAAAGAAATCTGACAAAACTAGTGTTCATTTAAACATATTTCAACGCATGGATTTTTAACAAACCGGGTATCGTTTAAAACAGGTATAGACGTAGGAATCTGGCAAACAAGTGTCATTTAAAACAAAGCACGGATATTTAACAATTCGGGTAATCATTTAAAACATGTGTAATCACGTAAATCTAGTAAAACCATCGATCGTGTGAAACATATGTAAAAGCATGGGTATTCGCCCTACCGGCATTCATTTAAAACATGTGCGGGTATAAAGAACAGAAGGCAATATAATAATAACTGAATTTACATTGGAGAATATTAACACTTGTTTAAATAACAACTTTCATAAAGGAAACGAATCATTTATCGGAAAGCAAGTAAGCAATATAAAACATGTCGGGTATCCAAGGAATCGGGAACTGGCAAGATGGCAACCACACGAAGCTAAGTCCTCTATCACTAAAGCGATAGAGCAATAACTAGGCCCTAATCTCAGTCACTCGAGGTGAGGAGAAACAGGGGATCTCATATAAATACATATACTAGGCACTGATCTCAGTCACTCGAGGTGAGGAGAAACAGTGGATCTCATGAATGCATATACATATACTATACATGACCACGGTAGCGAGCCGGGCATCGGGGACCACAGTAGCAATCTGCGGTATCGGGACAAGACCACGGTAATAACCGGGTAGCGGGATCCAAGCTGCAGCTAGCGGGACAAGAGGGGGATCTCCAAGTCGGTGGATCAGACCAACAAGGTTATCCAAGCTTAGTGGTGCCGACTCATAGGTCAAATACAATCGAGACATATGCAATTAAATCAAGTACAATAGATATACGGGCAAGACGGGGGTGCTCAAGGGCACACTAACATTTCATGTCGGGCAATACATTTCGGGACAATTCACTGTTACTAGTGTAACTCCAATGCTTTCGGGAAAACGAGTCATGTAATGCAAGTCTTGGAAATGAGGTGAAACAATGAACCATTACAATTTCGGGTAAAATATAGGTTTCAAGATCCATTTAAGTGAATAGGGGTCCCGTATGTCGATTATAATAATTACTTGGTACTCCTTGAGTTTGAAGACATTCCGGGCTCCTTATGCACTTTAACTATTTTCAAAACTTAAAATGAGCTTATGGGTAGTACTAGATGTTACAATAGCAAAAATCAAGATTATAAACGGTCCATCCTAGGCATGACATTAATCCGGAAACATCGAGCAACCTATTCAGTCACCGAAAGGAATAGAATTCACGATAACCAAGGGAAAGACTTGTGTTTAGATATAAAGAAGATATCGCGTCGTTCCATCCCGTTCAAGATTGAAATGAATTGAACTTCGATGCCACCGAACCAACCGTGAGGCGTGTCGGCTCAAGACATTCTCACACATAGTCCAATCAGTCCAAAAAGGGTAGCCATGGTCCCACCTAAAACCGAGAATTAGTGTCTAGATCATCACCATTCTTTTCTTTTAGTTCCCTAGTCTTAGAGACCTTAGATTAGGGTATAATTGGTCTTAACACTAAGGTATACACCCCTAGGACTCATAGAAAGCCCAAAGGTTTCCAAAAAAAAAACAATATCAAATTTCACTGGACTCAAACTGAGTCCTCCTTCGGTCCGATCGATCGGTCGAAATTTCTGTCTCAGTGCATTAAAACAGTTCAACGTTATCCCAATGTGGCCTAAGCCAGGCAGACCGCATCGCTCGAGCGAGTCGAAGAGTCCGCTCGAGCGAACTCATCTGTCGAGCGGTTATTTAAATGCGTTCGAGCGACCAAGCTACTGGAAATGCCCAAATCCTTTCCTGGACAGTTCGCTCGAGCGAAGTGTCATGGTCGCTCGAGCGAACGGTCCAGAAATGGATTCCGGACCAGTTCAGCTGTCCTCTTTCTCTTCCTTTTTCCTTTCCCTTCCAACACTTAAACAATCACATAGAACTATAAACAAGAAGACTAAAATACATGTTTCCAAGACAATAATATGAGCTAAAGAGCTCCTCATTTCAAGTTTCTCCCTTTCCATTCTTTCCATTCACAACAAAGCTCGAGGTGAAGGAAACTCATTCATGTGAAATCATTTGAAACCTTGACAATATGATGCATACATTTTCCAAGCATGAACAAGAGGGAAATAAACTCATCAATAAGCACATTTCGAAATCAATATTAATCATAGTAAAGACAACTACTAAAATCACCAAAACCCTTAGTGAAACAAGATTTTTCTCATAAAACATGTTAACAATAAAAACGATCCAATCATCCACTTGCCTTGGGTTCCAATCTAGCAAATCAAGCTCCTAATCACCTCTCAAGCTCAAGATCCACAATCTCTACAAAAACCCCCAAAACAAACCCTAAAATGGGTTAAGCAATGAAATGACAAGGAAACCTTTCAATAATCAAGGTGGAGCTTCTCTAAGGCTAGAAGATTACAATTCTAGAAGATGAAGAAGAACACTTACTTGGAAGGTCCTCTAATGGACAAGGTAAGCTCAAAGGAAGTCTTGTGATGGAGGGTTCTCTTCACAAATGGTATCAATGGAAAGCTTGCAAGATGAGGAAGAGGTTGGTGATCTCCATTGCTTGATTGATGAACTATTGGTGTGGCTTGGAGATGAAGAAGCAAGAAGAAGAAGAGAAGCACAAGGAGAACCCTAGGTTGCTGGTTTGTGCTGGAAAATGAAGAATGGGATGCAATGAAGGAGATGGGTTCCTCCTATAAGCAAGTGAGGTTTGGGTCCCACAACTTAAAGAACTTGGGTGGCTGAAATCATCTCTTTCGGGACCTCGGATGAATTCGACGAAGAAGGAAGAAATGATCGTCAAAATTTCTAGTTTCCAAAACGTATATGTTTCATGGATTTCGAGAAAATCGAGATTTGGGTACAGATTTGGTGTGAAATGATTGTTTTGCCCTCAAGGCCAAGAAATCGGGTTTCGGGTTCTCAAATGGATACGAGATCAACATGAAAGTTGTAGGATTCCTCAAGATGAATGTAACGGGCCAAAAACACAATACGAAACAAATCGGGAAAATCTCACAAGTAAATGCAAAGCCGAAAAAAGAACCCCCAAAGGGCCCCACAAGCTACCAAAGCACTCAAAAGCCCAAAACTAGAAGAAAAGCCATTCTAGCTCACAAACTCAATCCAATAACTACTAATCCCACTAAAAGAACTAATCCACAAATAAAACAACACAAATCCAAGAGATTAGGGGTCGGGTGCTCACAGTCATAATCCTTGATATACTCCATCCACCGTCTCTGCCTCATATTTAAATCCTTCTACGAAAACAAATATTGCAAGCTTCGGTGATCCGAATGGACTTCAAACTTCTCTCCATAGAGATAGTGTCTCCACATCTTCAAAGCAAAAACAACTGCTGCCAACTCCAAGTCATGAGTCACATAATTCTTCTCATGGTCCTTCAACTGCCTCGAGCCATAAGCAATCACCTTGCCATCTTGCATCAATACACAACCCAGTCCCACATTCGAAGCATCTGTATAAACAATAAATCCGTCGTTGCCCAATGGTAATGTAAGGATTGGGGCTGTGGTTAACCTTCCTTTCAACTCTTGAAAACTCGTTTCACACTGATCGGTCCACACGAATGGGACATTCTTCGTAGTCAATTTTGTCAACGGGGCTGCAATGGACGAAAAACCTTGGACAAATCTTCTGTAATAGCCTGCTAACCCCAAAAAACTTCTAATTTCTGTCACACTGCTTGGCCTAACCCAATTAACAACTGCCTCTATCTTGGCTGGATCAACTGCTAAACCTTCTCTGGAGATGATGTGGCCTAGAAAAGCAACTTGCTCTAACCAGAATTCCCACTTACTGAGTTTTGCATAAAGCTGGTTGTCCCTCAAGAGCTGGAACGCTGTCCTCAAATGTTCTTCGTGCTCCTTACTCTTGGAATACACAAGGACATCATCAATAAATACTACCGTGGAGTGATCCAAATAGGGTGAAAAGACTTTGGTCATCAAAGCCATAAAGACTGCGGGTGCATTTGTCAAACCAAAGGGCATCACTAAGAACTCATAGTGCCCATATCTTGTTCTAAAGGCTGTCTTCTGAACATCTGAGTCTCTAACTCTCAACTGATGGTACCCTGACCTCAAGTCTATCTTGGAAAAATAGGCTGCTCCTTGTAATTGGTCAAACAATTCGTCTATCCTTGGCAATGGATACTTGTTCTTCACGGTCACATGATTCAACTTCCTGTAGTCAATGCACATTCTCAAACTCCCATCCTTCTTTTTCACAAACAACACCGGTGCTCCCCACGGTGAAACACTTGGCCTAATAAAACCTTTGCTCAACAAATCCTGCAATTGGAGTTTTAGCTCACCCATTTCTGCTGGAGCCATCCTGTATGGTGCAATCGAGATCGGAGCTATCCCTGGAAGGAGCTCAATTGTAAACTCAACTTCTCTAATTGGTGGTAAACCCGGGATTTCTTCTGGAAAAACATCCAGAAATTCACACACAATGGGGATATCCTCCACCCCTTGGGACTGTTTATCCTCCGTGATAAACGCAATAAATGCCTGACATCCACTCTAAACTAATCTGTTTGCCTTCAAAACTGAAATATAGCCTGCCTGAGATTTTCTCCTGTTCCCCTGAAATATCAATTCTGCCTGTGGTCCTTGGAATCTGAATGTGATGGTCTTACTAAAACAATCCATGGTGGCATGATATGCTTCTAACCAATCCATGCCTAAAATGACATCAAAATCATGCATGTCCAAAACTATGAGGTTGGCTGGTAAATTGACATCTCCTAACAAAACTTTACAGCTAGGGTAATGGGTTCTACACACAACTTGTTTCCCTACTGGAGTGGTAACTACTAGTATGTAATCCAAATCACTACATAGTGCATCAATTATCTTAGCAAAACTAGGGGATGAAAAGGAATGCGTGGATCCAGGGTCAAATTACCTTCTACCACGTCTCCTGTAGCTTCAGCATCTGCACGGCTGAGATAATATAAACGTCCATGCATTTGTAGTCTATTCGGTGCTTGGTTCTGCCTTCCTTGGCCATGTTTGTTCTGCTGTGGAGGATGAGCATTTTGATTCTGTGCCGGTGGCCTAGCCTCCTGCTGCTGCTGAGGTTGTCTAATCTGATTCTACACTGGTGCTTGGTTCTGAGGAGCTACTTGTCTCTGCTGCTGGTTTCTGTTCCCTTGATTCTGAAGTAGTGGGCAATCCTTGATTGCATGGTTCATAGCCCCACATTTAAAACAGGCACCCATGGCCTTACGACATTCATGTGTTTCATGATTCTTGCCACAATGTCCACAACCTTGCCTCACTTGACCTTGTTCTTGCCTTGGCTTCTTGTTCTGTTGTTGCCTCTGATTCTGCTGCTGATAGTGCTGCTTCCTGTCCTGAACAATCATGTTGTTAATGTCTTCAAACGTATATGCCCGTTTGACTGCCTCATCATATGTAGCTGGTGGAAGTACTCCTATGACATCTCTCATGATGATCGGATTCAACCCTTTCAAAAACTTTGTTATCTTTTTCCTCTCAGTGTCAATCAACTCGGTAGCATATCTAGCCAATCTTTCAAACTTGGTGACATAGTCTAGCACCGTCATGCTGCCTTGTTTGAGCTGCTGAAACTCAATAGCCTTCTGCCTCTTGACATGAGAGGGAATGTATTTATCTTGAAATTGTGTCTTGAATGCTGCCCATGCCTCTTCGTCAGCCATCACTGCATATGGGTCCTTAACTGTTTTCCACCAACGATCTGTAAGCCCGTAGAATAGTGAAGCTGTGAGGTTGACCTTCTGTATTCCCGTGCACATAAAGACATCGAAGATCTTCTCAGTATTGACTAGCCAGTCATCTGCCACTAACGGGTCTTCATTGCCCGAAAATTCCTTCGGTGCTCTCTTCCTAAATTTCTCAAATAGTGCATTAGGATCAAGATCCCTATTTTGAATAACAATCTGCGCACCCACGGGTGGAGCTACATTCCTGTTCTGAAGTACTTCCAAAAGTTGCCTCTGAACTTGAGCCATTTCATCATCCTTCTTAGCTAACTGTTCTTGAAATCTGGCTTGGTTCTCATTAGCCTGTCTTTGTTGTGCTATCATTGCTTGCATAAGTTCTTGAAACTGTGTAGCTGTTAGTGTATTAGATGTGTCTGACTCATTCTGCTGACTACCTGAAGCATGATGACTTGGAGCTTTTCTTGGAGGCATATTGTTGTAAAACAAAGAGTTAGTACACAATAATCATGGTATAAGGGTTTCTAAGATCCTATACGAACGAATCTATCGAACTCACGAATCCTCGCCACGTTCCTAAGACCTTTCTAGTTTCTTTTAAGTGCCTGAAACATGTCCCGCTCTGATACCAGTCCTGTCGCGACCCCGGAACGGAACCCCGGGCCCGCGACGTGTTGTTGTGTACATTTCATTGTTTCATTGCATTGAAGATATACTTTCCCACAGGTTCCCGCGGTGAGGATTCCCAAAGACATGCGGAATCTGACTCACACGATCAAGTATGCGGAAGTGTGTAGCAAAACACATCATGATAAGCACCAATAAATCTTTAAGTGATATAACAATTACTAACAAGACATAGTATCAAAGAAAGAAGCTAACTTGGCATTCCCAACATAATTCAAGTTATAAGACTACACAAAGTAAGTTAAGTTTTAGTTACATCCCATAAGAGGCCAACAGAGGCCAATACACTGTCAAAATAAAATATAAGAAACCCCATGACAAAATGTTGCGTAACTCAAGAAACCGCCCAACGTCTAGATGACATCGTCGGGCTGCCACTCTATCGCTGGGGGTGGCTCAAGAGCCTCCTCCTGACACTCCTCCTCAAAGGTAACGTCTCCTGCACCTGGGCACCAAGGAACAAAGGTCAAACACAATGGTTTGGTAGGTAATCAATTTAGGTACAAGCATGAACCAATAAACGTTTTAAGAAACATGTAAGAAAATCCTTGATTTAAAATACTACAATGATTGAGATACATTTTCGAGAATATATATAAAGCTAGAATACCAAAACAAACTAGCATGAATACATAATATATCATGAATAGTAACAATCCACAAAGAGCCCATCCTTTCTCTATCATATATATAATGAAAATAGCAAGCACGCAGTATAAGCACGATATACATAATATAATCACGACACGATTTCCACATATACAGGGATTTCCGGCCGCGGATCCGGACACGCACGATGTGTACTAAAATACACAACCATTCTGCAGACAGTCCACATGTTTAAGGACCACCAGACAGTGGATCAAACTGAAAGGGCAGTCCAAGCTCAGTGGTGTTCACTTAATTCATGAATGCACAAAACACGCGAAGCACGGTCAAACACGTCAAGATAAAAAGGGGGAAGTCACTTATCAAAACACGACGAACACGACTAGCAAAAGGCATAATTAATATGCATAACACGCTTAGGAAGTGATCCCCTTTTTCTTGAAACAATCTTCAAAACAAGCTTATACTTGAAATCCAACACGAGTACACGATGGTACTTATCGTACCAAAACGGAATTCAAATACGAAATCTGACAAGCATGTGTTAAGGCTACTAATTGACCTTTGTGTAATTGGGACCCCAAACGTCGGAATGTACAAGAATTGGTATCCCCGAAGTTGGGTTGCATTTCGAAGTTCCATTTACACAATGTCAAGTCAAAACCCTTAACATAGTCTAGTCTTTCAACCTTCAAGAAAATACACAACGAAATAATTCTTCTTCCTGAATCTGGTAGGTTCGCTCGAGCAGACTTTATAAGGTGATGACACTTCGCTCGAGCAAGACAGTTCGCTCGAGCGGACAATAAGAGCGCTCGGGAGGACAGCTCTCAGTCTTGCTCCAGATTATACAGGGGGCAGTTCGCTCGAGCGGACAATAAGGTCGCTCAAGCGGACAGCTCTCTGTCTGCGCTCGGACCAAACAGAGGCTTGGTCGCTCGAGCGGACAAGCTTCTGCCTGTGCTCGCAGAGGGTTGAAAATGCCTTTCTCTTGCACATCTTCCAGTACATTTTTCTCCTCCTTGTCATCCATAAATCACATACAATCCCTTGAGCCTTCATGCTCACCAAGGGTTCATTTCCACCGTTTCACACATTTAATCCAATGAAAACAAGATCATGAAATTTATAAACAAATTCATATGCACAATTTCTAAAATAGCAATTTAATCAAAATACACATGCATTAATGAACCTATAAAGATTACTTGCCTTGCCCAATGCTAAACAATCCTCTCAAGCACTTCACTCAAGCTATTCCAACACTACAAGAAAAACCATGAAAACCACACAACTCACTCAATCTTGAAAACAAGAAACACAGTTTACCAAAGGGGTTTGTAACATGAAAAACAAGACTTTTATGAAGCTAAAAGACTTCATGAAAAGTATGGGTTGAAGCTCTTACCTAACAATGGCCAAACAAGAAGAGATGAAGAAAATGAAGAGCTTGCTCCACAAAAAACTCCAAGAAATTTGTACCAATAGAAAGCTTGCAAGGAGAGGAAGAAGATGATATCCTTAGAATTTCATTTGGAGATCTCTAGCTAGGTCATGCAAGATGAGGAAGATGGAAAAGAAAGAAGGGTTTTCAGCCCTAGGTCAAGAACAATTGCAGAGATTTGGGGGAAATGAATGAAAAGAGAGGGAGAGGGGGATTAAGTGATGACAATGGGCCCCAAACGACTTGAACCTTGAAATGACCAAAACACGATCTTGTGGGCCTCGGATGACTTCGACGAAGAAGGATAAAATGATTCTCGAAATATCTAGTTTCCAAAAAGTATATTTTTGACATGGTTTTGAGATCTCAAAAATTGTGTCCAGATTTGTGTCTAAAAGACAATTTTACCCTCTTTGGGCCAAAACTTGGGTTTTTGGGCTTCAAACATGAATGGGCTTAAGACGAAAGTTGTAACACATAGAAAAATCATTCAAATGAAATCAAAATCACAATCACACAGAAACCGATACGATCTTCCCAAGCTTACACGTGCACTCAGGCCTTCCTGAGTGTGTCTGACTAATACTAAACGTTCTCAAAATTCCCAAAGCTATGTCCAAGACTAAAACAAATTACTTCTAACCCAACAACAATTAAACCCACTTAGGACTAAACACACACTAATCGCACACTAATCGAATTGGTCTGGGTTGGGGTCTAACACACTTGGGGCTACGATCAAGTTTTTGGCGCCATTGCCGGGGAGGTTTTCATCACTTGAAGTAATTTTTTCAACCTATCTTTTTAATTGCTTTGTGGGTGTGCCTTTATTATTCCGCAATCATTCTAGATCTAAGGTAGCTTGCATGGAATGTTTAGACCAGCTCTATTGCATTAAAAAAAGTGGATTTTTAATCTCTGATTTTTGAAAAAATTGGGACTAATTCAGATCTGAAAAATTATTTTTTCTAATTTTTTCAAAAATCACATCAATTTCGGAAAATTGCCTAGTTTACTTGTTCTAATTTGGACTAGTTTAGTTCAATTTTTTTAGTTGCTGGTTAGGATTAATTCAGGTGTGTTAAAATCAGGTTTTCTTTCATATTTCTAGGTTTTTATAGTTTCCAAAAAAATTCTGGAACTTTCCCCCATATAGGCAAGTCTTAGATCGTGCAAATTCGGCTTTTTGGCCACCAAACTTGCCAAAATCTAAAAATTTCAGAACTGTCATTGGAAATTTAGTTATTTTAATTGTTTTTAAATTTAAAAGGACTCTTAAAACTTGCTGGAATTTCTCTCTAAGAAGGTTAGTTATTTCTTTGGAAAGCCGAACAAACTGCCTTTCTTGATTGGTTCGATGTCTAGGCAAGTCTTGTCCCATTAGATAAGGGAGACAACTCTCTTGTTCTAGAAAGTGGTTTTTAAGCGGGACCCTTGCAACGCATCGTGACCCCACCACTGATCTGGGGGCTTACCTGGTCGGGCCAGTTTCATAGACTTGAGTTTGGGAACTTTCCTTAGAGATATCAAACTCTCTAAGATTAATACTTTGCAAGAATTTGGGAATTTTCTTTTAAATCTAAAAATGGTCCTTAGGTAGTTTTTCTTTCTAGGTTTCTTAAAATCCATTTTTTTATTAAAAAAAAAACTTTTCAAAATTCCAAAAAAGAAGGAAAGACCCCCATCTTCTTGGCTTTTTTTACATCGTCCGGCTTCGGTTCGAGGTTCCGGATGGGTCTAAGCCCATTAAGGTTTTGATTTTGAGGTTGTTATTGGTTCTGTGATGGTTCTATGATGTTGATTGAGGTCAAGTTCAAAGTGAATAAGGATTCGGAGGTCCCGGGTGATGGAGATGAACTTTTGCGCACCTGTGGTTGCGCCTATGTTTCCTGAGTAACTTGGGCGCACCTGTGGTGGCACCCAAGTGCATGGTTCGTGTGTTGTGGTTCTTTCCAGGATTTTGTTCACTTAGGCTTGGAGTTTCAGGTGATCTATGTCAATAATTACGTATCCTGGGCTGGTTTTAAGTTTATAAACCTAAAATGTGATTGTGATTTAAGTTCGGGAGTTGAAACACAACCAATGCATGTCTCAGGGTCGGAACAAGAAGTTAGGCGCACATGTGTATGCGCCCAGGTTCTTGGGGTAACCAGGTGCGCCCAAGTGTCTGCCTGTTGTGGAGCAACTGGTTCACTCGATTCTAGGGTGTTTGTAAGTCAGATTCGTATCTCGATTGGGGAATGTCTTTATTCTCTGGGTGTGGTTTGGTCTTATCGTCTTTAATTAGGTTTCGATTGGGGTCTTAATTAGGGATTGGTGGCTAGGGTTTTGTTTGTTAGGGTTTGACTAATTAGGGGTTTTGGTTTATAAAGGCTTATTAATCAGAATTTCAATTAAGGTTTGTTAAGTAGAGTTTGTAAGTCCTGGGGATCCGAACCCTAGAGGGGGGGGGGGTGAATAGGGTGAGCTTCAATTATGACCAATTTTAATCAATTTTAAGTTCTTTAAAACAAACTAGTCACATGTGATGATTTATCATACAAGATGCGGAAGCTAATAAAAGAATCACCACAAAGCAATCACCATCACACAAGGATTTATAGTGGTTCGGCCTCAATGCCTACATCCACTACCGGCTTGTGATCCAACACCCCATCGGATTTCCACTATTTATGCTTTTCAATAGGCTAAGCAATAACCTTTACAATATGCTTTCCAAGGCTAAGCATAACCTTACATTAATGTTTTTCAAGGCTTAACATCAACCTATACACTATGCTTTTATAGGCTAAGCAATAACCTCTTCAACCACAAGGTTGGTTATCTCACTAAGATAGTGTCTATAATACACTTGATGTAGATTCTATTTAGCTCATTACAATGCCTCTTAAATAGGCGGATATGGAAGTGTAAAACTAATACACACTCACACTATGAATGCAAAGATGAAAGTACATGAAGTGTGTGTGTGTGGTCCTCAATCATTTTGAAAATGAAAGCTCATAAATGTATGCCTAAGGCTTTTGAAAGTTTTAGCTCAAAAACATTTATGATTGAGGAAGAATGCAATCACATGTTAAAAGTAACAACTTGTTAATGATGTCAAAGATACACAAGTTGTATGAAATGGATTAGCTCTAAACATGTGATGCATAGGGATGTCAATCAAATCAACATGAAGCTCAAAACATAAAAATAGATTTGATTGAAAAGAGGGGACAAATCATATGTAATTATAAATACAACTTGAAAGTGATATACCTATCAAAGTAAGGCAAGTTGTGAAACTTTAAAACAATAATACACATATGATTTGTAAAGATGTTGAATCCAAAACATAAGATACATTTGAAAGAGATTTTCTTATGATGGAAAAACAACAACCAAAGATTCAACAAAGTATATGAATCATGTTACATATTTCATTAACATGATCTACTTAGATTTACCAAAGATAAAGTACTACTTTGATTGAATCAATGGTGATGCATCCAAAACAATAGATCAATTCAAAATATAGAACATGCTAAGGATACAACACATCATAGTTTATCATGTTGCTAAAGATTTGCCTAAGATAAAACAACACATGAAAACATATGATTTGTAAAGAAGTTGAGTCCAAAACATAAGATAGTTTTGAAAGTGATTTTCTTATGATGGAAAACAACAACCAAAGATTCAACCAAGTATAGGAATCATGTTACATATAATTTCAAAGGTTCTTTCATTAACATGATCTACTTAGATTTACCAAGATTAAGTACTACTTGGATTGAATCATATGGTGTTGTATCCAAAACAATAAATCAACTCAAAACATAAAACATGTTAAGGACACAACACAAACATAGTTTAACATGCTTGAAATGATTTACCAAAAATAAAGCAAAGCATGAAAACATATGATTAAGGAAAGTAAAGCCTACTTGGTGATATAACTTCATTAATCCAAGCTTTAGCTTTCCTAATGCTCCCCTTCATCCCATGGTTCTTTTCCCTTGAATATGCCTCAAAACCTCTCAAGGAGGGGCTTAAAATTCCCAACTTTTGGCAAAGGAAAGAACTCATATTTATAGCAAAAAGTGTCCAACGGCTAGTCCTCGGTCGACCTGTAAACAGGTCTCGGTCGACCGGGAAGGCATAACGGTCAAATTTCTGACCGTTGGAGCACTTTTGGCCCTGACGGCCTGCAGTGTTCCCGGTCGACCGGGAAGCAGGTCTCGGTCTACCGGCGACACTGCCGGGCCACCAAAAATCCACTTTTGCAATTTTCAAAGATTTTCTTGGTGGAACTTTGGGCGAATCAATCAAGCTTTAAAAACATGTTTTAAATCATTCTAAGGGTTTTAAAACATGAAACACACAAAGCCTAAAAATGATTCAAAACTTTAAAACAAAGGCTAGCTTGATTTCTAAAACTTTTTCCAAAAACAAATGCATCCAAGTTTTAAAAGCAAATCATACATAAATCAAAACTTTTACAAATCTTAAAAGCAATGCATGAATAAATCAAGATTTCACGGTTTCTTAAAACAATGCATATGTGTGTAAATCAAATGATGCTTGAATGATAATGCATCCATCAAATTGCAACCTACAAAATTCCTAATAGAGTTTTATTAGGAGTTGTTAATCAATTTCAGGGATTTTGTTAATTAATTCTATGGATTTTAATTGGATGTTTTAATTAGGTGTATTGAGTTAATTAAGTGCTTTAGATTAGGAGTTGATCCAATTTATTGATTTACTTAGGCACGAATGGAATATCCTAAAATCAACTACTTAATGTCTACTTTTATACTTCTAATACTTTTTTTAATTACTTTCTTTTTTGTGTTCTCTTCTCAAATTACTAAGGAGTAAGATGAGAGGAGAAGTATTTTATGGTTTTTTGGTTTTTTGGTTTTTTATGCAAAAGCAATGCAACCTAACCTAAAGAACAACTTATGATCCTCTACTCAATGTCTATTGTTCTAATTCTACTACTTCTTTTAATCCTTTTGTTCTCTTCTCTAATTACTAGAGAGCAAGATGAGAAGGGAAGTGTTTTATGATTTTATGATTTTTTTGGTATTTTATACAATTTATCCTAACCTAAAATGATGATGATTCAATGATTCGAAGTCTAGAGGTTCAGTAGTCAATTGAAATCCTCACAAAGGTAAAACAACAAGCTAAATGGAATGCAAAGGTATGAAAATGCGGGCCGGAAAACGAATTGGGAACTTGGGCGCACACGTAGGGGCGCCACTGTGTGTTTCCCCTGTGGGTTGTGATATACTTGCAATTTTCTACGATATTCCAATTCGATTTTCGACACTTTGTGACTAAATATAAGGTCCTAATATGAATTATTGATATAATAACCTTCGGATTCGAAAGTATTAACACGAGGACCAAAGTCCAAGAGGTGGGTCCCTTTGGCAGGAACTTGGGCGCACCGCGCCCAAGTTCACTGTCTTTTTTTTCTTTACCTTTTGGTAATGTATTTCAGTATTCCTTCGATTCTTTCAATGCTTTTTGTGGATCTGAAAGCTTTTATATCAATGTATGTGAAGATAGCCTCGGATCTAAGAACCAGGATGCGTGCGAAATAGGAAATCAGGGCCAAAACCCTATCCAGAAACTTGGGCGCGACTATGTTCTCCTGCACTTTTCTTCCTCTTTTGTTTCTTTTCTCAATACTTTTCGCACGATTTGGAATGCAAAATTACAGATCCGAAGGTCCCGATATCAATATGTATGAAAACGAGTTCAGATCTAGGAAATGAAATATGCTTAATATGAAAATCGGGGTCGAAACCCAAATGCAGACACTTGGGCGCACAGATTGTTGCGCCCAAGTGTTATGTTGCACCCTTTTTTTTTCGGATTTTCCTTAATGAAGACAAGATGGATGCAAAGTCTACCCTAATCACGAGTTCAGAATGCTAGAAATAATGCAGATCTACAGAGTAGGGATGATCCTAAGCATGTTGCTAATGATAGATGATTACTAAGTATTAGATCTACTGAAAAGTATTACTATTAATGCAGATCTACAATGCATGCATGATCCTAGGCATATTTCTAAGCATTAATGATAGTGAATATCAATTGAAAAGAACCTAATCTAGAAATACTGGTTTGAGTTGTTGTCACGACCCCGGACCGGGTTACCGAGGGGTCCTAATCCGGGATCGGGACGCATCGATGGTGATGGTGGTGTGTAATGATTGATATGTAGGGTGTGTCAACAAGGTGCACACCCTAATTTAATTTCCCACAGGTGTCCGCGGTGAGGATATCACAACCATATATGAACATTTCTATTAAGTGCGGAAGCATGTAGCAAATCAAATATTCAGTCCATCTCAAATCATAGAGATAATAACACAATTATAGTACTGTATCAGAATGAGCAACGATCATTTGCATGTTACCCAAAAGTAAGTTAAAGTTTATACAAATATCATTTAATTACATTTCCCCAAAAATATAGGCCAACAAATGCCAATATAAACAAAATATCAATCCAAAGAATGGTTAAACAGTTTCCCAAAATATCAAGTCTCTCATAGCAACCGAACGTCTAAATGACGTCATCAGCACGCCACTCAACTAATTATTGCGGCTCTCTGACCGCCTCCTCGTGCTCCTCCTCGGGATAACCGACATCGGGACCTGAGTACCAAAGAGTAGGTCAAACACGACGGTTTGGCAAATGGTAAAATACAATAACAATATGATGATAAATGAATTTACCTTCAAAAGCATTTAGACCTGTTTAAATAACGATTTCTATAAACGAGATAAAACAATTATTCAAATACGAGTATGCATTATAAAACATGTATAGGTAACCAAGGAAATGGGAAACAAGCAAGATGGCAACCACACGAAGCTAAGCCCTTTATCACTAAAGTGACAGAGCAATAACTAGGCACTGGTCTCAGTCACTCAAGGTGAGGAGAAACAGTGGCTCTTATAAATACATATACATATACTATACATGACCACGGTAGCAAGCCGGGCATCGGGAACCACAATAGCAATTTGCGGCATCGGGACAAGACCACGGTGATAACCGGGTAGCAGGATCCAAACTGCAGCTGGCGGGACAAGAGGGAAATCTCCAAGTTGGTGGATCAAATCAAAGAGGTTATCCAAGCTTAGTCGTGCCGACTCATAGGTCAAATGACAAATCGGGACATGTGCAAGTAAATCAAATACAAATAAAGAAATAAAGAAATAAATGGGCAGGACGGGGGGTGCTCAAGGGCACACTGTCATTTCTTGTCGGGCAATACATTTCGAGAATGACAAGTCAAGTAGTGTAATTTCAGGAACAATGAAATACTATAGAACCTTTAAAATTTCAGGACAAGTATCAGGTTCAAAACTAGTTCAAGGTGAATACGGATCCCGTATGTCAATATATATATATATATATATATAAAACTTGGTACTCCTTGAGGTTAGGGACATTTCGGGGTCCTTATACACTTTGGGGTTTTCGAGATTTCAAATGAATCTACGCAATATGGTTTCTTTCTCAAATGGGCTCCATGCGCATCTCTAGGTGAACGGTCCCCATCATTCTCTAAAAGGGTTCACAAATGATTGGGATAGGAATCCTATTCATGTCTCTCCATTTTCCTCTATTTTCATGTTTCTGGGTAATTTCGGTCAGCTGGCGGTGAGCTGCTGTTGGCTGACCGTGGCTGGGTTGCAAAATGGCAGCTCACTGGAAAAGTAACCGCCAAGGTGCGGTTAGCCGCTGCTGTGTTCAGCGGTTAGCCGCTGGGTAACCGCAGGGGTGACCGTTGGGTTCAGGGGAAAGAGGCGCTCTCTGGAAAAGTGACCGTAATGGTTCGGTTAGCTGGTGGTTAGCCCCCCAGTGCTAGTGGGGCTTTGTGATTTATAGACTTCCCCTAACTAATGGGGAGACTCTTCAGCAACGGACGATTCAATCTGGCGGAGTCTTCGAACCGCTCCCAACAGAAGAGGCAGGTAGGATCTCCTCCGCGGGACTTGGTAAAAGCCGGTAGATGGAACGACGCGCTGACTTTGTCATTTAGTGGATCTGGATCAGGCCCTTAATGGGTGGATTTGGATCTAGGCTCATCACGGACTTGGGTCACTTAGACCTGACCCGCCATCGTGGACCGAGCCACTTGGGCCTAACCCGTCATTGCGGACCGAGTCATTTGGGCCTGACTCATCAGATACTTATTCTTGATGGTCACTTGATTCAATCTTCTGTAATATATACACATTCTCATCGAACCATCCTTCTTCTTGACAAACAAGACTGGAGCTTCCCAAGGTGAAATGCTCGGTCTCACAAAACCTTTGTCTAACAATTCTTACAACTGAGTCTTCAATTCTCCCAATTCTGCTGGAGCCATTCTATATGGTGCAATAGATATTGGAGCAGTCCCCGGTAACAACTCGATAGTGAAATCGATCTCTCTGATGGGTGGTAAACCTGGGATCTCCTCCGGAAAAACATCCGGGAATTCCCAAACAATTAGGATCTCCTCCACCCCTTGGGACCGTTTATTCTCCGTGATAAATGCCAAATAGGCTTCACATCCACTTCTCAATAGTCTATCAGCCTTCAATGCTGAGACAAACCTTGCACTAGGATTCCTCCTCTCTCCCTGAAACAACACCCCTGCTAGTGTCTCAACTAACTTGAAAGTAAGGGTCTTATGGAAACAATCCATCGTGGCATGGTACCCTGCCAGCCAATCCATCCCTAGGATGACATCATAATCATACATCTCCAATGAAATGAGATCTGCGGTTAAAACCACTTCTCCTATCTAGACTGTGCAACTAGGATAAAAGGTTCTACAAATAACTTGTTTACCTACTGGGGTTGCCACAGTCAAAATGAACTCAAGTTCTCTAGCATGCATATCAATCAACTCAGAAAATTTATGGGATACGAATGAATGTGTAGAGCCAAGGTCAAATAAAATCCTAGCTTTTATCCCACAAACAAGAAGTGTACCTTCCACTACATCTCCCGCTGCCTCTGCATCAGCTCTATTGACTGCATAAATTTGTCCTCGATGTTGTGGCCTATTCTGTGCCTGCTGTGGCCTACCTTGTTGTGCATTCCTATGCTGCTGCGGTGCACGCTGATTTTGGTTCTGTCCCTGCTGACGAGCCTGTTGTTGTTACTGTTGTGGTCTATGCTGCTGCTGTGGTGCCTGTTGCTGTAGTGGCCTTGCCTGATTCTGAACAATGATCGCATTCTGTGGTGCTGGTGCACGCTGTGCCCCTTACTGCTGCTGTTGATTTTGTATCTTCGGTCTTGGACAGTCTCTCATCTGATGGTTCATGGAACCACATCTGAAACATGCTCCTGTCAGTGTATGGCATTGTGCACTCTCATGGTTCTTCCCACAGTGGGTGCAAACCAAGGGACCCTGAGCATTCTGTTCTGTCCTCTGCTTCTTGTTCTGATGATTCCTGTGCTGGTAGTTCTGCTGCTGAGCTTGGCCCTTGCCTTGAACTCTAAGGATCTTGTTGTGGAAATTCTCAAACTTGTAGGCCCTCTTGACCGCTTCATCGAAAGCTGCAGGTGGTACTACTCCGGTAGCATCTCTCTCAATGAAAGGGTTAAGTCCCTCAAAGAACTTGGCAATCTTCTTCTCAACTGTGTCCATTAACTCCGGGGCATATCTGGACAATCTCTCGAACTTAGTAAGGTATTCGAGGACTGTCATACTCCCTTGCACAAGCTGCTGGAATTCTATGGCCTTCTGTCTCTTGATGTGAGCGGGTACATACTTATCATGGAACTGCCTCTTGAAGTTTACCCAAACCTCTGCATCAGGCATAGTCTTGTATTCCTCCATAACTATCTTCCACCATCTGTCCGCTGTACAACTGAAGAGGGATGATGCTAGCTTCACTCTTTCTCCTCCGGTGCACTGGAAGATCTCGAATATGTTCTCTGTATGCTCTAGCCAATCAACTACAGCTAATGGGTCTTCTATCCCAAGAAACTCCTTCGGAGCCCTCTTCCGAAACCGCTCAAATAATGCATTTGGGTCATGCTGCCTCTGATTGATGACAATAACGGGTTGGGGTTGAACCGATTCGGGCCTCCTCTGTAATACTTCTAGCAATTGTCTATGCATCTCTGCCAATTCTCTTGCATGATCTACCTCTCTCTTAAGCATTTGCTCTTGCAATCTAGCTTGATTCTCATTGGCCTGACGTTGTTGGTCAAGCATTGCCTGCATCATTTGTTGAAATTGATTTGGCTTGTTGTTATCCACCCTATCCTTTTCAACCGGCCTTGTGTGATCACTATTGCTTGCAGAAGGGTTGCCATTTACCGATCTCTTACGAGGTGGAATGAAGCTGCAAAACAAATTGTTAGCACATAATAATCAAATAAAGGGTCACATTGCTCACACGATACTAGCTAACGAAAGATCTAACGAATCCTCGCCACGTCCTTAGGATTTCTAGTTTCTTTTAATTGCTTGAAACATGTCTCGCTCTGATACCAGTCTGTCACGACCCCAGATTGGGTTACCAAGAGGTCATAATCCGGGATCGGGACGCATCGATGGTATGGTGGTGTGTAATGATTGATATGTAGGGTGTGTCAACAAGGTGCACACCCTAATTTAATTTCCCACAGGTGTCCGCGGTGAGGATATCACAACCATATATGAACATTTCTATTAAGTGCGGAAGGTGTAGCAAATCAAATATTCAGTCCATCTCAAATCATAGAGATAATAACACAATTAAAGTACTGTATCAGAATGAGCAATGATCATTTGCATGTTACCCAAAAGTAAGTTAAAGTTTATACAAATATCATTTAATTACATTTTCCTAAAAATAGAGGCCAACAAAGGCCAATATAAACAACATACCAATCCAAAGAATGGTTAAACAGTTTCCTAAAATATCAAGTCTCTCATAGCAACCGAAAGTCTAAATGACGTCATCAGCACGCCACTCAACTAACTGTTGAGGTTCTCCGACCGTCTCCTCGTGCTCCTCCTCGGGATAACCGACATCGGGACCTGAGTACCAAAGAGTAGGTCAAACACGATGGTTTGGCAAATGGTAAAATACAATAACAATATGATGATAAATGAATTTACCTTCAAAAGCATTTAGACCTGTTTAAATAACGATTTCTATAAACGAGATAAAACAATTATTCAAATACGAGTATGCATTATAATACATGTACAGGTAACCAAGGAAACGGGAAACAAGCAAGATGGCAACCACACGAAGCTATGTCCTCTATCACTAAAATGACAGAGCAATAACTAGGCACTGGTCTCAGTCACTCAAGGTGAGGAGAAACAGTGGATCTTATAAATACATATACATATACTACACATGACCACGGTAGCGAGCCGGGCATCGGGAACCACAGTAGCAATCTGCGACATCGGGACAAGATCACGGTGATAACCGGGTAGCGGAATCCAAACTGCAGCTGGCGGGACAAGAGGGAAATCTCCAAGTCGGTGGATCAGACCAACGAGGTTATCCAAGCTTAGTGGTGCCGACTCATAGGTCAAATGACAAATCGGGACATGTGCAAGTAAATCAAATACAAATAAATAAATAAACAAATAAATGGACAGGACGGGGGTGCTCAAGGGCACACTGTCATTTCTTGTCGGGCAAGTCAAGTAGTGTAATTTCGGGAACAATTAAATAGTGTAATTTCGGTTACATTTCGAGAATGACAAGTCAAGTAGTGTAATTTCGGGAACAATTAAATACTATAGAACCTTTGAAATTTCAGGACAAGTATCAGGTTCAAAACTAGTTCAAGGTGAATAGGGATCCCGTATGTCAATATATATATAAAACTTGGTACTCCTTGAGGTTGGGGACATTTCGGGGTCCTTATACACTTTGGGGTTTTCGAAACTTCAAATGAATCTACGCAATATGGTTTCTTTCTCAAATGGGCTCCATGCGCATCTCTAGGTGAACGGTCCCTATCATTCTCTAAAAGGGTTCATAAATGATTGGGATAGGAATCCTATTCATGTCTCTCCATTTTCCTCTATTTCCATGTTTCTGGGTAATTTCGGTCAGCTGGCGGTTAGCCGCCGCTGGGTTAGGTGGCTAGCTGCTGGCTGACCGCGGCTGGGTTGCAAAATGGCAGCTCACTGGAAAAGTAACCGCCAAGGTGCGGTTAGCCGCTGCTGTGTTCGGTGGTTAGCCGCTGGGTAACCGCAGGGGTGACCGTTGGGTTCAGGGGAAAGAGGCGCTCTCTGGAAAAGTGACCACAATGGTTCGGTCAGCGGGCGGTTAGCCGCCTGGTAGCCGCCATGTGACCGCTGGCTGACCGCCAGGTGCGGGAAAAGCCCCACTGCGTCCAGTTTTTGAGCCGTTTCTCCCTTAAACCATTCCTCACATAACCCACCCTACATTCCTGCAATAAAATGAGTCCAAGACTTCTCCAATTCATCATTAAAATTTCCACAACTTCCAGTCCAAGACCACGGAACGGGACCCCGGGCCCGCGACGAGCCGTTGTGTGTACATTGCATTTTTGAGATATTCTTTCCCACAGGTTCCCGCGGTGAGGATTCCCAAGAACACGCGGAATCTGACTCACACGATCAAGTATGCGGAAGCGTGTAGCAAAACACAACAAGATGAGCACCAATAAAATGTTTAAGTGCTATAACAAATAATAACAAGACATAGTATCAAAGAAAGAAACTAACATGGCATTCCCAACATAGTTCAAGTTATAAGGCTAACACGAAAGTAATTTAAGTTTAATTACAACCCATAAGAGGCCAACAGAGGTCAATACACTTCTCCAAAGTAATTAAAGGAAACCCCAACAAAAAGATGACGAGACTCAAGCACCCGCCCGACGTCTAGATGACATCGTCGGGCTGCCACTCTCTCACAGGGGTTGGCTGACAAGCCTCCTCCTGACGCTCCTCCTCAAAGGTAACATCTCCTGCACCTGGGCACCAACAAACAAGGGTCAAACACAACGGTTTGGCAGGTAATCAATTTAGGTGCAAGCATGAAACAATAAACGTTTTAGAAACATATAATAAATCCTTGATTTGAAATACTATAATGACTGAGATACATTTGCAGAAATATTTAATCAAGCTGAGGTACTAAAACAAACTAGCATGAGTACATATAATATCATGAATAGTTACAATCCACAAAGAGCCCATCCTTTCTCTATCATTTATATAATGAAAAGAGCAAGCACGCACGACAAGCACGATATACATAATATAAGCACGACACGATTTCCCACAAAGACGGGAATTCCGGCCGAGAAACCGGACACACACGATGTGTAATAAATACACGACCAGTCTGCAGACAGTCCACATGTTTAAGGACCCCCAGACAGTGGATCAAACTGAAAGGGCAGTCCAAGCTCAATGGTGTTACTTAATTCATGAATGCACAAAACACACGAAACACTATCAAAACATGTCGAGATAAAAAGGGGGAAATCACTTATCAAAACACGATGAACACGACTAGCAAGGGCATAATTAATATGCATAACACGCTTAGAAAGTGATCCCCTTTTTCTTGAAACACATCTTCAAAACGAGCTTGTATTTAACTTCAAAACGAGTACAAGATGATATCCATTATATCAAAACCAAAGTACGAATACAAAGCCTATCAAGCTCATGCAAGGACCTTTGGTTGATCGTTGTGCAGCCGAAGCCCAGATGTTGGAATCAAAACAGAATTGGTGCCCCAGATGTTCAAGGACATCTCGGGTTTCGAGTGCATAATATCAAGCTAAAGGCCACTTAACATGTTCTAGTTTTCATTCTTGCAAAGACTCTTCAAAATAGGCAATTTGGCAATTTCGGTCACCTCGCGGTCAGGTGTCGGGTAGCCGAACTAGGGTCTGGCGGCTAGCCGCCAGCTAACCGACATGCTAACCTCTGGAAATCCAGGTCCAACACAGCCCTCTGGAAAAGGAACCGAACTGACTGCGGTTAGCTTACGGTTAGCTGAACTGAGACTTGGCGGTTAGCCGTAAGCTGACCGTAGGGCTGACCGCGGGAAATCCAGTCTGAAATATAGCTCTCGGGAAAAGGAGCCGACAACGCGCGTTGGCCTGCGGTTAGCCGACATGGGGTATGGCGGCTAGCCGCTTGCTAACAGTCCAGCTGACCGAGACCCACTATCGAAATGTCAGCTTCTGGAAAGGGAACCGCCGAGCTTGGTCAGCTCGCGGTTAACCGAAATGAGGATTTCGGCTAGCCGCCAGCCGACCGACGGCTGACCAAAACTGCACGGGAAATGCAGTTCAGTTCAGATTTTCACATTTCCTTCTTCCCTTCTTCTTGTTCCTCATTCCACTTGCACTCCCTGAGCCTACATGCTCTCCAAGGGACAAAACACACATTTTTCTCAATTTCAAACATTCAATCTAAGGAAAACATGATCATGAAGCTTATAAACATATTTATATACAAAATTTTTGAAACAACAATGAAGCTTAAAATACACATGCACAATGGTCCTATAGAGATTACTTGCCTTGACCAATGCTAAATACTCCTCTCAAGCACTTCACCCAAGCTAATCCAATGCTACAAGGAAACCCAAGAAAACCACACAAACTCACTCAAAAATGGAACCAAAGAACCCATTTTAACAAAAGGGTTTGTAAACATGAAAAACATGATCTTAAGGAACCAAAATAACTCCATGAAAGATATGAGTGGAAGCTCTTACCTAGCAATGGCCACACAAGGAGGAATGAAGAAAATGTAGAGCTTGTTCCACAAGAAACTCCAAGAAATTTGTACCAATAGAAAGCTTGCAAGGAGATGAAGAAGATGATGGTCTTGGAATTCTATTTGGAAATCTCTAGCTAGATCATGCAAGGTGAGGAAGATGGAAAGGAAAGAGGGGTTTTTCAACCCTAGGTTAAGGAAGTTGCAGGATTTTTGTAAAGTGAATGAAAAAGATGAGGTTTAGGCTTAAAACCTTAACAAATGGGTCCCAATGAACTTGAACCTTGAAATGACAAAAACATGATCTTGTGGACCTCGAATGACTTCGACAAAGAAGAATAAAACGATCATCGAAATATCTAGTTTCCAAAAAGTATATTTTTGACATGGTTTTGAGATCTCGAAAATTGTGTCCAGATTTGTGCATAAAAGACAATTTTACCCTCTTTGGGCCAAAACTTGGGTTTTTGGGCTTCAAACAAGAATGGGTTAAAAATGAAAGTTGTAACTCATAGAAAAATCATTCAACTGAAATCAAAATCACAATCACACGGAAATCGATACGATCTTCCCAACTTACACTTGCACTCGGGCCTTTCCGAGGGTGTCTACTAATACTAAACGTTCTCAAAATTCCCAAAGCTATGACCAAGACTAAAACTAATTACTTCTAACCCAACAACAACTAAACCCACTTCGGACTAAACACATACTAATCGCACACTAATCGAGTTGGTCTGGGTCGGGGTCTAACAGTGGGCCATAACTCTTAGACCGTTTGTCGGAATTGGACGTTCCACATTTGTTGAAAAGCTCTTAAAATGTAGGATCTATTGGTCCATACATCATAATGATCAGAGGTTGGGAAATGGCAGGGACTTGGGGTTAAGTTGACCTAGGGTTTGGTTCGGGTTGAATTTGGACTAAAACAGAGGAAATTGGACTTGGGCGTACCTATGGGGGCGCCCAAGTGGATTTTAGAACTGTTTGTGCGCCCATGTTATCTTCTGGGTCGAATGGGCTTGGGGTTTGGTTTTGGATTGTTTTCAGATTGGGATTGGGTCGGAACTAAGAAGAGTGGAGCGGAACCAACCTAAACGTGCACTAAAGCGTGTTCTAGGGTAACCAGGGATAGGTGCGCCCAAGTGTGACGTTGGAACCTGGGCACACCTGTGTGTGCGCCGAAGTGCAGTTTGGAACTTGGGCGCACCTATATTGGCGCCCAAGTGTGTCCCTGGTGCGGGACCACTTGCGTAGTCTTCCGAGGGCCATATCTTTTGATCCGTTGGTCGGAATTGGACGTTCTATATATCATCGGGAAGCTCTCAGAATGTAGAATCTGTTGGTCTATACACCCTAATGGTCATAGGTCAGGAAAAGTAAGGGATACTTGGATCAATGATTCTAACCTCATGATTTACGTTAATCGTATCGTAGTTAGGCAAACTAAGTGTAATTTGCTCAGGAGCAAACTGAGTGTGTTCTATGTAGTGTGGAAGGGGGTTGGGTAGTGTTGTAGTCCATTCCTTGTATGAGTAGTGGGTTGAACTCGAGATCTCAACATGATTTGGCCTTTTCTCTCACAATTTCTATGAATCGTCGAACTAAGTCTAAAATCGTCAACAAGCATCTTCATCGTCATTGATTATTCTGAATTATGCCATTAACCATTCAATTATGGGTGAAATGGGGGCATCATTATATATGATAAGTGTTTAAGGCTATCATAGGGGGCCAAAATGAGGTGTCTACACGTGGATCTTCTTCTTCTTCCTCTTCTTAGATTTCTAGATAGAGAGAGAGAATAGAAGGGAATTTGGGTGAAGAAGAGAGAAAAGAGAGGGAAATGAGAGAGAAGAACAGTAGCCAACGTATGGCATGGGAAGGTGTAGTATTTATAGGTTGGGGGTTTGGGCTAGGGACTAAAATACCCTTTTCATTTGTATAGGATTAGGGTTAGGGTAGAGGGCATTTTGGTCTTTGGGTATGGTTCTAAAAGATTCTCTAGTGGATACCCCCCATTAGTAATTACTAATATCTAGCTAGGGCCTCTAACTCACTCACTAACTCTATAAATTATAAAAGACTCCTTATTAATTCTATAAATAACACAACTAGACTAATCTAGCTAAAACTTAGGAAAATACATAACTACCCTTACTAACCCAATAATTAGTATATATATAAATACTCTTAGGCTAAAATATAGTATACAAATTCAAATTGAGCGCCCACAAAGGGTGGGGCCTCACAGAGGCATTGGAGATGGGAGAGCAAGAAGAAGGAGAAGAGAAAGAAACCCTAGGTGGGGTTTCACTTTTGAGCTAAAAATGGAGAAGGGGAAAGAAAGGGAATGGGTTCTCTTTTTATAGAAAATGGAGTTGGGTCCCACCACTTAACAAACTAGTTGGGATGAAATCATGACTTTCGGGACCTCGGTTGCAATCGATGAAGAAGGGAGAAACGACCATCGAAATTTCTAATTTCCAAAAAGTATATGTTTCGCGGGTTTCGGGGATATCAGTTTTTTTTTTTGTACAAATTTAGTGTAAAATGATTGTTTTGCCCTCATTGCTAGGAATATCGGGTTTCTGGATTCCGGACGGGGTACGGGACCAACATGAAAGTCGTAGGGATCAACGAGATAAATAAAACGGGATTGAAACAATAAACATAAGAATTTCATATAATCCCCCAAGTAAACGCAAAGTCATAAAAGGAACCCCTAAAGGGCCCCACTAATCACAAAGGCACTCAAAATTCCCTAAAGCTATAAGAGAGTTATTCTAATCCCAACTTAGTCAAAATCCACTAATCTCACTTAGAGCTAAAACATGACTTAATTAACGCTAATCGAGGTCACTCGGGTAGGGGTCTTACAATATGTATATATCGTTGAATCTCCTCACCTCGTGTGACTGAGATCAATGCCTTGATATGCTTGTGTCACTTCGGTGATAGAGGACTTAGCTTCGTATGATTGTCATCTTGCTTGTTTCCCGATTCCTTGGTTACCTTTACTTGTTTTACATTGCATATATGTTTTTGAATAAATGAATTATTTCTTCCATGGAATTTATTGTTTAAACAGGTTTAAATGTTTTCCAAGGTAAATCTTATTATGTTATATTGTCATATTCTTTCACCCACCTACCAGATTGTCGTGTCTGGCCCATTTCTTTGGTACTTAGGTCCAGACATCTTCTATCTCGAGACAAAGCTTGAGGAGGTGGTCAGTGAACCGCAACGTTTAGTCGAGTGGCATGCCGAAGATGTCGTCTAGACATTCGGTTGCTTGAGTTACAACACATTTTGGGGATTATGGCTAACCATTCTTTTGGGTTATTATTTTTGGGTTGTATTGCCCTTTGTTGGCCTCTATTTTTGGGAATGTAAATCAAATGATCTTTTGTATAAACTTTAACGTTACTTTTGGGTAATGCTAGCAATCATTGCTCACTCTGATATTTTGTTATATAAATGTGTTATCAGTCTTGCTATTTTGGATACGAATATGTGAAATAGATTTGCTACATGCTTCTGCACCTAATCAGAAATATATTATGTTGATGTGATATCCTCACCGCGGACACCTGTAGGAAATCACGTGCACGGGTAGTATTTTATTTTCATTGACCCGTGGACGTATTAACCAATATATTATAAGTCTTATGGCATCAACCATTCATTCGTACATCTTAATCAGTCCCGATCCCGGATTAGGCCCGTGGACCTGGTCCGGGGTCATGACACTGAACGACTGTCCTGCTGCTGTCACAGTAAACTGTGAGCCGCTGTCGCGCCAAATGTACCACTCCAAGTTCCAGAAGGAATCTTTTGAGCCATAATGTTTCCTTAGCTACTTCACAAGCCGTTACATATTCAGCCTCCGAGGTGGAATCAGCGGTACATTCCTATTTAAAACTACTCCAGCTGATAGCTCCGCCGCCAAGCATAAACACATAATCAGATGTGGATTTCCTGGAATCCTTATCTGACATGAAGTCAAAATTTGTGTATCCGACTAGAATCAGCACATCACTATCGTAAATCAACATGTAATCTGTCGCGACCCCGGACCGGGCCCGCAGGACTAATCCGGGATCGGGACACTAATGTGTCATGAACCAACAACATATACATTTTTATTTTAATTTCCCACAGGTGTCCGCGGTGAGGATATCACAACCTTGCATGAATGTTTCTTTTTAATGCGGAAGCGTGTAGCAAATCAAATAGTTAGACTATCTCTAGTCATGCAAGCATTTACATCAATATCAAACTGTACCAGAAAGAGCAATGATCTATAGCATGTTTCCCAAAGGTTGTTAAAGTTAGACAAAATATCATTTAGTTACATTCCCCAAAATTAGAGGCCAACAAAGGCCAATATTACAAAATAATAACCCAAAGAATAGTTAACAAGTCCTTCCCAAAATGTTACGCCTCTTGGCAACCCGATGTCTACATGACATCGTCAGCACGCCACTCAACTAGAGGCTGCAGCTCACCTACCGCCTCCTCCGGCTCCTCCTCAAGGAAACCGGCAACGGGACCTGAGTACCAAAGCAAAGGATCAGACACGACGGTCTGGCAAGAGAAAGCAAGGATACAACAATATCTAATACAAGAAAATCTCTGGCAAAGCGTATAAATCTGAGTTAAGCAAGAACTCTCATAAAATAGATAAATCATTTGCGATGAACAAGTAAACAATATAAAACATATCAGGTATCCAAGGATTCGGGAACTAACAAGGTGGCAATCACATAAAGCTAAGTCCTCTGTCACTAAAGTGACAACAGTATCACGGGACGTTGATCTCTGTCACACAAGGTGAGGAGAAACAACGTATACATATATACAATATAATTATACGGGAACGGGACCACGGTAGCGAACCGGGTATCGGGACGGGACCACGGTATTAGACCGGGTATCGGGATCCAAACTGCAGCTGGCGGGACGGGAGAGGGATTTCCAAGTCAGTGGATCAGACTGACAAGGTATCCAAGCTTAGTGATGCCGACTCATAGGATAAAACCAATCTAGGCATATCAAGTATTCAAGTATTCAAGTACAGTAAATAAACGGTAAAACGGGGGTGCTCAAGGGCACACTGTCTTTCCATATCGGGCAATACATTTCGGGGCAATTCACTGTTACTATTGTAGCTCCAAAGCTTTCGAGAAAACAAGTCATGCGATGAAATTCCTGGGAATGAGGTGAAACAATATACTACAATGAAATTCGGGTAAACTATCAATTTAGAAATCCAATTAAGTGAATAGGGGTCCCGTATGTCTATTATAGCCCTTACTTGGTACTCCTTGAGTTTTGAGACATTCCGGGCTCCTTATGCACTCCTACGATTTTTCCAAAATTTCGAATGACATATTTGTGATATGGTTTCTTTCTCGGATGGCATCAAGCAATGCCTAATGAATCCCTTTCGATTGACAAAGCTCAACGCTCGAACGAACCGGAGAGTTCGTTCGAGCGGGGAGCTTTTCGAAATCTGGGAAATTTCGATTACCTGGCGGTTAGCTAGCGGTTAGCCGCCGATGCGTTCGGCGGTTAGCCGCTGGGTAACCGTGGAGCTGACTGAATTTCAGGTGAGAATTCTGATGCTCTCGGGAAAAGGAACCGTGATTGTGCGGTTGGCTGGCGGTTAGCCGCCGATGGGTTCGGTGGTTAGCCGCTGGCTAACCGTGAGGCTGACCGCGTTTTCAGGTGGAAAATGGTGCTCTCTGGAAAAGTCACCGCGGTGCGCGGTTAGTTGGCGGTTAGCCGCCGATGCATTCGACGGTTAGCCGCTGGCTAACCGTGAGCTGACCGCCAGTTACGAAAATGCTCACTGAGTTCAGTTTTGAGTCATTTTCCTCCTCAAAACCATCTTCCTCACATCCACAAGGTCCTTAAATTAACAATGAGCTAGTAGCTCCTCCAAGGCATCTCTTTATACTTATCCCAATCCCCAAATGGTCTTCTCTATCACCTCTTCCATGCCAAATCCAATGCAAGAATAGGAAGGAAAACAAACCATTCCACAAACATTCATCTAAGCTATCACAAGGACAATAAATGCTTTACCAACATGCTTATAAAACAATGAATGAGGCTATTAAGATATCTTATGAGCATTTATTCCAAAACAAAACACATTAATGATAACATGGAAAATCCATAAATACTAAGCCAAACCATTTCAACTTAAAAACATTCAAGCATTCACTTGCCTCAAGTCTTCAAATAGAGAAATCAAGCCTCTAATCACCTCTATTGCTCAAAGCCAAGCTACAATCAAAAATCCCCAAAACAACCCTAAAATGGGTTACACAAAGAATGAAAATGAAAGAGCTTACAAGATTGCAAATGTAGCTTCTCAAGAGCTAGAGGAACACTAATCTAGGAGATGGGAAGAATCACTTACTTGGGAGGTCCTCTAATGGCAATGGCAAGCTCAAAGGAAGCCTTGAGATTGAGGTCTCTCTTCACAATTGGTATCAATGGCAAGCTTGTGAGATGAGGAAGAAGATGATGAGTTCCATTTCGAGTTTGGTGCAAGATTGGTGAAGATTTGAGATGGAGAAGCAAGAAGAAGAAGAGGAGAAAGCAAGAACCCTAGACTCAAAAGGTTTGTGCTGGAACAATGAAAATGGAATGACTTAGGAAGGGGAAATGGCTTCTCTTGTTAGCTAATGACTTGGGTTGGGGTTGGGTCCCACAACTTAAGAAGCTAAAGGGGCTGAAATCATCTCTCTCGGGTCCTCGGATGAATTCGACGAAGAAGGAAGAAATGTTCGTCGAAATATCTACTTTCCAAAAAGTGTATGTTTCACGGGTTTTCGAGAATATCAAGTTTTGGGTACAGATTTGGTGTGCAATGACTGTTTTGCCCTCAAGGCCAAGAATTCGGGTTTCGTGATCTCAAATGAGAACGGGATCAACATGAAAGTTGTTGGAATCCACAAGATGCATGCGACGGGCCAAAAACACAATTCACAACCAATCGGGAAAATCTCGCAAGAAAACGCAAAGCCGAAAAGGGAAACCCCCAAAGGGCCCCACAAGCTACCAAAGCAAATCAAGACAAACGAATTAGCCCGAAACCATAATCAAAGCTAACCCAATCCCAACTTAACCAGAAATCACTAATCAAGCTTAGCACTAACACGCAACTTAATTAGCACTAATCGGGTTCACTCGGGTCGGGGTCTTACATAATCTCTAGTTGTTCTCAAGTATTTCAAAATACAATTTACAACATTCCAATGGTCAGGACCTGGGTTGGACTAATATCTGCAGACTAGGCCCACTGCATGACAGATATCCAGTCTAGTATATAGCATAGCATACATGAGGCTACTTGTAAGACCCCAACCCGAGTGAACTCGATTAGTACTAATTAAGTCGTGTGTTAGTCTTAAAGCTTGATTAGTGATTTTGGCTAAGTTGGGTTTGGAATAGCTTTTGAAATAGTTTTGGGGGATTTTGATTGCTTTGTGTCAGTGGGGCCCTTTGGGGGTTCCTTCTTTATGACATTGCATGTGTTTGAGGATTTATCGGAGATTTTTGCATTCATGGTTTTAATCCCGTTTGCATTGTATTGTTAATCCCTACAACTTTTATGTTGATCCCGTGCCCATTCGAGATCCCGAAACCCGATTTCATAGCCTCGAGGGCAAAACACTCATTGCACACAAAATCTGTACCCAAAACTTGATATTCCCGAAACCCGCGAAACATATACTTTTTGGAAACTAGATATTTCGACGATCACTTTTCTCTTCTTCGTCGAATTCATTAGAAGCCCCGAAAGCCATGATTTCAGCCCAATTAGATTATTAGTAGTGGAGCCCACTCCCCACTTGTTTATAAGGAAGCCCTTCCCCTTTCATTTCCCTTTTTCCAGCACAAGAGAGAGAACCTAGGGTTTCCATTGCCTTCCTTCTTGCTCTTGCCTACCATCACCAAATCCACCACCAACCTTGCACAAATTGAGAGGTGGAGATCATCATCTTCTTCCTCATCACTATAGCTCTCTATTGATACCATTGTTAGAGAAAACCCTCCATTCCAAGACTCTTTTTTAGCTCACCTTGCCTTTTTGGAGAACCCTCATGTAAGTAATCCTTCCTTTCTTCTAGATTTATGTTCTCCTAGCCTAAGGGAATCTCCATCCCTGTTATTGAAGTTTCTTCCTCCCTATGCTATGTTTTGACTCTTCTAGGGTTTTATTTTGGGGTTTTTCCTTGTAGCTTGGACCATTGACTTGGACGACTTGTTAGAGCTTGATTTGCTTGAGTAGAGACCTAAGGCAAATGGATGATTTGAATTTTATAAGTTTTCAATGGTTTTGGTATTTTCCCACTCATGCCTATTTATTGCTTTGTTTTGAAATAAATGTCCATGGTAGTATTAATGGTGCATTTATGGTCATAAAGATGTGTTGGTTCATAGCATTTAATTTCCTCTTGTTTTGTCACATATGCACTCTTATGTGAAATGGTTTCCTTCTTTCTTTCCTTGTATTGAATGTGATGATGATGGAGGAGAATGGGATGGATGTTGTGAGAGATTTGAGGTTGTTTGAATGGAGTTTTAGACTCTTCATTTGATGTATAAAAGTGGCTAGAAAGGGGTTGTAGAAGGAAGAGTTAGAGAGGAGCTGAACTGCCCCGGATTCAGTTTCTGGACAATTTGCTCGAGCGAACATGAGAAAATGGTTAGGAGCATTCCAGTAGCTTGGTCGCTCGAGCGGACATCCCAGAACTTGTTCCAGAGAGTCGTTAGTTCGAGCGCACTTAATAATTCGCTCGAGCCAATGAGTTTGCTCGAGCGAACCCACCCAGGCAACCATTCCAGAGAGCTCCTCGCTTGAGCGAACTCTCTGGTTCGCTCGAGCGATGAGGTTTGTCTGTCATGGGCTATGGTGGAGATAAAGATGAGTTGTTTAAATGTTTTGCGACTATCCATTGAGAACCCCTCTATGTCAAGAGGATTTATTAAGCATTGTACGAGACCATTTGAGGAAGAGACCATATCACGAAGATTTCATTTGAAGTTTTTGAAACTTCAAAGTGTATAAGGAGCCCGGAATGTCCCCAAACTCAAAGAGTACGAAATTGTTATTAGATGGGGTCCCTATCACTTCAAATAAATATTGAACCAAATACTTTACCCGAAATTCCTATTATTTATCGTACTTTATCGATCCCTAGATTTATATCTTATGCCTTGTTTTCCCGAGAGCATTGAATTACACTCGAAATAGTTACTTGTCTTGAAGTGCATTGCACCACATGAAATGACAGTGTGCCATTGAGCACCCCCGTCCTGCCCGTTTATTTACTTGCATGTGGTTTACTTGTACATGTCTCGATTTGTATTTGACCTATGAGTCGGCACCACTAAGCTTGGATAACCCTATCGGTCTGATCCACCGACTTGGAGATCCCCCTCTTGTCCCGCCAGCTGCAGTTTGGATCCTGCTACCCGGTTATTACCGTGGTCTTGTCCCGATGCCGCAGATTGCTACTGTGGTTCCCGATGCTCCGCTCGCTACCGTGGTCATCTATAGTATATGTATTTATAAGATCCACTGTTTCTCCTCACCTCGAGTGACTGAGATCAGTGCCTAGTTATTGCTCTATCGCTTTAGTGATAGAGGACTTAGCTTCGTGTGGTTGTCATCTTGCTTGTTTCCCGTTTCCCTTGGTTACCTTACATGTTTTACATTGCATACTTGTATTTGAATAAATGTTTTATCTCGTTTATAGAAATTGTTATTTAAACAAGTTTAAACGCTTTTGAAGGTAAATTCAATTATTATCATATTGTCATTGGACTTTACCATTTGCCAAACCGTCGTGTTTGACCTACGCTTTGGTACTCAGGTTCCGTTGACGGTTATCCCGAGGAGGAGCATGAGGAGGCGGTCGGAGAACCGCAACAGTTAGTTGAGTGGCATGCTGATGACGTCATTTAGACGTTTGGTTGCTATGAGAGACTTAATATGTTGGGAAACTGTTTAACCATTCCTTGGATTGGTATTTTGTTTATATTGGCCTTTGTTGGCCTCTATTTTTTTGGGAAATGTAATTAAATGATATTTGTAAAAACTTTAACTTACTTTTGGGTATCATGCTAATGATCATTGCTCATTCTGATACGATACCATATTTATGTTATTATCTTTATGATTTGAGATGGATTGGATATTTGATTTGCTACACGCTTCCGTAATTAATAGAAATGTTCAGATATGGATGTGATATCCTCACCGCGGACACCTGTGGGAAATTAAATGAGTGTGTGCACGTTGATGACACACTCTACATATTAACCACTCACTCACCACTATCACCATCGATTAATGTCCCGATCCCGGAGTCCCGGTCCGGGGTCGCGACACTACTAATAGCTGAAGCATATGGTAATGACCTCATTTGCTCGTTTTCCTCAAGTGTCTTCGGACACTGATCCTTGGAAAGGTGCACTCCATGCCTAAAAGGTGTGATACCCTTCTTAGAGTCTTGCATAACGAACCATACTAGTACCTTATCTATGTACGCAGCTTAGGATAGCCCAATCATCCTATTTTTCCGGTCTCAATGGAGTTTGATCCCTAGGATGTAGCTAGCTTCTCCCAAGTCCTTCATATCAAAAGTCTTGGCTAACCAAACTTTTATTGTTGACAACATTTCTATGGCTCTCACTAGGAGAAGGATGTCATCTACATATAATACTAGAAAAACTACCCTGCCTCCTTCACTCTTCAAATACACACATGACTCATCCAGATTTTGACAAAAACCAAATGACTTGATTGCCTGATCAAAACGTATGTTCCAGCTACGGGATGCCTGCTTCAGTCCATAAATGGACTTTTGCAGTTTGCAAACTTTTTGCTCTTGGTTTTTAGCTACAAAACGGTCTGGTTGCACCATATAGATGTCTTCCTCAAGATGGTCGTTAAGAAACGCCGTCTTGACATCCATTTGCCAAATCTCATAGTCGAGATGAGCCGCAATGGATAAGAGTATCCGGATGGACTTGAGCATGGCTACCGGCGAGAAGGTTTCATCATAATCAATACCCTCTTTCTAAGTATACCCTTTCGCAACAAGCCTGGCCTTAAAGGTCTCCACTCTTCCATCTGGTCCTCCTTTTCTATTGTAGACCCACTTGCACCTGATAGGTTTAGTATTGGCAGGCAAGTCCACAAGTGTCTAGACTTGATTGGAGTACATAGACTCCATCTCAGCTTTCATACCATCATGCCAACGTCCCGAATCTGTCATTGATCGCTTCATCATAGTTATAGAGATCTTGTTCTGGTTCTTTAGAGATTGCCTCGTAAGACTCTCCCAAGAACAAGAACCTGTCAGGGGGTCTAACCATTCTCTTATTACGATGAGGCACTGGTGTAACTATCGGGTTAGGTATAGGCGGATTCTCTTCAAGTTCGGTCATACTTGGATTTGGAATTGATTGCTCTTAAATATCTTCCAAGATCACATTTTCTAGTGATTTCTGGTCTATCATATAATCTTCCTCTAGAAAAATTGCATTGGTGCTGACAAGCACTTTCTACTCTCTGAGATTATAGAATAACCAACCTTTAGTTCCTTTAGGATATCCTACAAATGTGCATACTTCCGACTTCAATTCCAACTTATCCGTCTTAACCTTTAGCACATGCACCGGACAACCCAAAATATGTAAATGTTGTAGACTAGGCTTTCACCCGAACCATAACTCCTGGGGAGTCTTAGGTACAGACTTAGATGGTACGCATGTCCCCAAAATGATATAGGTAATTCTGAGAAACTCAGCGTAGACCTAATCATATCTAAAATAGTCTTGTTCCTTCTTTCTGCTACTCCGTTCTGTTGAGGCATTCCAGGAGCAGACAACTGGGATAGAATCTCATTCACTGATAACTACCCTATGAAATCAGTAGAGAGATATTCCCCTCCTCGATCTGATTGAAGAATCTTGATACTCTTACCTAATTGCTTCTCTGCTTCTGTTAGAAACTCTTGAAACTTTTCAAAAGCCTCGGACTTGCAGTGCATAAGTTATATGTATCCATATCTTAAGTAATCATCTGTGAAAGTGATGAAGTACTCGTATCCACCTCTGGCTCCGACATTTATGGGTCCACACACATCAATATGCACTAATTCCAATAAATCTTTGGCCCTATTTCCCTTACATGAAAATGGTCTTTTGGTCATTTTGCCTTCCAGACATGACTCGGAGACAAGCATTGGTTCTACCACCAATGAAGGCAAGATACCATATTTCACTAGCCTATCAATCCTGTTTAGGTTTATATGACCTAGCCTCAAGTGCCAAACTTTTGTTGGATTAGATGAAGGTGACTTTCTCTTTAATGATGGCCTATTAATTATTTTGGTATCATGTATCTCATACATTGTGGGAGTTAACAAATAAAGTCCATTGGTTTCCTTGCCAGAACATATAAAGTACCGTTCTTCTTTATGATAACTTCAGTGCAAAAAGTAATAGAATAATTTTTATTCACCAAACTAGAAACTGAAATTAGATTTCATTTTAAAGACGGTACATATAAAGTGTCTGACAAAACCAATTTATTATCTGAAAAACATAAAATAATAACTCCCACTAAAACCACTTTCGTCTTAACATCAGATCATAGGTTGACAATGATTTCTCCGTCATTGCACCTCTTGGTTTTCCCGAACCCCAGCAACGAATTACATATGTGATTGGTTGCACCGAAATCAACACACCAGGGTTCTGAAGTACCAGTTGCAAAACTAACTTCAGTAACAAGTGACTCAATCATACTTGAGGTCTCCTTCTTAGACAAAAAATATGGACAATTCCTTTTCCAATGTTCTGTCATACCACAATGAAAACACTTTTGTTTTGTTCTCGAACCCTTAGCCTTGGCCACACCACCATTAGGACCATTCTCCACCTTAGGACCATTCGGAATTGATTTCTTCTTGCCTTTCCAACCTTTGTCTTTCGGCTTGGACTTGGCAACTGACTTTTCTGTCATCAGGGTCGTTGGCTTCTTCTTCATGATCCCCTCAGTCGCTACCAGCTGGATAGACAGTTTAGCTAAAGTCAGATTCATCTAATTCATATTATAATTGACCTTAAAATTGTTGAATGAATCTGGTAGCGACTCGAGGATTATGTCAATCTGCGATTCTGCATCAATCGCAGCACTTAGTACATCTAACTCATTCAATGAGTCCATCATCTTCATCATGTGGTCCTGTACTGGTGCCCTCAGCCATCTTGGTGCTAATAAGCACTCTCATAGCCGCCTGCCTAGTAGGCCTGTCCTGTTCCGCAAACATCTCCTTTAAGTTCGATATAATATCATATGCAGTCTTATAGGATTGATGTTAATGTCGCAAAACACTGGACATGGATGCCTATATATAACATCTGGCCATCTCATCGTCTTTGGCCCATTTGGTGTAAAGGTCATTTTCGTCCTGTGGTGCATCCAGCCCAGGCTCATCAAGGGGGGGCTTGGTAAGGACATACTTTTATCCTGAAACAATCAAGACAATATCTGTTAGGGATTTTGTAGATTGCAATTTGATGGATGCATTATCATTCTAGCATCATTTGATTTACACACATATGCATTGATTTAGAAAATCTTGAAATCTTGTTTTTATACATGCATTGGTTTTTAGACTTGGAGAATCTTTGAGTTGTAAAAGTATTGATTTATGCATGTTTTGTGTTTAATCTTGGATGCATTTGTTTTAGAAAAGAGTTTTTAGAAACCAAGCAAGCCTTTGGTTTTAAAGTTTTGAATCATTTTAGGCTTTTTATGTTTCATGTTTTTAAACCCCTTAGAATGATTTAAAACATGTATTTCAGCTTGATTTAATGGCCCAAAAAGTTCCACCAAGAAAAACTTTGAAATATTGGAATTTTTGGGAATTTTGGCCTGACCCGCAGAAGGCCAGGTCGACCGGGACATAACCATTGGGCTGTCTAACGGATCTTTTTATAGCCGTTGTGAAGGCCAGGTCGACCGAGCCCTGTTGCCAGGTCGATCGGGGACTAGCCGTTGGGCTGTTTTGGCTATAAATATGAGTTCTTTCCTTTGCCAAAAGTTGGGAATTTTAAGGCCCTCCTTGAGGGGTTTTGAGGCAAATAAAAGGGAAATGAACTAAGGGATGAAGGGGATCATTAGGAAAGCTAAAGCTTGGATTAATGAGTTAAATCACCAAGTAAGCTCTACTTTCCTTAACCATATGTTGTCATGCTTTGTTTTATTTTTGGTAAATCTTTTGTAGCATGATATACTATGTTTTGTTGTATCCTTAACATGTTTATGTTTTGAATTGATTCATTGTTTTGGATGCATCACCATTGATTCAATCCAAGTAGTACTTGAATTGGTAAAACTAAGTAGATCATGTTAATGGAAAAATCTTTGAAATTATATATAACATGATCCATATACTTGGTTGAATCTTTGGTTGTTGTTTTCCATCATAAGAAAATCACTTTCAAATATATCTTACGTTTTGGATTCAACATTTTTACAAATCATATGTTTTCATGTTTTGCTCTAATTATTGGTAAATCCTTTCTAGCATGATAAACTATGATTTGTTGTGTCCTTAACATGTTTTATGTTTTGAATAGATCAATTGTTTTGGATGCATCACCATTTGATTCAATCCAAGTAGTACTTTATTTAGTAAATCTAAGTAGATCATGTTAATGAAAGAATCTTTGAAATTATATGTAACATGATTCATATACTTGGTTGAATCTTTGGGTGTTGTTTTTCATCATAAGAAAATCTTTTTCAAAATATATCTTATGCTTTGGATTCAACATCTTTACAAATCTTATGTAACTTTGTTTTAAAGTTTCACAACTTGCTTTGCATTGATTGGTATATCATATTCAAGTTGTATTTATAATTACATATCTGAAAGTTCATGCTATAGAGATCTGAACTTCGACGTCCATGGCTGATCTGGTTTTTCTTGTTTTTAAAACAAAACCAAATCTGATTTGGCAGCCATGAAACATGCATAAAACCTCCATGAAATCATGATCAACATGTGTATAATGCAAGGAGATGATAGAGGACTAATACCTTGATGATATGAATGCCTCAAATCTCTGAAAAGAAAGACTTCAAAGTTCTGATCTCAGCCTGCAACCAGCAATCCAAGTTGCAGAAATTTTCTGCAGTAGCTTCTCCTTTGATCTTCTCTTCTATTCCACTACCCAATCAGATTGACTTTGTTTGTGGGATCAAAATATGATTTCCTAGATGGGTTTTCTGAACTTACAATTTGTGGAAAAAGTCCAGGACCTGATCTCCTCTCTCCAATGAATGAAGAAGAAGACAGCAATGGGCTGGGCGTGAGTGTCCTTCTCTCTTTGTCTTGGGCGGCCAGTAGGGTTCCTATGTGATTCACGCCTAGGGCAGAATCCAATCACCTTATTGCTTCCTTGTTGCACGCCTAGGGTAGGGAGGGGATATATTTATAAAGCTCTCATTCCTTTAAGAGTTCTCTCTCTAATAGGAATGACCATCCCTAAAAAATAGCAACCAGCCACCTTAGTTGTGCAACAATTAGTAAACTTTAATTATAGGAACTCTTACCCAAAGAGGAGTTCTTCCTTCCAAGTAAAGATACCTAGTTAAGCTTGGAAACCTCACACAAGGGGCTCCCGACATGGCTGGCCCACAAGATAGATAAACACACCATGGCCCACTAGTTAATAATTTAGCTAGAGTTAAATTCATGTATGCCATCAAAAGCCTATTTGAATTTAAACTCAAAATTATTCTTCCACAAAATTAATTCAACCACATATCATTTAATTAAATTAGGAAACCATGCCAATATAGGAGGATGGCTAGAAGAGGGACCAAAAGACATACTTGCCCTTGGCTCCTAAAATGACCAAAATGTCCATGCTAACCCCATAGCAACATTAAGATCATTTTAACCCTAACTCATTCCACTAGAGAGTTATGGTTGCACTCCAGGGACAAATATTAAATTGCAAATTAAGCTCATCATAAACTGACGATTGTCTTTGACCTACCAAGTACAATGACCACAATGCCCCTCTATGTAACATCCATAATCAAGTAGGTTAACCGATGTACTATCTACCTTCTTGATTACATCTCATCCTTAGAACTTCATACCCTTGACTTAATCATCATCCGGATATCATTCTCTTGATCCAGGGAGCGACCCATAAGTTCAATATCCATATGGAACATCCATATACTAAGATCTTAGATTCTGATGATTAATCGGATAATTCTAAGGGGACGATCATTCCATCACACGATGGCATAGATTCCATATTGCATTTGCACGTCCCAACTAATCAAGCCCAAGTACCCAAAACACAGAGCTGTTGACCCATGAACAGGATCTCACCCATAGTGAATTAAAGTACAAGAACTCGACTTTGTCAGTTCATCCACAAATGCTCAAGATTAAGAGCACTGGTCACTCAGTAGCAAGAGGTGACTTGATCTCTCTCTGTGATAGTACTATTTTAGAGATCACACCTTTAATGGTCCTGTTCAATGCATGACACATGCACTAGTGAGATATATCCGGGTAAGACCTCCCGTGACTAAGGTAAGTCACCCTGAACACAGGAGAGTTTCTCACTATAACTTATACCAAGATGAAGTGCCCAACTCCATCTCTCAGTTATGAACAAGTTTATTGTTTCAAGTGTCCATGACTCAGACCTTTCTGTGTGTAGCCACTACACACCCAAGTCATTTACTAGAAAACAATGGGCCTTACACAACCATACATATACACAAGTAATAAGAGAAAGATGTCATTCTATTAAATAACCAATAAATATCCAGTAACAGAGATGTGAGTGCAGTCAGTGGGCTTTAGGGCATACACCAATCCCAACAATCTCCCACTTGCACTAAAGATCACTACGACCTAACCTAACTCCCATAGACTCAACATGTGAAGTAAAAACTTTCTCAGTGAGAGTCTTAGTAAATGGGTCAGCTAAGTTATTTGCTGAGGCAATCTGCTCTACCACTATTTCTCCATCTTGGACGAATTCCCGGATCAAGTGGTACTTTCTCTGAATATGCTTGCCTTTTTTGTGATTCCTGGGCTCTTTGCAGTTAGTTACTGCACCAGTATTGTCGCAGTACATGACAATCGGTTTTTGCACTGCAGGAACTACTCCCAATTCCAATAGGAATTTTCCGAGCCATACTGCTTCCTTCGCAGCTTCCGATGTCGCCACATACTCTGCTTCCATGGTAGAATCAGCAGTACAATCTTGCTTGACACTTCTCCATGATATAGCCCCTCCTGATAGAGTAAAGACGTATCCCGAGGTAGACTTTCTGCCATCTACATCCGACTGGAAATCAGAGTCTGTATACGCCAGTGGCGTTAGATCATCTGCTCGGTAGGTTAGCATATAATCTTTCGTTCTCCGAAGATACTTGAATATATGCTTAACAGTTGTCCAGTGCATAGGTCCAGGGTTTGATTGATATCTACTAACCATGCCAACGGCAAAGCAGATATCTGGTCTAGTACACAACATTGCATACATGAGGCTTCCAACAGCTGATGCATATGGTACTCTCCTCATGCTGTCTATCTCCTCAGGTGTTTTCGAACATTGATTCCGAGATAGTGGTACTCCATGTCTAGAAGGTAGCAAGCCCTTCTTGGAGTCATGCATGTTATACTTGACCAATATCTTCTCAATATACGAAGATTGGGATAAGGCTAACATCTTGTTCTTGCGATCTCGCAAAAGCTTGATCCCTAAGACATAGCTCGCCTCACCCAAATCCTTCATCTGAAATTGAGATGATAACCAAACCTTAGCAGACGACAACATGCCAACATCATTTCCAATGAGTAGTATGTCATCCACATATAGGACTAAAAATGAAACTGCGTTTCCACTCCCTTTCTTATACACACATGGTTCATCAATGTTTTGATCAAAGCCAAAGGATTTGACTGCCTGATTAAACTTGATGTTTCATGCCCTAGATGCTTGCTCAAGTCCATAAATGGACTTTTTAAGTTTACAGACCATGTTCTCTTGGCCACCAGCAATGAATCCCTCTAGTTGCATCATATAGATGCATTCGTCAAGACTTCCATTTAGAAAAGCTGTCTTGACATCCATCTGCCATATCTCGTAGTCATAATGACATGCGATGGCTAAGAGAATTCTAATGGATTTAAGCATAGCCACTGGTGAAAAGGTTTCCTCATAATCGATACCCTCTTTCTGAGTATATCCTTTCGCCACCAGTCTTCCTTTGAAGGTTTCAACCTTCCCATCCACTCCTCTCTTTCTCTTGTAGATCCACTTGCACCCTATGGGTTTGATCCCTTTAGGTGCATCCATAAGTTCCCAGACTTGATTGGAATACAGAGAATCCAATTCAGATTTCATCGCTTGCTGCCACATGTCAGCATCTATATCCGTTACTGCTTCATCGTAACTAGTAGGATCCTCAACCAGATCCTCGGAGTCTGTCATAAAGGACACTCCCAGATATCTATCTGGTGGTCTAGAAATTCTCCCACTACGACGAGGCTCCGGAGTGTTAAAAGGAATGTTTTGATTATCTACAGTCTCAGGATCTGGCACAGATGTTGCAGGAGTTTCTGAAAGAATCTCCTCAAGTGTTTCTTTACAACCAAGCTCTTGGTGCATCATGCAATCATCCTCCAAGTATCTAGCATGAGTGCTGATAAGCACCTTTTGCTCCTTTGGATGATAAAAGATGCCTCCTCTCGTTAGGATACCCAATGAAGTAGCACATTTCCGATCTGGGTTCTAGCTTGGTAGCTTTATCATTCAGTACATAGGCTGGACAACCCCAAATGTGGATATGTCTTAAACTGGGTTTTCGACCTGTCCACATTTCTTGAGGTGTCCTAGGTACTGATTTAGAAGGTACCAGATTCAAAATGTATGCTGCTGCTTCTAGGGCATATCCCCAAAACGATATGGGTAGGGTTGCATGACTCATCATGGACCTTACCATATCAAGAAGGGTACGGTTTCTTCTCTCTGCTACACCATTTTGCTGGGGTGTACCCGGTGCAGACAACTGAGACACAATCCCATGTTGTGTGGGTACTCCTTGAACTCACCCAGGAGGTACTCGCCACCTCGATCAGATCGAAGAGCTTTGATATGTTTCCCTAGTTGTAACTCCGCCATAGCCTTGAATTGTTTGAACTTATCAAACGCTTCAGACTTGCGTCGCATTAGGTACACATATCCATACCTAGAGTAATCATCAGTGAAGGTGATGAAGTACTCATAACCTCCTCGAGCTAGTTTGTTCATAGGACCACACACATCAGTGTGAACCAATTCTAACAACTCCTTTGACCTCAGTCCCTTTCCAGAGAATGACCTTTTGGTCATCTTTCCCATGAGACAAGATTCACGCTGAGGTAAAGGTTCGAGATCCAATGAGCTCAAAAGCCCATCCTCTACCAACCTCTGAATCCGTTTTAGGTTAATATGACCCAAACGTAAGTGCCAAAGATAAGTGTATTGGTAGAAGAAACCTTCCTCTTAAGGGAAGATGAGCTTTCTAGTTGTACATTATGCAGTGTGGGAGCAATAGGATATATATAAAATAAGTTGTCATGCATTCTACCGGAACATATAATATTTCCATTTCTACTAATATCAACACCAGAATGGAAAGAAACTGAATAATGAAATTCAATAAGTCTGGAAACTGAAATTAAATTCTTCCTTATGTCCGGAACATAGATAACATTATTTAAAACTAATATCCTATCATGCGGAAAATGTAAAGTAACAGCTCCCATTGCAACAGCCCAAATCTTTGCTCCATTTCCAACTCTAAGGTCAAACTCCCCTTTCTCAAGATTTTTCATTATCTGAAACCCCTACAATGAATTGCAGATATGATTAGTGGCTCCAGAGTCTACTATCCATGAATCAGTAGAATCAACCACATGATAGGTTTCAATGTAGTAGGAAAGAGATATACTTTTCTTATCTGAGCCTAGGAGCTTGGGACAATCTTTCTTCCAGTGACCTTTGAGGCCGCACTTGAAGCATTTCCCTTTGGGCTTTTCACTTGTACCTTTGTCCTTCTTTCCAACATTGCCATTTTTCTGTCCTTTTCCCTTACCCTGCTTCTTCTTGAACTTTTTCCCTTTCGGGTTCAGTTTAGAGGAAGACTGGGAAAAGTGAACTTGGCCTTTAGGCTTCATGATGGCCTCTGCCGCCTGGAGTTCTTTCATTAACTCAGAGAGAGTCATGTCCATCTTGCTCATGTTGAAGTTGAGCTTGAACTGGTTGAAAGACTCCGGCAGAGTTTCGAGAATCATATCGGTCTGACTCCCTACATCAATCTCAGCCCCTAGGATCTCAGCTTCATTGAAACAATCCATCATTTTGAGCATGTGCTCTCTGACAGGTGTTCCCTCAGCCATCCTAGTATTCATGATTGTCCTTAAAGCAGCTTGCCTAGCTGGCCTGCTTTTGTCTGCGAACATCTCAGACAAGGACAACATGATATCAGAAGCTGTGTCCATTTGCTCATGCTGTGTTTGCAACACGTTGGACATGGAAGCAAGCATGTAGCATTTGGCCATGCTATTCGCCTTTTTCCATTTCCTTTCAGCCTCTAGCTGGTCATCTGTAGAATAATCATCAATCGTAGGACAGGGTTCCGACAAAACATACTTGTACTCCTCAGCGGTGAGTACTATGTTAAGGTTTCTTTTCCAGTCTACGTAATTTGGGCCAGTCAATTTGTTCTCACACAGAATACTCATCAACGGGCTAAAAGAATCCTTCCCCATCTCTCTGGATATATAACGGGTTATAATTAGACAGGCAGTATATATGTAACATGTATATGGTGCTTGTAATAAAAGGAAAAACATGCACAAGACTTTTTACATTATTTAACCCTAATTATAATGTATCAGTGTCTCAACCTCCTCATAGACCCTCCATCGAAGGGATGGACGAATCTATAGTCTCGTTGAGTAAAGCCTCGTTTATTTGGATTATCACTATCTGGATTTAGCATATCCAGCGACAGTCCAATCACTGATTGGTTTGGCCTCATATGACAAATAACACTAACTCCTAGGGAGAGGTCATTACCGTCTTATGTCAAGTGTATTACCATCTCTTATGAACGTTCCCAGAATGTCTATGACTCAAGTCCTCCGAAGGGAAGTGACTTTAATCTAATCTTGAAGTGAACTTTAGTAAAGAACTCCACCGAAGGGATGGCCGCTCCCACCAACACTTCATTGACATTCTATAGAAGTGATCTTTAGTAAAGAACTCCACCGAAGGGATGGCCGCTCCCACTAACACCTCATTACGAATATTCACATTAGTTCACCCACTAACCCATCGAAGCGATCTTTAGTAAAGAACTCCACCGAAGGGGTGGCCACTCCCACTAATACTCCATTGAGATAGCATGAACCGAAAATGGAAGGCCGTGGGGTTTTTCCAAACCCCTCTCCCACTTGATTATTTAACACTAGGGTTTTGAAAAACTCTTTTGACCTTTACATTGGTTACTCAAAAAATCTTTTTAAATCTAGCAAACTTAGTTAATTAAATTCATGAATCAATGACTTAAGTCATCTTGAACATAAATAACTTTTGCTTTAAAATATTTGAGCAAATCACTTTAAAGGGTCAAATTTTCTAACTTGGGACCAGTGGGTTATGGGCCCACTAAGGTAGCAACATATTAGATTTTAGTTTGGCCTCTTTTGGAAACTTAGGGTACCAAGATAAACTAAACCCTATCCAATTTTTAAACCTTAGACAAATAGAAGGTGCTGGTCTAAGATCCGTTTAAAAACAATTTGCCAAACTAAAAACAATCCAATATAGAAAGATGCCAATTTTAAGAACCTAGTGGTGGCCATGTTACTAGGTGATAAACATACCAATAATAGCAATTATATAAAGCAATAAATATAATGCAATCCTTGATGGCTCCCTGCTCTTCGGACTTCAAATCCTTATCCAACTAGGAATCCTAATCCAACTAGGATACTTGGTTAAGAGTCCTTTTCGCACTAGGACACCTTCGTTGCCTCCACCACCATGGAATCCTCTTCTACTTGCAACCATGCAATCTTTGAAGCTTTCTTCTCCTTGCTTGTTACAATAAATCAATTTTATACAAGCAAACCCATGAAAAACAAAACCAAAATTACATTGGATATACCTATGCTTTTCACGAAAGCTTACATCAAGACTAGTTGAAATAAAAACAAGGAAAAATTACAACTTCCTATGATTGCTAAACGCGCAATCGTACACTTTCCAACTAATTAAAAAACACCCAAATCCATATAATCATTCATACGAACCATCAAGGATGCATATATGGCTGCATACAAAGAGGTTAGTGCATTCATTGTGCTATGTACAGCACTATATAGTATTCTGAAATTATTCCAGCAGCCTGGAAAAATTCCTGCACTCCAAACATGCAGTAAACTGTATTCTGAAAAAATTCCAGCACCCTGGAAAAATTCCTGCACACCTATCATGCAGTAAATAGTATCTAGAAGGGTGCCACCATGCCCTTAACTATGATAGGATTACTTTTAACACATCATGGGGTCATGATTTCACATGGAGTGGCTCTGATACCACTGAAAGTTCATGCTATAGAGATCTGAACTTGGACGTCCATGGCTGATCTGGTTTTTCTTGTTTTTAAAACAAAACCAAATCTGATTTGGCAGCCATGAAACATGCATAAAACCTCCATGAAATCATGATCAACATGTGTATAATGCAAGGAGATGATAGAGGACTAATACCTTGATGATATGAATGCCTCAAATCTCTGAAAAGAAAGACTTCAAAGTTCTGATCTCAGCCTGCAACCAGCAATCCAAGTTGCAGAAATTTTCTGCAGTAGCTTCTCCTTTGATCTTCTCTTCTATTCCACTACCCAATCAGATTGACTTTGTTTGTGGGATCAAAATATGATTTCCTAGATGGGTTTTCTGAACTTACAATTTGTGGAAAAAGTCCAGGACCTGATCTCCTCTCTCCAATGAATGAAGAAGAAGACAGCAATGGGCTGGGCGTGAGTGTCCTTCTCTCTTTGTCTTGGGCGGCCAGTAGGGTTCCTATGTGATTCACGCCTAGGGCAGAATCCTATCACCTTATTGCTTCCTTGTTGTACGCCTAGGGTAGGGAGGGGATATATTTATAAAGCTCTCATTCCTTTAAGAGTTCTCTCTCTAATAGGAATGACCATCCCTAAAAAATAGCAACCAGCCACCTTAGTTGTGCAACAATTAGTAAACTTTAATTATAGGAACTCTTACCCAAAGAGGAGTTCTTCCTTCCAAGTAAAGATACCTAGTTAAGCTTGGAAACCTCACACAAGGGGCTCCCCACATGGCTGGCCCACAAGATAGATAAACACACCATGGCCCACTAGTTAATAATTTAGCTAGAGTTAAATTCATGTATGCCATCAAAAGCCTATTTGAATTTAAATTCAAAATTATTCTTCCACAAAATTAATTCAACCACATATCATTTAATTAAATTAGGAAACCATGCCAATATAGGAAGATGGCTAGAAGAGGGACCAAAAGACATATTTGCCCTTGGCTCCCAAAATGACCAAAATGTCCATGCTAACCCCATAGCAACATTAAGATCATTTTAACCCTAACTCATTCCACTAGAGAGTTATGGTTGCACTCCAGGGACAAATATTAAATTGCAAATTAAGCTCATCATTAACTGACGATTGTCTTTGACCTACCAAGTACAATGACCACAATGCCCCTCTATGTAACATCCATAATCAAGTAGGTTAACCGATGTACTATCTACCTTCTTGATTACATCTCATCCTTAGAACTTCATACCCTTGACTTAATCATCATCCGGATATCATTCTCTTGATCCAGGGAGCGACCCATAAGTTCAATATCCATATGGAACATCCATATACTAAGATCTTAGATTCTGATGATTAATCGGATAATTCTAAGGGGACGATCATTCCATCACACGATGGCATAGATTTCATATTGCATTTGCACGTCCCAACTAATCAAGCCCAAATACCCAAAACACAGAGCTGTTGACCCATGAACAGGATCTCAGCCATAGTGAATTAAAGTACAAGAACTCGACTTTGTCAGTTCATCCACAAATGCTCAAGATTAAGAGCACTGGTCACTCAGTAGCAAGAGGTGACTTGATCTCTCTCTGTGATAGTACTATTTTAGAGATCACACCTTTAATGGTCCTGTTCAATGCATGACACATACACTAGTGAGATATATCCGGGAAAGACCTCCCGTGACTAAGGTAAGTTACCCTGAACACAGGAGAGTTTCTCACTATAACTTATACCAAGATGAAGTGCCCAACTCCATCTCTCAGTTATGAACAAGTTTATTGTTTCAAGTGTCGATGACTCAGACCTTTCTGTGTGTATCCACTACACACCCAAGTCATTTACTAGAAAACAATGGGCCTTACACAACCATACATATACATAAGTAATAAGAGAAAGATGTCATTCTATTAAATAACCAATAAATATCCAGTAACAGAGATGTGAGTGCAGTCAGTGGGCTTTAGGGCATACACCAATCCCAACAGATTTGTCCCCTAATTTCAATTAAATCTATTTTTATGCTTTATGAGCTACATTGTTGATTTGATGGACATCCCTATGCATCACATGTTTAGAGCTAATTAATTTCGTACAACTTGTGATTCTTTGACATCATTAACAAGTTGTTACTTTTAACATGTGACTTGCATTTCTTAATGGTGCTGTGTTACTCCGAGCGTTGGATCTCTTTTCACTGGCGAGGGAGGCATCAGGCGGCGAGGAGAAGGAAAAAGGTGGCGCTGGGAGCTACTTGGTTTGGTGAGTTATCTTAGATGCTATAAGTGGGCTGAGCAGGTGGGTCCTGGCTGGGTTAATTCTTGGTTAATGGGCTGATGGGGTTGATAAGTTGATGGGGCTGTTAGCAGGTTAGTAACTGGACTGGGTTGAATAGGACGGTGCTTAGTTATACGTAGCTAGGTAGATGTTGGCTCTATTAGGTTTAGTGCTAGTGAAGATGGTTCGATAGGTGTTTGGCTCTGTTTAGTTGACTATGGTTGAGATGGACATTATGAGTAGGGGCAAATGGTTCAGGTATTGGTGTGCTCGATTCTGAGGGTGGGTATAGATGGTGGGACCAGCTATTTGGTTGGTGGAACGGTGAGGGCAGATTGGTTTGGGTTCGATTAAGTAAGCTCACAATTGGGTCAGGTTGGTTGGCACTTGGTGTGGTAAGTGGTGGGTTGTGAGGTTAGATGTGATTGGATGGATTTGGGAGTTGATTTGTTGGAAGGTAGTGATGGACGTGGGTTTGATTGTGGGGTGGCTAGGTCCGGTTTTAGTTTTGTATGAGAGAAAGGATGAGAGGTGATTGAGAAGATGGGATGTTAGTTCGGTGGGGAAAGGAAAAGATGAGGAAGTGATGATGGTGGTTGCGGTGTGGTAGATGGGTGTGCAGGTGAATGAAGTGGGTCCAGTAGTTGCAGTGAAGGGCGAAAGGGGAGGAGGAGAAAGTAATAAAAAAAAGAAGGGAAAGAAATAGAAGAAAGAAAAAGTGGGGCGTGTGCACAGGTGAGTGTCGTGAGGGAGGAAAGGGAGGAAGGAGGGGAAGAAAGGGCCGAGGGAGGGGAAGATGAACAGCACGGGTGCAGGAAGTGGGAGTGCAGGTGGAGGAAGGGGAAGAGGGGGAAGAGAGAGGAGAGAAGAGAATAGAGAGAGAGAGGGTGCAGGCGAGCGCTGCAGGTATGGGTAGAGAGAGAGGGGGAAGTGTTGGCTACAGTACAATGATGGTAAAGACACATAGAATTTTGGATAAAGACCAAAATACTCTCTTTGAATAACTCAATTTGTCTACCGATTACATGATCATACAACTGAGGACAGCACCTCTTTATATACTGTAAAAAGACTTAACAAACTTAGGACAAGTGTCCCATGATTACATAAAAGAAGGAGTAGAGAAGGGAAACTAAAAACCAATTGTTCACAACGTGTAAGTGAACGTTGTTGACAAAATCAACTTGTAGACCAGTCAATATGACCGTTTGAGCATCTACATTTGAATTATTTTAACACCTCGCCTTAATTCAAATGCCTTCAACACCAAGCATTCTTCGTAATTTGAAAAATCTTTCTCTTGAAAGAGCCTTTGTGAAAATATCAGCAACTTGTTCCTCTGTCTACAATATTCTAGCTTAATCTCTTTCTTGGCCACAAGCGCGCAAATGAAATGGTATCGGACTTCTATGTGCTTTGTTCTTTCATGGAAGACTGGATTTTTTGTCAATTCAATTGTTGACTTGTTATCACAAAATAAGATTGTAGCTTCTTCTTGCTTTTGCTTTAGGTCACTTAGAATCCTCCTCACCCACATAGTTTGACAAGCTGCACTTGTTGCCACCATATATTCAGCTTCAGTTGTAGAAAGTGCAGTAGTTTGTTGTTTTTTTTAAGCCCATGATATCAATGCAGACCCAAGACTAAGTCCATAGCCTGTAGTACTTTTCCTGTCATTAGTACTTTTCCTGTCATCTGCACAACCAGCCCAATCACTGTCAGTATAAGAGACAACTGTACAAGTATCTAACTTTTTATACCTGAGTCTGAGATCCAATGTTCCATGAATATATCGTAGAACTCTCTTGGCTGCACCCATGTGAGCTTTACTTGGACTGTTCATAAACCTTGAAATCAGGCTTACTGAAAACATTATATTTGGCCTTGAATGTGTGAGATAAATCAAGCCACCAACCATGCTTCGAAATTCTTTTGCCTCTGCCTTTTCAACTCCATCCTCTACCATAAGCTTCTCATCTGTATTCATTGGTGTTTTAGCTGGATTGCAATTTGACATATGAAACCTTTTCAACAAGTCTCTTGCATATTTTCCTTGGTGCAAAAAAATACCATTTGAGTCTTGAATAACTTCCATCCCCAAAAAAACAATGTAACGGACCCAAATCTGTCATTTCAAATTCAGACATCATATTTTTCTTGAATTCTTCAATCAATTTTGAAGAGCTACCAGTAAATATCATATCATCAACATATAAACATACTATTAGAATTTCATTCACACCTTGCACTTTCACATACAGGGTTGGCTCACTTTCACTTTTCTGAAAATTCCGGCCCATAAAATATTTGTCAATTCTGCTGTACCAAGCTCGTGGAGCTTGTTTGAGCCCATACAAAGCCTTTTCTAATTTGTACACCTTTTTTTCATACCCTTTAATTTCAAACCCAGGGGGTTGTTCAACATACACTTCCTCTTGCAATTCACCATTTAAAAATGCTGATTTGACATCAAATTGAAAAATGTTCCATCCTTTTAGAACAGCCAAAGCTAGAATAGTTCTAATGGTATCAATTCTAGCAACAGGAGAAAATGTTTCAAAGAAATCTACGCCTGGAACTTGTGCATACCCTTTTGCTACCAAACGGGCCTTGTGTTTTTGCAAAGACCCATCAGCATTAAACTTGGATTTGAAAATCCATTTGAGCCCAATGGCCTCTTTACCTGGTGGTAAGTCTACCAACCTCCATGTTTTGTTTTTTTCAATGGCATTCATTTCAACTTTCATTGCATCATGCCAATTTTTCTCATTCACTGCATCTTCAAAGCAAGTGGGTTATGAAGCATAGCATACAAAATCACATGACTGGTAAATATCAACAAGACTTCTTACCTTTCTAGGAGGTGATTCCGACAATGTCAATCCAGTCGGACTTAATTGAGCATCAGGTGGTGAATCAAAGGATGATGTTTCTTCTTCTTCAATAATTAGAGGGTATTGATCGACATCAATGTCCCACTTCCATGCATCATTTTCATTAAAGATCACATCATGACTAATAAATAAAGCCTTGTTTTGAGGAGCATAAAGTCTATAGCCTTTAGTTTATTCACTATAGCCCACAAAAATGTACTTAATGCTTTTGTCATCTAACTTGTGCCTTTTTTCACAAGGAATATGAGAATAAGCTATAGAGCCAAAGATCTTTAGGTGACTTACATTTGACTTTCTCCCATAACATGCTTCATATGGTGTTTTTCCATTGACATGCCTTTGTAGGAGAGCGATTAAGCAAATAAATCGCTGTAGATACTGCTTCAGCCCAGAAGCTTTTTGGAAGCCCTTTTCTTTCAACATGCATCTTGTAGTTTCAACAATGCTATGATTTTTTCGCTCTACGACTCCATTTTGCTGTGGAGTGTAACTTGCAGTAAGTTCTCTTCGTATTCCTGCATCTTTATAGATCATAAGAAAATCTTTTGATGTAAATTCACCCCCTCGGTCAGTTCTTAATGTCTTCAGTACGAACCCACTTTGTTTTTCAACATATGCTCGAAATTGTAGAAAACATGAAAGAGCTTCAGATTTTTTCTTAAGAAAATACACCCAAATCATCCTTGTGCAGTCATCAGCAAATATTAAAAAAAATTTGCTATCACCAAGTGAATTTATGCTCATAGGGTCACAGATATCAGCATGTACCAACATTAAAGGTTGATTAGCCCTCCAAGATTTACTCGCTGGAAAAGGGGTTCGGTGATGTTTTCCAAAAATGCATGCTTCACACATTTTGTCACCATGATGCATAACAGGTAAGCCAACATCCATGTTTTTTTTATATAGTGAATCCAAACCATGAAAATTTAGATGCCCATATCGCTTATGCCAAAGCCATGAATTATCATACTCCACAGACTTGAACGCATTGAGGGTAAGATCTGAAATTTTGAGAGGAAACATTTTGTTTGGAGTCATTTTCACTATCATGACCAACGCCATATTCTTCTTTTTAAATAGCATGCATTTATCCTCATCAAAAATCGCATAATACCCTTTTTTCATTAACTGTCCCAAGCTAATTAAGTTTTGAGCCAAACCTGGTACATACATAACATCATGTATGAGCTTTGTACCTGACTTGGTGTTCACAGAGACAGGTCCTTTGCCTTGCACCTGGACTTGACTATCATTTCCCATCAGGACTTGTGATCTGACTGACTCATCCATCTCAACAAATAATGTTTTATCACCTGTCATATGGTTACTGCACCCACTATCCAAAAACCAAATATCTCCAACAAATTCAGCATTTGCAGATAAACATGAGAGAAATAAATTTTCCTCAACTTCATCATTTGTCTTTTCTTCATGGAAATTTGCTTGATTTTTGTTTTTATGCCAACAATCCTTTTCTTCATGTCCAAATTTATTACAAATTGAACATTGAGGCATAGTTGAGGACTTGTTTTTGTACCAACAATCTATTTCAATATGACCTCTTTTTTTGCAATTGTAACATTGAGGAGGTTCATAATTACCTTTGTTGCGGTTTCTCTCATTTCCATCATGCATGTTTCTTCCTCGGCTTCTTCCACGAAAATTTTGCCTCCCGCGACCTTGGCTATTTTGCCTTTGGTTGGAGGTACCCCCTGCATTGTTACTTGATCCCTTCTTTAAATCAAGTGTTGTTTGGAAGACCTGTTCAACTGGCTTATCTGCATTTCTGTTTAATTTTTCTTCATGTGTTTGTAAAGAACCCATTAGTTGATTCAAGGATAATTTAGTTAAATCGTTGGATTCTTCAATGGCAGCAACAACATGGTCAAATTTGGGAGTGAGACTTCTTAACACTTTTTCAACAATTTTTTGATCACTTAGGTCCTCACCAAGAGACCTAATTTGGTTCACATTGGTTGTAACTCTTGTGAAACATCCCTGAATGGACTCAGAATTTTTCATCAACAAGGTCTCAAACTCACGACGAAGAGTTTGTAATTTTAAGGTAACAACTTGACTTGAACCTTTATATTCATCTCGAAGCAATCCCCATGCTTCATTTGACGCGGTGGTTCCCATTATCCTAGGAAAGATGGTCTCATCCAGAGCTTGTTGGATGTAAAATAAGGCCTTGGCATCCTTTTTTTTATTTTCTTTCATCTCATTTTTTTGGGCTGCAGTAACTCTTCCTTCTTGTGTGTCATATTCAGGTAAGCCATTCTCAACTAAATCCCATAAATCATATGAAATGAACAAGGTTTTCATTTTTATACTCCAAAACTGATAATTATCACCTTTAAAAATGGGAACCAATGGCTGAGAAACACTTACAGAATTGTTGTTGGCCATTCCTTACTCTCCTTTTTTTTGTTGCAGCACCTCCAAAATCTGTGCAGACAGGTTTGCAGCTGGGAAAAGACTCAACGGTGCAGACAGGTTTGCAGTTGGGACAAGTGTAGCAGCTGAACTGCTAGCTCTGATACCAAATTTGTTGGCTACAGTACAATGATAGTAAAGACATAGAATTTTGGATAAAGACCAAAATACTCTCTTTCGATAGCTCAATTTGTCGACCGATTACATGGTCATACAACTGAGGACAGCACCTCTTTATATACAGTAAAAAGACTTAACAAACTTAGGACAAGTGTCCCATGATTACATAAAAGGAGTAGAGAAGGGAAACTAAAAACCAATTGCTCACAACGTGTAAGTGAACGTTGTTGACAAAATCAACTTGTAGACCAGTCAATATGACCGTTTAAGCATCTACATTTGAATTATTTTTTATGAGTCAGGCCCAAATGACTCGGTCCGCAATGACGGGTTAGGCCCAAGTGGCTCGGTCCACGATGGCGGGTCAGGTCTAAGTGATCCAAGTCCGTGATGAGCCCAGGTCCAAATCTACCCATTAAGGGCCTGACCCAGATCCACTAAATGACAAAGTCAGCGCGTCGTTCCATCTACCGACTTTTACCAAGTCCTGCGGTTTGAAGACTCCGCCAGATTGAATCGTCCGTTGCTGAAGAGTCTCCCCATCTGTTAGGGGAAGACTATAAATCACAAAGCCCCACCAGCACTGGGGGGCAAGCAATCCTTCTCCATTTTTTACACTATCATTGTATTCCTCTGAATTGCAATCTCTACATCGGAGCAGTAAAATACCAATTGAAGTGGACGTAGGTCACACTGACCGAACCACTATAAACTCTCTCTCTCCCCACTAATTTTCACATTAATTGCTTATCACTTGACCGGTGGTGCCCGAAAACACATTTTTGGCATCATCAGTTTGGCGCCGTCTGTGGTGAACGACAAAATTTCCTTTTTCCAAACTATGCCAATCACCACAAGGTCAACAAGGCGACAAGATGGTAATCCCTCGCGGGAGGGCGAGGGTAATCCTCCACCTACTAACCCTGCACCGAATGCTCCTGCTCCCTCTCCTCAACAGATGCTGGAGACCATGCAGCAGCTGGTGACCCAGAACCAGCAGATATTGCAACTCATGTTGGCAGGGCAAGGAGGAGCACTAGCTGGTGCAGGACCGCAAGAAGTACCGCGCCCAGGGCATCAGACTGCTCCACGCAGAGGAGCACCTCACCCGGGCGCCCAGCCCCATGGTGCCCGGGGTCGGGGAGCCTCCTGTCCACATCCTCACCTGGGCGCCCATCCCCATGGCGCCCAGGGTCGAGGAGTACACCTGGGCGCCCATTCCCATGGCGCCGAGGGCGCCTCTGGTGGAGCTCCCCGTGTCGCCCCGCATGAGAGACTCCTGGTCGACCCCCAAGGTCGCGCTCATCTCAACGTGCCTCCACCCACGGGTGGAGTCCCACCTGGAGGGTCGAGTCGCGGTGGGCTTCCACCTCCTCCCTCGGCCTCCAATGATGAAGATCCTTATTTCCAGGATGGGGGAAGTGAAAACCATAGCCTGGAAGATGAGAGTCATTTCCAAGGCCAGTCCAGAGAAGCCCCCAATTGTTAGGATGAGAAGATCAAGGAAATACAAAATCAGATTGGCAATGTCTTCAATGCAATAAAGGCACAGGTACCATAAACAATTGACTACCTAGTACAACGAACGGACACACCATTCAAGCCCGCCGTGGCAAACTACCCACTCCCTAAAAAGTTCAAAATGCCAACCATGGAGACCTTTGATGGGACAAAGGATCCACTGGATCACTTGGAAACCTACAAAACCTTAATGCAACTACATAATATCTCCAACGAGATTAAGTATAGAGCATTCCCAACCACATTGAAGGGGTCCGCACTGCAATGGTTCTCCAGTCTAGCCCCAGCCTCCATCTCCACCTTTGCAGAGCTAAGCAAGTCCTTCGTGTCGCACTTCGTTGGAGGACGCCGCCACCAGAAGCCCGCCACACACCTGCTCAGCATAAAGCAGGATAAAAATGAAAGCCTCAGGAGTCACCTCACTCGTTTTAACGAGGAGGTCCTCCAAGTCGAGGAGCCCAATGACAAAGTCACCATGACCGCCTTTCTGGGAGGCCTCCGTTCATCTAGTTTCCTCTTTTCAGTAATGAAGCGACCACCAAAGTGCATGCCAGAACTGTTGGCAAAAGCTCAAAAATATATGAACGCTGAGGAAATCAACAGGTCCAGGCGAGGTGAATCATCTCATGGATCGCCAAAAGCTTGACCTGCCTCTGCACTGTTCTTAAACAGGCAGTCTATCTCTAGCTTAGCGGCTCTCTCGCGGGTCGCCAAAAAGCTCGGCTTACCTCTGCACTGTTCTCAAACAGGCAGCCTATCTCCAGCTTAGCGGCTCTCTCGTGGGTCGCCAAAAAAGCTTGGCCTACCTCTGCACTGTTCTCAAATAGGCAGACTATCTCCAGCTTAACGGCTCTCTCATGGGGCGCCAAAAGCACGGTCTCAAAAGGCAAGATCTTGAAACTCAGGCCATCTGCAACCCGAAGGACTACATTAAATTAGCGCTGGCCGCCCAAATGAGCCAACCCAGCATCCATAGGGGCACCAAACCCCCCTTGCTTGCCCAGGATGCTTCCAGGTCGCCCAGGACATTGCCTGCTCGCCCAAACTGCGCGCCCAGCTCCCTGCTCGAAATTCTGCCCGTAACTTTTGCTCCGTTACTCAAAATGAGGCTTATAATATATCAAATTGAAGCTCTCGGCGAGCCTTACAAGACTCACAACAAAGCTATGATTGATGCTGTTAAAAGTCCAAAAAAGGTCCAGAAACAGCTGTTTTGGCCTCCAGAAGTTTTTCAAAAAAAAAAAAAAAAAAAAGACAGATGGCAGGTTATTCAACCCAGACTCTCTGAATCTAGATACCCAATCAATGTAAAGACAACAGATGATAAAAATCTTGTCTTTGCATTAAACTTGTGAACTGGTAGGTATGTAATTGAAGTAAATATTGCAGCGCCCCCGTCCTCCACCACCAACAGGCTGGGTGCCCAGCAACGGCCCAGCACCAGCAGCAGCAGTAGCCTGGGCGCCCAGCACTAGCAGCAGCCTGGGCGCCCAACACCCGCGCTCCTCGCCCGCCTGCCTTGTTCATTGCCGGCATCAGCTGCAGGGGCGCCAGCCCAGGCCGCCATCCGCAGCAGCTGCAGGGTGCCCTGTCTGGCACCCCTGCCCTGTCCAGTACCTCTGTCACCGGCAAGTCCTCCGTCAGCGCATACATCTACCTCATCTACCTCTGGATGGTCCTAAAATTCCATGGTGCTTGCCCTCTTTCTCCTTGAACAAGAAGAGAATCAGTGAACAAGAAGAATAAGAGAAGAATGACCAACTCCAGAGGAAGATGAGGAAAGCTGGTCGACCGAGCATGAGGCCATGTCGACCCGCCTGACGAAGGCAGAAAATTGGGTCCGGACTTTTTGGTCCGGGGGCACTGCCCCCTGGGCCCCCGCGAGCTGACCGGTCAGCTCGACCACCACCGGGGGACACCCCCGGACCCCCTCTGTGAAGTGCATGTATTAAAAGGGAAATTCAAAGAGGGAAAGAACCGCCGGAAGGATTCTTCTGTGAAACCCTGAACGACGAATGCGGACAGTGTCTAGGAAAGCTACAAATGCTCAGCATAAAAAAAAGAAGGCTAATATCCAAAATGCCTCACTTTCAAAGTTTCCTTAGGCGCGAGGCATTGAGGGGCAAATGATGAGTCAGACCCAAATGACTCGGTCCGCAATGACGGGTTAGGCCCAAGTGGCTCGGTCCACGATGGCGGGTCAGGTCTAAGTGATCCAAGTCCCTGATGAGCCCAGGTCCAAATCCACCCATTAAGGGCCTGACCCAGATCCACTAAATGACAAAGTCAGCGCGTCGTTCCAATCACTGGCTTTTACCAAGTCCTACGGAGGAGATCCTACCTGCCTCTTCTGTTGGGAGCGGTTCGAAGACTCCCCCAGATTGAATCGTCCGTTGCTGAAGAGTCTCCCCATCTGTTAGGGGAAGACTATAAATCACAAAGCCCCACCAGCACTGGGGGCAAGCAATCCTTCTCCATTTTTTACACTATCATTGTATTCCTCTGAATTGTAATCTCTACATCGGAGCAGTAAAATCACCAATTGAAGTGGTCGTAGGTCACACTGACCGAACCACTATAAACTCGCTCTCTCCGCACAAATTTTCACATTAATTGCTTATCACTTGACCGGTGGTGCCCGAAAACACATTTTTGGCATCACCAATTTTAACAAGAAGAAGAGAGTGGGAAGAAGAATAAGAAGAAGAAGAGGAAAAGGAGAGGGAAAAGAATGGCATGTGGGTGTGGGGAGAGTGCAGAGCGGAGAGGAGAAAGGAAGGAGGAGAAGATGGGTGCGTAGGTACTGCGAGGAGAGGAGGAAAAAGAGAAAAGAAAAGGAGAAAAAAAAAACAGGGAAGAACAAGAAAAAGTGCAGAAAAAAGGGTGATGGTGGGTGGCTGGACGTTTGCAGGTGCAGGGACAGAGGCGGTGGAAGAGGAGAATAGAAGAGGGAGAGGAAGAAAAGAAAGGGAGGAATAGAAAGAAAAGAAAGAAGAGAAGGAGGGGCTTAGTGCAGTGTGCAGGTGAAGGTGGGTGCAGTAGGGGTGATGAAGAGTGACGTGGGGCAGTGAGAGAAGAAAAGAGAGGGAGAGAAGAAGGTGAGGAAGAGGGAGGTGCTGGTGTGGCAGATGCAATGCAAAGAGAGGTGGGGAGGCTCCTACCTGGTTCGGAGTTTGGGGGGAGACGCGATCCATATGAGGAAGACGCTGGCGGTGAGAAGCTCTAAGCGTGGAGTAGCTTGCAGATGAGGAAGAAGAAGAGGACGACAATCCACTTCCGGGGTCCGGCTGCGAGAGAAACAGCGAGGGATGGTGTTGGGACGATGTGATGAAGATGGAGGAGGGTGGAGATGTCCTGCGTGGAGATGGAGACTATTGGCAGTGGCAGGGAGATAGAGTGACACAGGAAGATTGCGTGGGCTGGTGGAGGGGCTCTGGATCTGCACAGGAATGGATGTGGAGAGATGGTATGATGGAGGGAAATGAGATGGGAACCGAGAGGGAGTTCTGTGCTGGGAATGGATGGAAGGTGGGGATGATGGAGAGGGAGGTGAGGCTAAGGGAAGAGATGGTGAGGCCGAAGAGATGTGCAGGAAGGCTGGCGTAGATTGCAGGGAGTGTGAGGGATCGAGAGGGAGATGGAGGTGGACGAAGTCGCTGGCACTGCCTGGGACGTGAGGAAGATGATGGATGGATGTGCAGCGGGTGGTGCTGTGGTCAGTGGATGTACAGCGAGAGGAAAGTCTATGCTGGGATGTGATGGTGCGTTGATGGAGAGGGATGCTCTGCGCAGGGGGCTGCCCGGTATGGTGATGGGCTGGGTGATGAGAGGAGACGGGAGCAGAGATAAAGAGGAAAGATGGAGGGAGATGATGAGCGTGGAGATGACGTCTGTGCCCGTGAAGAAAAAAAGAATAGGGACGAGAGGAGAGGGTTCTTAAGGGGAGGGAGATGGTAGAGAGTCCAGAGATCTGGGACTCCAATTACCAGATCTCGTGGACTCCTCTCCCTTATCCAGGTGGTGGGCCGAGAGAAGGTCAGGTCTCGGGTTGGGCCAGGTCAGGGTCAGACTTGATGGGTTTGGAATCTGATCTAGGTAAGATGGGTTTAGTTGGCCTGGGGTCAAATTGGAGTTTGAGTCCAGGTGGATTGGGTTCAAATTAGATGGGTTTGGGCCCAGTTTGATAGATTGGATTGGGCTATCATCACCGGGGTTTAGGCTTTGTGGATTTTGATCCGCTCGCCGGTTTTCGACGTTCTACACATTGTCGGAAATCTCTCGGCGAGTAGGTCACGATGAACTGACTTTCGGAGAGATCAGAGGTCTAGAAATGGTAGGTGATTTTTCATGTAGGCGCTTTTGGAGTGTGGGGCCCACTGCCATGATTTTCCAATCCGCCCGTCCGATCTCAAAGTTCTATTTATGGATGGAAAACTCTTGATGAGTGGATCGCAACCAGCCAACTTCCGGGGTGATCAGGGGTCTAGAGATGATAGGTGACTTTTCAGGGGGTGCCCCGGAGAGTACGGGACCCGCTGTTGCTATTTTCGATCCGCCCGTCGGATTTTTGAGACCTGAGTACTGTTGGAAATTTCTCGATGAGCAGATCATATTGGTTTATGGGTTTGAGTAATTTGAAGGTCAGGAAAAGACCTGATTTTTTTGAAGGGACCCAGACCTGATTAATTTTGAAGAAGAAGCCATAATTTGAGATCCGACCGCCGTTTTTCTAAAATCTCAGCATCAGTAGAAATCTCTTGACAAGTAGGACCCGATGATATATGGGTCTGGTCCATTTGAAGACCTATAAAATATCTGGATTTTTAAGGTGAGCAAATATATTAAGTTCGTAAAAAGGCATATCTCTTGATCTGATCGTTGGATTCTTTAAATCCTTATATCAGCATGAAGCTTATTAAAGGTAGATCATCATGGAAGTGAGATCCGACTCGAAACATGAGAGGTGGTGAGATCCATAAAAAAAGGCCTATAATGATGCAACTTTCCTAATTGTGCATGATAATGAAGATTTAAATGTATTTATTCAAAATTATGCAAATGGGGCAAAATTGGGGTATCCATAATATGAGTATTAGAATTGTCTATAGGGATGCCAAAATGAGGTGTCTACAGTATGCCCCTCTTTGGAGTGTGGCACAGAATGGGCTACACACCAAAGAAAGTTGAGACGACCACATGTTTCGCGAGAGCCTTTTGGGATCTCGTGAGTTGGTACCAAGAAAATAATTGCTCCAGTTTCTCAGTTTTTTTCTTTTTTAAAGACTTTTGCCTCATATAGACACTTCAAATATATAAAATTGAAACCATGTTGGGATGTGCAAACACAATCCAAATTGATGATTTGATCCTTAGATCACAGTGGGACTTGATCAATGCAACCTAAGTGAATGGTGGGATTTATGATGTAAATGCTCGATGCAAAATGAAAATGAATGCAATTTTGAAAAAGAGCTATGCAAGGTGGAGATGAGGGTGGAGGGAACCTTCCAAGGTGATCTACATTCCCGAGGGGAGTTTCGAACCCGAGGACAGCACCTCCAAGGCATTACGATCCATGTCGGCGGACACCACAATTCACATGAAGCGGTATTATGATCGTCATACCGATCGTCGGCACTTAAGGGAGGCCTTCGGTGACTCGAGCATGTGATGAAAATTAAGAAAATTAAAAGGATGATGCTACTCACTTGGCTCGCTTGAGCTTTTCCGAACTTGGTTGGACGAATCCTCCCCTCTTCAGTTTCATGCAGTACCTGCAAAACTCAGGTGAGAAACGTCAACAATGCATAAAAGAAAATAGAATGCATTAAATGTAGAAATGCTAAAAAAATGCAGAGATGTACAAGAAATGCAAAAGTGACTGTTCGCAAACCAAAAAAATTGCCCCAATGTGGGCTGCCAATCCAATCTTGGTTCCGTAACCATATGACGTGCAAAATTGAAACGCAAGATCAGTGTAGCATCTTTCTTTTGGCCCCTTGCACAATTGTGCAAAGATTAATTATCCACTTTCTTGGTAAAAGTGTCAAGGGGGTCATCATAATCAAGAACAAAAGTTTTTTTTTTTAAACCTAAGGGAAAAAAAGAAAAACTGTAAAATGAACAAACTGTTAGTCCTAAGAAAATGTATGAGGTGTACATGAGTGTGTGCACGAATGTATGATGTGTTGGTGTGTGTAATGAGTGTTTCAAAGTCAGTAGAATGCATGTATTGAGACCTTCGACCATGAATTGGGAAAGTTTATGTAATTTTCAAAAAATGCCCCAGCATTATTTAGGGAAATATACGCCAGAAAAAAATATGAGTGAACGTAACTTGGTTAGAAAGTAACTCTTAAATCCGATGGATGCAATGAAAGTGGTATCCCTCATTTCTGATTTCTGATTCCATTGCCACCATGACAACCGTCTCACGTTTCCAATTACCTCCTCGGACTAGCATAATCTTTTTCTTTAACTTTGCAACTCATTATCCTGGTGCGAAAGGTGTGTTGTTGTGTGCAACAGGATATTGACTGTCGTGAATCAAGTGTTGTCACTTTAGGTTGTCCTTCACTTGACTCACTTTACGGTAGTCTATATCATCTGAGTCTAGGCTTAATAAAGGATAAGGAAAAAAAAATTTGGGTAAATTAGGAGCGAGCTCTGAAGCACAAGATATAAGGAGCAAACCCACACCTTATGCGACTTCACCAACCCCCGCTGGGTACATTTGGATAGGCAAATCTAAGAGTAGGTTCTGAAGCACCAGATATGGGGAGCAGACCCATGCTTTATGCAACTTCACAAACTCCTAGATGGGTATAATTGGATGGGCAAATCTGAGAGTAGGTTCTGAAGCACAAGGTATGAGGAGCAGACTTGCACTTTATGCAACTTTACAAACTCCTAGATGGGTATTTTTGGACGGGCAAATCTAAGAGTAGGTTCTGAAGCACCAGATATGGGGAGCAGACCCATGCTTTATGCAACTCCACCAACTCCTAGATGGGTACATTATTTTTCTCTACTTTTTTTTTGTTTCTCTTTCTCTCTGGTTTTTTTTTTTTTTTTTTTTTTTTTGACAACCTTTGATTGTGCTAAATTTTGTGTATGACAGTTATTTCCCCCATTTTTGTGTATAAAGTGGAAGTGTGTGGGATCTTGAATGCTAAGTCATTGATTGAATTAAAATAGATCTTAAGAAAATAATTGTCATTGCAAGACAAGTAGACAGATTGCATGTGTATCAAAATTGTGAATAAATTATACCACATACTTTCGCAAGTACATGGCATTCCAAGGATTAGGGAGTTCCTGTTGGAAAATAGGTGGGCCATTTAGATAGGTTTCAAAACTTTTGACCCAATTGATGCAGGGATCAACTATCTAGAAGGCAACAAACCCAATCCAGGATGCAATCCCTCAGACTCATAAATCATGTACAACAATATAACCTATCTAGAAGATAGAAAACAGCACCTAAACATGCAACCACGAAATCTACAACATACAAGGATGTAAATTATACCTTTGGAGCTTAGTAGTGCTCTAATGGAGAAGTTCTCTTTCTTTGATGATGAACACCTTCACTAATCAAATCAGAATCTCCAACACCTTTTGATCTTCCACGCTATGACCCGTATCAGATTCTCTTTTCTCAAGAAGATGGTGGAACCTCCAAGAGAAAACCCTAAAGGAAACTAGAAGAGAAACTAGAAGAGGGAGAGAGAGAGTGGTGTGCAACTCTTGCACAATCTTAAGGCCTTGGGCGTGAATCCCAATGCATGGAATAAAGTTGGACGTCCAAGGCCTCCTCTCCCCTTTTCATAGCACTTAAGCAACCTCCTCTTACTAATTGAAATAGAAGTCTTACTTCCATAACAATTAGTTGGTTACTAAATCACAATTAGAAGTCTTACTTCAAATATGATTAGTAACTTCCTCTTTTAATAATTAAAATAGAAGTCTCACTTCCATTAATAATTAGTAACTTACTATTACTATTATTAGAAGTCTCACTTTAAATAGAAATAGCAACTTTCCATTTCCTTTTAGAGTTCTACTATAATTAGTATCTTTCTAATATCTTGGGCTAGCGTGGGGACCACTAGGGATTCCTTAGAAAGCTGTCTCCAACTGGGACTCGCGACCCCACATCTCATGTGCAATCCGGGCCCATAGTTAATTACAAATAACTCCGCTATATAAATGTAATTGCACTCCAGTCTTAGGAATAAATTACAATGAAGACCCTAAACTTCCCAATTACCACAAGTAGGCCCCTCCATCTATATCCATGGATCAATTGGACCTGTCCACCAAATTAGATCCATATCTTATTATCCTTGAGCCCTAATTAATTATAGTGATCATTTGGTACCGATCCAATTAACTCTTAATCGGAATGGGTGCGCACTTACCAATGATAAATCCATTAATTGGCACAAGGGGATATTAAAGATATATTCCATCTTGGCCATTGAATGTTCCCACAGCTCTACTACCACGTACTCAAATCACCGAGGTGTTGACCTACAATTGGCCTCACTCATTGGTGACTCAAAACAAATGAATAGATAGAAACTTGAGTTCATTAATGTCTCAGGATTATGAGACTATTGCTAGGGAATTATGAGAGCAGACCTTAAAGTAAAGACAATGTATATAAGGTGCTTCTCATGGTCCTTCAATACATCCAATGTACCAGCACCATGATCCAGAATCTTACATTCCGATGATCGAGACAAATCACACTATCTCATAGTGATCAAAGTGTTGCAACCTTGTCAGATGAGATGCCCACTCTCATCACTGGTTGTGAAGATATTTAAGTATAAGATTTGCAATACATGTCTCCTGTATGTAAATCTCATCCACACACATGTATTACATCTAGTATACTTGTGGACTCCGGTTTATCTCATGAACCATTATGTCATTTGCATTGGTTATGTGCAAACAAGTAATAAAACACCATTCATCTCATGAAAGGAAAGCAATAATATATATAGATAAATAAAGAAATTAATCAATTTATTACATCAAATTCTAGTATTGAGACCATAAAACTAATAGTTCCCCCCCTTCTGAATTGACTAACTTGTATGCATTTCCCGGGTATACCTCCTTTATGATATAGGGGCCTTCCCAATTTGGTCGAAGCTTACCCCTGATGGGCGGGAGCTGAGATTGCACAATTTTCTTTGTGACCACATCACCTACTTCAAACTTTCTTTCAAGTACATGTTTGTTGTAGGCTCTTGACAATCTCCTTTGGTCCGCTGCTTTCAACCTCTTCTCATCTAACAGTTCTAGTTGCATGAGTAGAGCTTCTCGTCGTGGATCCACAGTCATGTCCTTATCGAGCTGAACCCTAAGTGAGGGTATCTGGACCTCATACGGAAGGACGGCCTCCATCCCGTAAGTTAAAGAAAATGGTGTTTCTCCAGTTGGTGCCCTAATGGAAGTCCGGTAGGCCCAAAGTGCCTCAACCAATCTGTGTGGCCAATCTGTTCCCTTCGGAGTTTCAAGTGTCTTCTTGATGATCTTGATGAGAGTCTTGTTGGTGGCTTCAGCTTGCCCGTTTCCCTGTGGATAGTATGGAATAGAATGGTGCAACTCGATGTTAAACTTGTTACATAAATCATACATTTTTTTGTGAGGTGAATTGTGGACCGTTGTCAGTGACAAAGACCTTAGGAACTCCAAATCGGGTAATAATATTTGTCATGATAAAACGGATGACAATATTGGCCGTAATATGTACAAATGACTCGGCTTCGGCCCATTTTGTGTAATACTTAGTGGCGGCCAAAATGAATGCATGATTGTGAGTATTTTCAAGGGTTTGGGTGAGACGCCCAATTACGTCAAAAGCCCACGTAGAGAATGGCCATGGGACCGTGGTGGGGTGGAGAGTGGATGCCGGTGCATGAATTAGATCCACATGAAGTTGGCATTCTTTGCACTTTTTGACGTAATCGGCTGAGTCGCGTTCCAAAGTAGGCCAGTAGTACCCTTGCCTAAGAATCTTCTTGGCGAGCATTTGACCATTTACATGACCACCACATACTCCGGAATGTGCCTCATAAATGATATGGGCTGCTTCTTGCGCATCAACACAGCGTAGAAGAATTCCTTGAAATGAGCGTTTATAGAGTTGTCCTCCTACAATTGTATATCTTTGAGCCAATTCTTTTTAATGCGCGTCTATCTGACTTAGAGGCATATTCCGGAATATAGCCATCAAGTAAATAATTTTTAATATCATAAAACCATGGGTTGTTGTCCATCGGATCATCATCATGGTGAATACATCCGAGGAACTCAATTTTCATGATTTTAGGAGATTTACCTCTAATAACATTTTTTGTGAAGGACCGAGGTTGATAAGGAACAATGGCCAATTTTAACTCAGGGTCGAAACTATTTATTGCAGAAGAGCTCAATTTTCTAATAACAAAAGACTTAGTGATGTCATCAAAGGGCATACGTGAAATCGATGCAAGGGTGGCAAGAGAATCTGCTAACCTATTGAGGGCCCTGGGAATGTAAACAAATGATATTCTTTCAAACCTGGCTGCCAGAGTTGTGGATAATTTGTGGTACTTAGCCAATGTTGGGGAATTGACTTTCCATTCTCCCAGGACTTGAGAAATGATCACCTTGGAGTCACCAAAAATCTTTAGCTTCTTGATATTGAGAAAGAGTGCTTCTCTGAGACCTGCAACCAATGCTTCATATTCTGCTGTATTGTTCGTAACATTAAAGTTTAATTTAAAGGCTTTGGGAATAATGACACCCTCTGGACTTTGAAGTACTATTCCTATCCCTCTACCAGTCTCATTCAATGAGCCATCAAAGTAAAGTGTCCATAGATCCTTTTCAACATTGACAATATTTGCATTCAGCAGCTCTTCATCTAGGAATTCATCCTTCACAGTTTCATAAGTCGGCAATGGAAGCTGGGCGAGGTGATCCGCAATGGCTTGTCCTTTGATTGATTTTTGTGTCACGTATGTTATGTCAAATTCGGACAAAAGCATTTGCCACCTCGCGATTCGGCCGGAAGATATTGGCTTCTCGAAAATGTATTTTAAAAGATCCATTCGTGCCAAAAGTCGTATAGAATGAGCTAAGAAATAATGTCTGAGTTTTTGGGCAGCCCAAACCACTGCTAGGCAAGTCCTTTCTATCGGTGAATACTTCCGTTCATATGGTAGAAGGGATCTGCTTAGATAGTAAATCGCATGTTCTTTCTTTCCTGACTCATCGTACTGGCCTAGTACAATCCCAATGGCTTTGAAGATGTGGAGACACTATCTCTACGGAGAGACATTTGAGGTCCATTCAGATCACCGAAGTCTATAATATTTGTTCTCGCAGTAGGATTTGAACATGAGACAGAGAAGGTGGATGGAGTATATCAAAGATTATGACTTTCCAATCAAATATCATCAAGGCAAAGTGAATGTTGTAGCTGATGCATTGAGCAGAAAATCGGTGGTTATGGCCAGTTTGAGAGGAATGAGTGTCTTACAACAGTTTGAAGAGTTGGGTGTAGAAGTGCAAACCCTGAAATTGGGTGCGATGTTGGCAAACATGACAGTATCAGAACCTACCTTCATCCAGAAGATCAAGGAAAATCAGTTGCAAGACCCAAACTTGGCTAAGATAGTGGAACACATTACAGAACGTCTAGATTTCAAGATGGTGAATGGGATATTGTATTTTCGTGACCGGTTATGTGTGCCAAATGTGGATGATTTGAAGAGTGAAATAATGAATGAAGCTCACAGCACGAGATATTCTATGCATCCGGGTAGCACTAAGATGTACCATAATTTGAAGAATAGATTTTGGTGGAACAACATGAAGAGAGAGATAGCAGCTTTTGTGTCTCGTTGTCTGACTTGTCAGTTGATTAAGGCAGAGCATCAGAAGCCTCTAGATTTGTTACAACCATTGGAGATTCCGGAGTGGAAATGGGAGCACATCACCATGGATTTCGTTTCCGGTTTGCCGAATACCAAGAAAGGAAATAATGCAATTTGGATTATTGTAGATCGTCTGACAAAATCGGCTCACTTCATTCCGATGAAGACAGGGAACATGATGCTTATGGCACCACCTGCGAAGTTATTTGTTGATGAAATTGTTAGTAAACATGGTCAGCCCGTCTCCATTACTTCAGACAGAGACAGTAGGTTTGTTTCAAAGTTTTGGAAAACTCTTCATGAGTCGATGGGTACCAAACTCCAATTTAGTACAGCTTATCATCCTCAGACAGATGGTCAGTCAGAAAGGACGATACAGACTCTCGAAGACATGTTGCGTGCTTGTGTATTGGATTTCAAGGTTCAGTGGGATGAGTGCTTACCACTTTGTGAATTTTCGTATAACAATAGTTACCACTCTAGCATCGATATGGCACCTTTTGAGGCACTTTATTGTAGAAGATGCAGAACTCTGGTTTGCTGGGAAGAAGTCGGTGAACGTAGTTTTCATGGACCGACGATAGTTGGAGAGACAAGTGACAAGGTCAAGCTGATTCAGGAACGTTTGAAGATCGCCCGAAGTAGGCAGAAGAGTTATGCAGATACTCGTAGAAGAGAATTGCAGTTTCAAGTGGGTGACAAAGTGTTCTTGAAGATCTCACCAATTAGAGGGACTTTGAGATTCGGACAGAAGGGCAAATTGTCTAGAAGGTTTATTGGTCCGAATGAGATTTTGAGCAAGATTGGAGATGTCGCTTATAGACTTGCATTACCGCTGGAACTCTCCGGGGTACACAATGTTTTTCATGTTTCTATGCTCAAGAAATATGTTTCTAGTCCTTCACATATACTACAACACGAACCTTTGGAAATTCGAGAAGATGCCTCGTATGTGGAAAGACCGATCAAGATCATCGATACCAAAGAGCAAGAATTGAGAAATCGGACTATTCATTGGGTCAAGGTACTTTGGGAAAATCACTAGCCAGAGGAAGCCACATGGGAATTGAGAGAGAAAGTACAGAGAAAGTATCCACAGCTTTTACCACAGGTAATTGTTTGATTTATTTGGTGGACCAAATATCCTAAGGGGTGGAGGATGTTAGACCCCGACCCAGACCAATTCGATTAGTGTCCGATTAGTGTGTGTTTAGCTCTAAGTGGGTTTAGTTGTCGTTGGGTTAGAAGTAATTAGTTTTAGTCTTGGACATAGCTTTGTGAATTTTGAGAACGTTTAGTACTAGTCTGACACACTCAAGAAGTCCTGAGTGCACGTGTAAGCTTGGGAGGATTGTATCGATTTCCATGTACTTGTCATTTTGATTTCAATTGAATGATTTTACTTTGGGTTACAACTTTTGTTTTCAGCCCATTCATGTTTGAAGCCCAAAAACCCAAGTTCTGGCCCAAAAAGGGTAAAGTGGTCTTTTTGCATAAATCTTAACATAATTTTCGAGATCTCAAAACCATGTCAAAAATATACTTTTTGGAAACTAGATATTTCGAGGATCGTTTTATCCTTCTTCGTCGAGTTCATTCGAGGCCCGCAAGATCATGTTTTCACCGATACAAGAATTGGCCTTTTGGGCCCAATTAGCATCACTTAAACCTTCTCTTCCACACTTTTCATTCATTTCCCCAAAATTCCTGCAACTTTCTTAACCTAGGGCTGAAAATCCCGCTTTCCTTTCCATCTTCCTCACCTTGCATTATGTAGCGAGAGATCTCCAAATAAAATTCCAAGACCATCATCTTCTTCCTCTCCTTGCAAGCTTTCTATCGGTACAAAATTCTTGGAGTTTCTTATGGGACAAGCTCTACATTTTCCTCATCTCTTCTTGTTTGGCCATATCTAGGTAAGAGCTTCAACCCATACTTTTCATGAAGTCCTTTTAGTTCCTTAAAAATCTTGTTTTTCATGGTACAAACCCCATTGGTAAAATGGGTTTCTTGTTTTCAAGATCGAGTGAGTTTTGTGTGGTTTTTATGGGTTTTTTTTGTAGTTCTTTGGATTAGTGAGTGAAGTGCTTGGAGAAGTGTGAGACGTGTTGGACTAAGGCAAGTAATCTCTATAGGTTCAATGTTGCATGTGTATTTTGATTTCATTGTGATTTTTGGAATTTTGCATATAAACTTGTTTACAAGCTTCATGATCATGTTTTCATTGGATTGGATGTTTGAAATGGTGAAAATGAACCCTTGGTGAGCATGAAGGCTCAAGGGATTGTATGTGACTTAAGGATGAGAAGAAGGAGAAAAATGTGTGAGAAGTTGTACAAGAGAAAGGCTTTTTCTGCACTCAACGAGCACAGGCAGAAGCTTGTCCGCTCGAGCGACCAAGCCACTGCTTGGTCCGAGCGCAGACAGAGAGCTGTCCGCTCGAGCGACCATATGTCCGCTCGAGCGAACTGCCCACTGTCTAATCTGGAACAAGACAGAGAGTTGTCCGCCCGAGCGACCTTATTGTCCGCTCGAGCGAACTGTCTCGCTCGAGCGAAGTGTCAATTCCTTACAAGTTTCGCTCGAGCGAACCTGCCAGATTCAGGAAGAAGAATTATTTCATTTGTGTATTTTCTTGAAGGTTGGAAAACTAGACTATGTTAAGGGTTTTGACTTGACATTGTGTAAATGGAACTTCGAAATGCAACCCAACTTCGGGGACACCAATTTTTTTTATATTCTAACATTTGGGGTCCTAATTACACAAAGGTCAATTAGTAGCCTTAACACATGCTTGTCAGATTTCGTATTTTGAATTTTTGTCTTGGTACGATAAGTACCATCATGCACTCGTTTTGAATTTCAAGTATAAGTTCGTTTTGAAGATTTGTTTCAAGAAAAAGGGGTCACTTCCTAAGCTTGTTATGCATATTAATTATGCCTTTTGATAGTCGTGTTTGTTGTGTTTTGGTAAGTGATTCTCCCCCTTTTTATCTCGACGTGTTTAGACCGTGTTTCGCGTGTTTTGTGCATTCATGAATCTAAGTGAACACTGTTAGGGATTTTGTATTTGTAATTTGATGGATGCATTTGTACTTTAGCATCATTTGATATTTCACACTTGCATTGTTTTAGAAAACCTTGAAATCTGCTATTTTACATGCATAGCTTTTAAGATTTGGAAAAGCTTTTGTTTTATGCATGTTTTGGTTTTAAACTTGGATGCATTAGTTTTAGAATCCAAACTCTTTCGAAAACCTAATTCTTTGTGCATTATATTTTGGAAAATCATTTTGAGAATTTAGGTTTGAGCTTTGCATACTTTCATCACTTTTAGAATCACTTTTGTATGCATTGTTTTTGATAAAAGAGTTTTAGAAATCAAGCTAGCCTTTGGTTTTAAACTTTTGAATCATTTTAGGCTTTGGGTGTTTCATGTTTTTAAACATCTTAGAATGTCTTAAAACATGTGAAAAAGCTTGATTTTAATGGCCCAAAAGATCCCCAAAGAAAATCTTCAAAAACCCAAAAAATGGGAAAAATGGGCTGCAGGCAAGGTTAACCTACCAAGAGGCCCGGTTAACCGGCCATACAGGGCAGGTCAACCGGGCTCCTGAGCACAACGGCTCTTTTTCTGACCGTTGGGCTTACCCGGTTGACCGGCCTGCTATGGGGTCAACCGGGTAAACTAGCCGTTGGGCTGTTTTGGGGATATAAATGAGTTCTTTCCTTTGTCTTTGGTTGGAGATTTTGAAACCTTCTTTGAGGAGCTTTGAGAGAAGACAAAGGGGATGATCTAAGAGACATCAAGGGGTCATTAAGTAAAGCTTAAGCTTGGATCAACTAAGTTAAATCTCCAAGTAAGTTTTACTTTTAATTAATCATTTGTTATGTGCTTTATTTGAAACTTTGGAAAATGATTTCAAGCATGATAACAATGATGTGTTGAATCCATTCTTCCCTCCATCTTTGATATTCAAGATTGGATTCATCATTTTGATTTAAACTTTCTTAATCATGCTTAGCCTAAATCTTTGATTTCTTTTATTGCATGATTATTTCACTTGGTTGAAACTTCCCTTGTTGTTTTCATTCATTTAATCTTTAGTTAAATCTATTTGGTTTTTGAAAACAACATTGCACATGCATCACATGTTCTAAGTTAGTCATTTTCATACAACTTGTGAGTCTTTGATTTTCATGTCATTTACAAGTTGTTTTTCATACATGTGATTTGCATTAGACTTCAATCAAATCTTTCATGAGCTTTGAACTTTGAAATGCTTCAAGCATATATTTGATTAAGCTTTCTTTTTAAACTTGATTGAAGTCATCACACACACACATCAGGAGCATTCACTTTTGCATTCATAGAGTGTTTGTGTGAGTTTGTTATTCACTTTCATATTAGCCTATTTAGAGGCAATTCAAAAGTGCTTAAATTGTATCTCTTAGAGTGATCTTTTGTGAAGACACTTTCTTAGAGAAATCTTCATCTTGTAAGGTTATTGCTAAGCCTAAGAAAAGCATCTTGTAAGGTTATTGCTAAGCCTAAGAAAAGCATCTTGTAAGGTTATTGCTTAGCCTAAGGAAAGCATATTGTAAGGTTATTGCTAAGCCTAGAAAAGCACATTGAGAGGTTGTTGTTTAGCCTAGAAAAGCAACATTGTAAGGGTTATTGCTTAGCCTAGTTAAAAGCATAAATAGTGGAAATCCGGTGGGGTGTTGGATTCACAAGCCGGTAGTGGATGTAGGCATTGAGGCCGAACCACTATAAATATTGTGTTGTGGTGATTGCTTTTGTGGTGATTGTTTATTTGAGCTTCCGCATATTGTATGTTTAATCATCACATGTGACTAGTTTAGTTTAAGAAATTAAAATTGGTCATTATTGGTCATAGTTGTAGCACACCCTATTCACCCCCCCTCTAGGGTTAGGATCCTCAAGGACTTTCAATTGGTATCAGAGCCTCGTGCTCTATCTTATAGGATCAAGTGTTTGGAACTCTTGATTAGGTGTAAAAACTTAGAGTTAAAACCCTAGAGTAGTGCTTATTTGAAAATCTTTAGAATGGACTCCACTATGCTAGACTTTGTAGATTCTTCTAGACCCCTCATTCTTCCTTCTATTGGAGATTCAAACCCTCACTTAAATGAATATCAATTTGACTCAAAAGAGGAAGAAAATGAGTATGATGAAGATGATCTTCAACAAGCCTATAATGAATTATATACATTATCTTCAAAGCTTGATATAATGAATTATATACATTATCTTCAAAGCTTGATACGAGAAATAAAAGTCTAAAAGAAGAATCAAATAGACTAAACAAAGAGCTAGCCTCTTCAAAAGATGAACTTAGAGAGAAAGAAGAAGTAATAAAATGTCTAGACTCTAAGTTCATGATCTCTTTAAATAACCTATCCAACATTCAAGATGAACTAAAAGAATTAAAGATGGGTTATGAAAATGTAAATAAGGAAAATCTTAAACTAAGAGATCAATTACAAAGGCAAGGTAAAGACTTTAACAATCTTGAATCTAAATTGACTATCTCTAAGGAAAATTTATCTAATGCTCAAGATAAATTAAATGAGATTAAGATAAATTGTGATGAGCTTAAAAATGAAAATTTGAACCTAAGAGATACAATTAAAAGACAAGATGAAAACATTAACTATTTAAAGTCCAAGTTGACAATTTCCAATGAAAATTTGTCTAATGCTCAAAGTAATTTAAAAACTTTAGAACTTGGATCTATTGTTGTTAATGAGCTTAAATCTAAGTTAAAACTTGCCTATGAAGAGCTAAACAATTTTAAGGAAATTGAAAATGAACTTTCAAAAGTCAAAAATGAAAATTCAATCCTTATAACCAAAGTCACTCAACTTGAAAGTTATAAACAAAAGTATGAGTGCAAATTTACCCAAGGAGAAGATAAGTTTGAAAAATTATTTAGATTGGGTAAATCTAAAGGAGATAGGACGGGTCTTGGATTTAATAAGTATACTTCACATGACCCTAAATTCACCAACACTTTTGTGAAAGGTGAGTCCTCATTCTCTAGCACTCTCTCTCAAATGTCCAAAATTAAATGTCATTATTGTGGTAAAGAAGGACATCTAAAATTTGAGTGCAAACTAAGAAAAAGAAGCTATGTGTCTAAGCCCATCTTTGAACTAAAGAATGGAGAATCAAAACCTATGAAGGGTAAGACACTAAAAATCAAGAAAGACTCCAAAAAGACTAAACAAGTTAAATCTTTTAAAATGGAGTCTCCTAAAATAGATTCTAAAAAGCTTAAACAAGTTAAACCAAAAATCAAAGAATCTATTAACAAAAAGCTTCTCAACCTACCTCCCTTAAGTCAAAACATGAAAGAACTTTTGAAGAAAATTACAAAGTTAAATCTAAATTTCAAAAGTCAAAGAAAGGGAGAAAATAAGAAGAAAAGAAAAATGAATCAATCCCCTAAGAAGAAAACTCATCAACCTCAAAAGACTAATCACCAATCTAAGCTAAACTTAGTCAAATCTAAATATCTTGGTGATAAGTTTAAGTTGAAAATTTATCAAGTAAAATCTCCTTTAGTTGGTGAGACTTCTAAGATAGACCTCAAAGTTCAACCCTCACAAGACCTTAGGTGGATTCCCAAAGTTTTATACTTAGACAAACCTTAAGGCCTTGGACCTCTTTGACCAACCTATGCTTTATAAGTTAAACCTTTTGTTGGTCATGATTGCTTTTGCATTTTGTTCTTTCATAGTTACATTTCTTAAAATGCAATGTTTCTTTATGATCAATTGATTTTGTTTTCATACACCATTCTAAGTTACACTTCATGGTTTTCAAAATCTTTTGATTATAATTTCATCATGTTTGATTTGCTTTTTGCACTCATTTAGTTTTATGTTTTGCATTGCATTTCTACATGATTAAATTGTTTGTGACTTTAAAAGCTTTCATAGCTAATTTAGTCATGATCAATTGTTGTTTCAAGTCATTTGCATCCTTGCTTATTTAGTCATTCTATTTATATGCAAATGTCAATTGGCTCCATGTATGGTTGTGATCTTAGTTATATTTCTAGAAACCATACTAGAACCCAAATCCATCCTCTATGCCTTATAGTCATATCTATTTGGATGGTTATGATGTTGATTCATGTGATTTCTCTAAGTGATTTAATCCTTATACATGTTTCAACTTCATAAGTAGTGTTCTTAATCATATGAAACTCTTTGAAACCCATTTCTCATCTTTCTATATGTTTGATGGATATCTTAGATGTTGAATTCATATGATTTTGACACTTTGGAAATTGCATGCATTTCCAAGTCATATTCGTTTGCATTGCAATTTACCTTGTTCATCACTATGCTCAATAGTTATATCCTTAAAAGTGATGAATATGCATTTATGATGCTTGATGGGATTTTGGGTTTGTCACATCCTTGCTTTTAATCATGTTGTCATATTCAATTGGTTTCATTTGGTATAACTTTCCATTGATTTCATATCCAATTGATATCTTATCTTGTGTATGTGATAGACCTTGTGTACATTGGTTTGATCTTCATAGTTATATATTTGTTCCATGTCACACACCATTAGCATCATAATGTTCATGTTGCCACCTCCTTTGCTCATATAGGTATATCTCATGACCACCATGTTTATGTGTTCATAATTTTGGTTGGTTATTAGTTGAGGTTGGCTTCATGTTTGAATTTCATTTCACTAATTCTTGCACATTAATAGTAATATTTATTGTTTGAATGAAATGATTTTCAAAATCTTACATAGCATATGATTTTCATAAGTTATATTGTTTGATGCTATGATTAGTAAACCCCATTGCATCATGGATAACTCTAATTTGGATTTTTCATAATAGTTATACTTTTAAATCCATTTTAGAGTGAGTGAGTTTATAGTCACATCCTTTAATCTCAATTGATATGTTTATTTCAATTGGTATCCATGATCGTTTCTCTCATTAGACCTTGCTCTCTTTTGGTAATTTGATCATATGAGCCTTATAGTTAAATGAATCTAATCCTTTCCTTGAAGTTGACCCTCACTTGGATAAACCATCTACTTCTTGAAATCTAATAGTTATATCTTGTCAAAAGCTTGACAAAAGAAGAGAATGGATTGAGGGGGAGTGTAAACCTTCATAGGAAGTATTAGTTTGATCAAATTCACCCTTGGATTGCCTTTGAGCCCTTAGAGATAACTTTCATACATGATAGCCTGTTATGAATTTCATTTTCGATTTCATTTGTTAACAGGTGCTACTAAAGGTATTTTCCTTGTTTCATGTGTGTAGGTACCTTTGCAATTTAATGTCAAAGGGGGAGAGAGTTCGAGAGTTCAAGTACTCGAAGATCTCCTATCCATCAAAGGGGGAGAAAGCTTTCAAGTTCTCAAGAGGTGAAGAGAATGTCCAAGCTTCCTAAGGGGAGAGTTGTGTATGATCTTCTACAAGGGGAGAGAATGCATACCTTACCAAAGGGAGAAAGAGGCATGGTCAAAGGGGGAGAGCAAATAGAAGAAAGAAAGCTTGGAGCTAAAGAAGATGCTTGGTCATAAAGAAAGAAAGAAGAAAGAAAGCTTGAAGAATGATCAAGCTCCAAGCATCAAGAAGATTGGAGAAAAGAGCCAAAGAGCCCAAGCTAAAAGAAGGAGCATCCAAGAAGATTTCAAGACTTGTCCAGCTTAGGGGGAGCTGAAGACTTGGTGTGTTATTTCAATGATGAGTAAGTTGCCATCAAATTGCAAAGGGGGAGATTGTTAGGGATTTTGTATTTGCAATTTGATGGATGCATTTGCACTTTAGCATCATTTGATATTTCACACTTGCATTGTTTTAGAAAACCTTGAAATCTGCTATTTTACATGCATAGCTTTTAAGATTTGGAAAAGCTTTTGTTTTATGCATGTTTTGGTTTTAAACTTGGATGCATTAGTTTTAGAATCCAAACTCTTTCGAAAACCTAATTCTTTGTGCATTATATTTTGGAAAATCATTTTGAGAATTTAGGTTTGAGCTTTGCATACTTTCATCACTTTTAGAATCACTTTTGTATGCATTGTTTTTGATAAAAGAGTTTTAGAAATCAAGCTAGCCTTTGGTTTTAAACTTTTGAATCATTTTAGGCTTTGGGTGTTTCATGTTTTTAAACATCTTAGAATGTCTTAAAACATGTGAAAAAGCTTGATTTTAATGGCCCAAAAGATCCCCAAAGAAAATCTTCAAAAACCCAAAAAATGGGAAAAATGGGCTGCAGGCAAGGTTAACCTGCCAAGAGGCCCGGTTAACCGGCCATACAGGGCAGGTCAACTGGGCTCCTGAGCACAACGGCTCTTTTTCTGACCGTTGGGCTTACCCGGTTGACCGGCCTGCTATGGGGTCAACCGGGTAAACTAGCCGTTGGGCTGTTTTGGGGATATAAATGAGTTCTTTCCTTTGTCTTTGGTTGGAGATTTTGAAACCTTCTTTGAGGAGCTTTGAGAGAAGACAAAGGGGATGATCTAAGAGACATCAAGGGGTCATTAAGTAAAGCTTAAGCTTGGATCAACTAAGTTAAATCTCCAAGTAAGTTTTACTTTTAATTAATCATTTGTTATGTGCTTTATTTGAAACTTTGGAAAATGATTTCAAGCATGATAACAATGATGTGTTGAATCCATTCTTCCCTCCATCTTTGATATTCAAGATTGGATTCATCATTTTGATTTCAACCCATGTTTTGATTTAAACTTTCTTAATCATGCTTAGCCTAAATCTTTGATTTCTTTTATTGCATGATTATTTCACTTGGTTGAAACTTCCCTTGTTGTTTTCATTCATTTAATCTTTAGTTAAATCTATTTGGTTTTTGAAAACAACATTGCACATGCATCACATGTTCTAAGTTAGTCATTTTCATACAACTTGTGAGTCTTTGATTTTCATGTCATTTACAAGTTGTTTTTCATACATGTGATTTGCATTAGACTTCAATCAAATCTTTCATGAGCTTTGAACTTTGAAATGCTTCAAGCATATATTTGATTAAGCTTTCTTTTTAAACTTGATTGAAGTCATCACACACACACATCATGAGCATTCACTTTTGCATTCATAGAGTGTTTGTGTGAGTTTGTTATTCACTTTCATATTAGCCTATTTAGAGGCAATTCAAAAGTGCTTAAATTGTATCTCTTAGAGTGATCTTTTGTGAAGACACTTTCTTAGAGAAATCTTCATCTTGTAAGGTTATTGCTAAGCCTAAGAAAAGCATCTTGTAAGGTTATTGCTAAGCCTAAGAAAAGCATCTTGTAAGGTTATTGCTTAGCCTAAGAAAAGCATATTGTAAGGTTATTGCTAAGCCTAGAAAAGCACATTGAGAGGTTGTTGTTTAGCCTAGAAAAACAACATTGTAAGGGTTATTGCTTAGCCTAGTTAAAAGCATAAATAGTGGAAATCCGGTGGGGTGTTGGATTCACAAGCCGGTAGTGGATGTAGGCATTGAGGCCGAACCACTATAAATATTGTGTTGTGGTGATTGCTTTTGTGGTGATTGTTTATTTGAGCTTCCGCATATTGTATGTTTAATCATCACATGTGACTAGTTTAGTTTAAGAAATTAAAATTGGTCATTATTGGTCATAGTTGTAGCACACCCTATTCACCCCCCCCTCTAGGGTTAGGATCCTCAAGGACTTTCAAACACCACTGAGCTTGGACTGCCCTTTCCGTTTGATCCACTGTCTGGGGGTCCTTAAACATGTGGACTGTCTGCAGACTAGTCGTGTATTTTATTACACATCGTGCGTGTCCGGTTCCGCGACCGGAAATCCCCGTATATGTGGGAATCGTGTCGTGATTATATTATGTATATCGTGCTTGTCGTGCGTGCTTGCTCTTTTCATTATATATATGATAGAGAAAGGATGGGCTCTTTGTGGAATATAACTATTCATGATATTATATGTACTCATGCTAGTTTGTTTTAGTATCCCAGTTTTGTTTGTGTTCTCGAAAATGTATCTCAGTCATTGTACTATTTCAAATCAGGGATTTGCTTATATGTTTTCTTAAAACTTTATTGTTTCATGCGTGCACCTAAATTGATTACCTGCCAAACCGTTGTGTTTGACCCTTGTTTGTTGGTGCCCAGGTGCAGGTGACGTTGCCTTTGAGGATGAGCGTCCGGAGGAGGCTTTTGAGCCAACCCCTGTTAGAGAGTGGCAGCCCGACGATATCAACTAGACGTCGGGCGGGTTCTTGAGTTTCGTCATTCTGTCATGGGGTTTCTTTTGTTGTTTTGAGAATTGTATTGGCCTCTGTTGGCCTCTTATGGGATGTAACTAACTTAACTTACTTTCGTGTTAGTCTCATAACTTGAATTATCATGGGAATGCCATGTTAACTCCTTTATTTGGATACTATGTCTTGTTATTATTTTGTCATAGCACTTAAAGATTTATTGGTGCTTATCTTGATGTGATTTACTACACGCTTCCGCATACTTGATCATGTGAGTCAGATTCCGCGTGTCTTTGGGAATCCTCACCGCGGGAACCTGTGGGAAAACATAACAACGCAATCATCAACATGTCGCGGGCCCGGGATCTGTTCCAGGGTCGCGACAATCATCCTGATAAATTTGCTTTGGCATCCCTACATGGTGACCCTCTTGATGGACCCTACTAGATGATCCAGGAATGCGACTATCTTGATGGGTTCGCGTATATGTTTTAATGAAATATGGATGTTCTGCTGTATTTGAATGAGGTGGGGGAACATAAACTGCTCTCTGAGGATCCTAAGTGTAATTATCATAATATCTCGATTCTGTTATTTCATCACTTGACCTAGGTGTGGGCGGATGGGCAATCAGTGAGTCACGCCTAGTGGTTCGATCGTGTTCTCGATGATGACAGCGTGAATCCCTATGCCTTGGGGTGGGTGACCTAGAGGCCCTGGTCTTAATAGGTTCTAGACAGCGAGAATGACGGGTTTCTCTCACGGGCGACGGGGACCTAGAGTGATGACTAGGAGCTGGGGTGTGGGAAGCAGAACGATGCCTACTATCTGGAGAGACATACCGAGGATGCATCCTACGAGCATTGTCACCATTGATCTCAATGAATGCTGACTTATCGATCCTAGAGGATGAAGTATGGATGTTTTCAGGGTACTCCATGGACCTATGTGACTCTCGAAGGACAACACCTTGTTGAGGTGGTTCAATCTGAGGAGACCCTCGGGGTCGAGAGACAATTTTAACACCCGGAGGGAGACTCTCTTTAGAAGAAGATGCTCTCGAGCTGACAAAAAGGGTTGGAGAACACGACTGTCACGTGGACCAGTCATAGTCGGTCCCTTGCGGACCAGTTCTCTGGGTGAAGCTAGCTTGTCGAGCCTTAGCTGTGGGGTTAGGTATTCTAAATGGTAAGACTTGTCCATATGGTAAAGTGACCTCTGTTGTGGTAAATGGAGTTTGCTTCAGATTTTTAGACATATCATCATATAAGGGGTTATACTGCCCTTGATACCCATCATATGATTCGTGTCGGGATTTGTGAGCTCGTTGTGACCCTGGTGTGTGCCCCGGATCACGGAAACTAACCCTAGAATGGGACGAATGTCCCTCCATGGCAAAAGAGAAGTGGAGGAAAGGAGGGAAAAGCACACAAAAAAAAATGCAAAAAATAAAAAGAGTTGATGTGCACCTAGAAAATAGGTATGGGCCTAATCCTACTTCAATATAAACTAGGTGGCCAGAGATTCCAAGGGCTCACTAGTGAATTTTGAAAAAAAAAGAATTTTAAGTGCCCAGTGTGCGAGAGGTGCACGCAAAACTAACAAAGAACCAAAATAAGGACGTCCTAAGAACTAGTTCTGTAGGGATCTTAAATTGCTTCTATGTTTAGTGGAGAAGACTTAGTTGGTTCCTAGGTTCAAACAGGGGTCCTAAATGGACTCTAAGTTCAGAATGGGAATCCTAGACAAAACCTAAGTTCAAAGAACACTTAAGAGTGCAAAATGCAAGAAAATATGTAACTTTTAAAATGAATGTGAAAACTAATGGATGTTAATGTAGAGAGCATTGGTAGACAGGCATAGACCCTTTCAAAGAAAATGACCCAAAACAATTTAGATGAAACACAAGCGGTCCCACCTGTTACGGATTTTGTGTTATTGCAATTTGATGGATGCATTATCATTCTAGCATCTTTTGAATTTACACACTTGCATTGATTTAGAAAAACTTGAAATCTTGATTTATACATGCATTGTGTTTTAAGACTTGTAAAAATATTGAATTATGCATGTTTTGATTTTAAACTTGGATGCATTTATATTTGAAAAGAACTTTTATCAAATCAAGCTAGCCTATGTTTTATATCTTTCAAACCATTTTAGGCTTTTTATGTTTCATGTTTTTAAATCTCTTAGTTTGATTTAAAACATGATTCCAAGCTTGATTCAGTGGCCCAAAAGTTCCCACAGGAAATCACTTTGAAAAATGCAATTTTAGGGAATTTTGATCCCAGGCCCGGGTCGACCCGCAGTGTGGCCGGTCGACCGGCCCAGGGGACCCAGTCGACCGCGCCCACTGCGGGTCGACCGGGTAAAGAGCCGTTGCTGCTTTTTCAAACGGTCAGTTTTATGACCGTTGAAGGCCAGGTCGACCGAGCCCTGTTGCAGGTCGACCGGGGACTAGCCGTTGGGCAGTTTTTGGCTATAAAATGAAGTTCATTCCTTTGTAAAAGTTTGAGATTTTTAAGACATTCTTGCGGTGTTTGGAGACAAGACAAAGGGGGATGAACTAAGAGAGACCAAGGGGTCATTTGGAAAGCTAAAGTTTGGATTAATGAAGTTAAATCTCTAAGTAAGCTTTACCTTTCTTAATCAAATGTTAGATTCTTTGTTTAAATCTTTGGTAAATGATTTTTAGCATGTTAACTATGATGTGTTGAATCCATTCTTCATTTAATCTTTTATCTAAGTTGGATTGGATTCTTCACCCTTGATTTCAAACCAAGTTGTTTTAAAATCTTCTTTAATCATGCTTAGCCAAAATCTTTGATTCCTTTTAGCATGATTCATTTACTTGGTTGAAACTTTATTTATTGTTTTCATTCATTTAAACTTTAGTTAAATTTGTTTAGTTTTGAAAACAACATTGCACATGCATCACATGTTTAGAGCTAATTAATTTCATACAACTTGTGAGCCTTTGCTTTTAATATCATTAACAAGTTTGTATCCATACATGTGATTTGCATTTAACTTCAATCAAATCTTTTTTATGTGCCTTAAACTTTTAAATGCTTTGAGCATATATTAATTGAGCTTTGTTTTTAACTTGATTGAAGTTATCACACACATACATCATGAGCATACACGTTTGCATTCATTTAGTGTTTGTGTGAGTTAGTTTTTCACTTTCATATCCGCCTATTTTAGAGGTAAATATATTGAGCTTAAATTGTATCTCTTTGAGTGTTTGTGTAGACACTTCTTTAAGAGAAATATTTTTATTGTAATGGTTATTGCTTAAACTAAGAAAAGCACATTGTAGAGGTTATTGCTTAGCCTTGGAAAAGCATCTTGTAAAGGTTATTGCTTAGCCTAGAAAAGCACATTGATAGGTTGTTGTTTAGCCTAGAAAAATAACATTGTAAAGGTTATTGCTTAGCCTATTAAAAGCATAGATAGTGGAAATCCGGTGGGGTGTTGGATCACAAGCCGGTAGTGGATGTAGGTATTGAGGCTGAACCACTATAAATCTTTGTGTGAGGGTGAATGCTTTGTGGTGATTGTTTTTATTAAACTTCCGCATTTTGTTTGTTTATCATCACTTGTGACTAGTTTATTTTTAAAGAAATTAAAATTGGGCTAATTGGTCACATATTGTAGCTCACCCTATTCACCCCCCCCCCCCTCCCCCCCTCTCGGGTTAGGATCCCAGGACTTTCAATTGGTATCAGAGCCTCGTGCTCTCTATTAGGATCAAGTGTTTGGAACTCTTGATTAGGTGTAAAAATCTTGAGTCAAAACCCTAGTTTTGTGTTTGAATGAATACTACTAGAATGGATTCCACTAAGTTAGATTGTTTAGACTTTTGTGTAGATTCTTCTAGACCTCTCTTTCTTCCATCTATTGGAGATTCAAACCTTCAAATTAATGAATCTCAATGTGACTTAAAAGATGAAGAATATGATGAAAATGAAGATGATCTTCAACAAGCCTATGAAGAATTATATACATTATCTTTAAAGCTTGATAAGAAAAACAAAAGATTTAAGAGAAGAATAAAAAAGGATAAACAAAGAATTAGTCTCTTCAAAAGATGAACTTAGAGAGAAAGAAGAAGTCATACAATGTTTAGACTCTAAGTTTATGATCTCTTTACGTAACCTATCCATTATCAAAGATGAACTAAATGAGATTAAGATAAGTTATGATGAGTTTAATAAAGAAAATTTAAATCTAAGAGATCAATTACAAAGGCAAGACAAAGACATTGTCAATTTAGAATCCAAGTTGACAATTTCCAAGGAAAACTTGTCTAATGCTCAAAGTAATATAAAAACCTTAGGACTTGGATCTAATTTTGTTAATGAACTTAAATTTGAATTAAAACTTGCCCATGAAGAACTAAACAACTATAAGGAAATTGAAAATAATTTATTAAAAGTCAAAAATGAAAATTCAATCCTTATAAACAAAGTCACTCTACTTGAAAGTTACAAACAAAAGTATGAGTGTAAATTTACCCAAGGTGAAAATAAATTTGAAAAGTTATTTAAATTGGGTAAATCTCAAAGAGATAGGACGGGTCTTGGATTTAATAGGAATATTTCACATGACCCTAGCTTCACCAACACTTTTGTGAAAGGTGAATCCTCATTATCTAGTACTCATTCTTCCTTGCCCATGACTAAATGTAATTATTGTGGCATTAAAGGGGATTTTAGGTTTGAGTGCAAACTAAGAAGAAGCCATGTGTCTAAACCCATCTATGAACCCAAAAAGGTAGAATCTAAATCTAAGAAGGGTAAGACACTAAAAATCAAAGAAGACTCCAAAAAGATTAAAAAAATTAAATCAATTAAAATGGAGTCTCCTAAGATAGATTCTAAAAAGTTTAAACAAGTTAAACCAAGTTTAAAAGAATCTATGAACAAAAAGCTTCTCAACCTATCTCCCTTAAATCAACCCATGAAAGAACTTTTGAAGAAAATAGCCAAGTTAAATTTAAAATTCAAAAGTCAAATAAAGGGAGAAAATAAGAAGAAAAGAAAAGTGAATCAATCCCCTAAGAAACAAACTCACCAACCTCAAAAGACTAATCACCAATCTAAGCTAAATTTAGTCAAATCTAAATATCATGGTAATAAGTTCAAATTGAAAATTTATCAAGTCAAATCTCCTATAGTTGGTGGGACTCCTAAACTAGACCTCAACGATCAACCCTCTCAAGACCTTAGGTGGATTCCTAAAGTTAGATACTTAGACAAACCTTAAGGCCTTGAACCTCATTGACCAACCTATCCTTTATAGTTAAATCATATTGTTGATCATGTTACATTTGCATTTTGTTTCTATATAGTTACATTTCTTAAAATGCAATGTTTATTTGTGATCCATTGATTTTGTCTTCATACACCTTTCTAGTTACATATCATGGTTTTCAAAATCATTTTATTATAATTTCATCATGTTAGATTTGCTTTTTGCTTAGATTGAGTTATATCTCTTGCATTGCATTTCTATATATGATCAATTGATTGTGATTTCAAAAGCTTTCTTAGCTAGATTATTCATGATCGATTGTTGCTATAAGCCATTTGCATCTTTGCTCTTTTGGTTGCATTCTTTTTATATGCAAATGTTAATTGTTTCCATGTATGGTTGTGATATTAGTTATATTTGTAGAAACCATACTAGTACCCAAATCCATCCTTTATGCTTTCTAGTCATTTTTATTTAAATGGATGGTTATGATGTTGATTCATGTATATTCTCAAAGTGATGTCATCCTTATACATGTTTCAACTTCATAGTAGTGATCTTGATTATATGAACCTCTTTAAAATCCATTAATTGTATTTCATAGTTATATCTATTGTTTGATGGATTTCTTTTAGATATTGAATTCATATGATTTTGACACTTTGAAAATTACAAGCATCACCAAGTTATATCCTTTTGCATTGCAATTTATCTTGTTCATCACTATGCTCATAGTTAACTCATTAAAAGTGATGAATATTCATTTATGATGCTTGATGGAATTTTGTGTTTGTCACATTCTTTCTCTTAATCATGTTTTCAAATTCAATTGGTTTCAATTAGTATCATTATCGATTGATTTGATGTCTTATCTTGAGTATGTGATAGATCTTGTGTACATTGGATTGAACTTGATAGTAATATATCTTCCATGTCACAGTCCATTAGCATCATAATTTTCATGTTTGCCACCTCTCTTGCTCATATAGGTAAATCTCATGACCACCATGTTTATGTATTCATAATCTTGGTTGGTTATTAGTTGAGGTTGGCTTCATATTTGAATTTCATTTCACTCATCTTGCACTTAATAGTCATATTTATTGATTGAATGAAATGATTTCAAAACTTTCATAGCATATGATTTTCATAGTTAAATTATTTGATGCTATGTTTAGTAAACCCCATTTCATCATGGATAGCTCTATTTGGATTTATCTTAATAGTTATATTCTTTATAACTCCATTTTAGAGTGATTGATTTTATAGTCTTATCTTTAAATCTCAATTGGTATTCTTTGTTTTACCAATTGGTATCCATGATCGCTTTTCTTTTTGACCTTGCTCTTTTGGTAATTTGATCATATTGTGCTCTATAGTTTAATGTGTCTAATCCTTTCTTTGAAGTTGACCCTCAATTGGTTAAATCATCTTCTCCTTGAACCAAATAGTTATATCTTTGTCAAAAGTTTGACAAAATGAGAGAATGGATTGAGGGGGAGTGTAAACCTTCATAGGAAGTATTAGTTTTGATCAAATTGACCCTTGGATTGGCTTTGAACCCTTAGAGATTATTTCCATACATGATAACCTGTTATGTATTTCATTTTCGATTTCTTTTGTTAACAGGTGCTACTAAAAGGTATTTTCCTTATTTCATGTGTGTAGGTACCATAGCAATTTAATGTCAAAGGGGGAGAGAACATTCAAGTTGTCTAAAGGGGAAGAGAATGTCCAAGCTTCCTAAGGGGAGATATTGTATGATCTTCTACAGGGAGAGAGAATGCATATCTTGCCAAAGGGAGAGAGTGCATGGTCAAAGGGGGAGAGCTGAAAGAAGAGAAAGCTTGGGAGTTAAAGAAGATGCTTGGCTAATGAAAAAAAGATGAAAAGAAAGCCTGAAGAATGATCAAGCTCCAAGCATCAAGAAGATTGAAGAAAAAGACCTATAGCCCAAGCTAAGAGAAGGAGCATCCAAGAGATTTCAAGAGTTGTCCAGCTTAGGGGGAGCTAAAGACTTAGTGTGTTAATTCGGTGTTAAGTAAGTTGCCATCAAATTGCAAAGGGGGAGATTGTTAGGGATTTTGTGTTCTTGCAATTTGATAGATGCATTATCACTCTAGCATCTTTTGAATTTACACACTTGCATTGATTTAGAAAAACTTGAAATCTTGATTTATACATGCATTGTTTTTCAGACTTGTAAAAATATTGAAGTATGCATGTTTTGATTTTAAACTTGGATGCATTTATATTTGAAAAGAAGTTTTATCAAATCAAGCTAGCCTATGTTTTATATCTTTCAAATCATTTTAGGCTTTTTATGTTTCATGTTTTTAAACCTCTTAGTTTGATTTAAAACATAATTCCAAGCTTGATTCAGTGGCCCAAAAGTTCCCACAGGAAATCACTTTGAAAAATGCAATTTTAGGGAATTTTGGTCCCAGGCCCGGGTCGACCCGCAGTGTGGCCGGTCAAGATCGACCGCGCCCACTGTGGGTCGACCGGGTAAAGAGTCGTTGCTGCGTTTTTAAGCAGTCAGTTTTATGACCGTTGAAGGCCAGGTCGACCGGGCCCTGTTGCAGGTCGACCGGAGGTAGTTTTTGGCTATAAAATGAAGTTCATTCCTTTGCAAAAGTTGGAGATTTTTAAGACATTCTTGAGGTGTTTGGAGACAAGACAAAGGGGGATGAACTAAGAGAGACTAAGTGGTCATTTGGAAAGCTAAAGCTTGGATTAATGAAAGGGTCAGCCCGCCTACCGTTGCTCTCCTAGTCCTGAAAAGGCTAAGTCAACGAAAAGGGAGAATGGGACCTAACGATGAATATGAAGATGAGTGCTTGAATGCAATGCAAGCTACTAGAGTTGATTCAAACGAACAAATTAAGATTATGAGTGTAGATAAATATATTCAATAATTGCTACCTGGGATCTAAGATGCACACAATTCAACTACAACGCAGATAAATTAATGATAAATATGCAACTAAATTAAATGGTAACCTAAATTAAAGATGTATGAGATTAGACTAACACATAAATAAAATGTGAATATGCAACTAATCAAATGGCAACCTGAATTAAAGATGCAAGATTAATAAAATAAACTGAAGCTTAGAATGGGGAAGGATGGATCTCACTGATGTGATGTAGAAAGAAAAACTAAAATCTCAAATCTGGTAAATGTCACCGTTGAGCTTTTCCTCTTAATGGTGCTGTGTTACTCCGAGCGTTGGATCTCTTTTCACTGGCAAGGGAGGCGTGAGGAGGAGGAAGAAGTGGCGCTGGGAGCTACTTGGTTTGGTTAGTTATCTTAGATGCTATAAGTGGGTTGAGCAGGTGGGTCCCTGGCTAGGTTAATTCTGGGTTAATAGGCTGATAGGGTTGTTTGTAGGTTAGTAACTGGACTGGGTTGAATAGGACGGTGCTTAGTTATACGTAGATAGGTAGATGTTGGCTCTATTTGGGTTAGTGCTAGTGAAGATGGTTCGATAGGTGTTTGACTTTGTTTAGTTGACTATGGTTGAGATGGACTTTATGAGTAGGGGCAAATGGTTCAGGTATTGGTGTGCTCGATTGTGAGGGTGGGTATAGATGGTGGGACCAGCTATTTGGTTGGTGGAACGGTGAGGGCAGATTGGTTTGGGTTCGATTAATCAAGCTCACAATTGGGTCAGGTTGGTTGGCACTTGGTGTGGTAATTGGTGGGTTGTGAGGTTAGATGTGATTGGATGGATTTGGGAGTTGATTTGTTGGAAGGTAGTGATGGACGTGGGTTTGATTTTGTGGGGTGGCTAGGTCCGGTTTTAGTTTTGTATGAGAGAAAGGATGAGAGGTGATTGAGAAGATGGGATGTTAGTTCGGTGGGGAAAGGAAAAGATGAGGAAGTGATGATGGTGGTTGCGGTGTGGTAGATGGGTGTGTAGGTGAATGAAGTGGGTCCGGCAGTTGCCGTGAAGGGCGAAAGGGGAGGAAGAGAAATTAATAAAAAAAAGAAGGGAAAGAAATAGAAGAAAGAAAAAGTGGGGCGTGTGCACAGGTGAGTGTCGTGAGGGAGGAAAGGGAGGAAGGAGGGGAAGAAAGGGCCGAGGGAGGAGAAGATAAACAATGCGGGTGCAGGAAGTGGGAGTGCAGGTGGAGGAAGGGGAAGAGGGGGAAGAGAGGAAGAGAGAAGAGAGAGGAGAGAAGAGAAGAGAGAGAGAGAGAGGGTGCAAGCGAGCGCTGCAGGTATGGGTAGAGAGAGAGAGGGGGGGAAGAAGAGAGTGGGAAGAAGATAAAGAAGAAGCAGAGGAAAGGGAGAGGGAAAAGAATGGCGTGTGGGTGCAGGGAGAGTGCAGGGCGGAGAGGAGATGTCACGCCCCCAAAAGTGAGACCGGGGTTATGCGTGAGATTAGGGCCAATTAAAAATTTTCCAAGATTAATCAAATGCAACTTGGTCCCAATCGTGTCCCATCTGGATCGAAGACCGCTGTGAGGTGTAAACATTTCCTCAATAACATAAAACGAATAGCGGAAGCTTTAAAACACAAGTGGTATCTTATAGATGTATAGTTTGAGAACACATACTGAATAACCTATTTAAAGTTCAAGTTTAAAACTGTTAACAAGTTATAATTACACAAATAGGCCACACCAAGACTTGGCCTGATCAAAAGATAAAAGAACCAAAATATAAAACTAGTCCAAAAGGTGGAAGCTCTCGCATACGGGGTCAGTACGGCTATACTATGCCGTCCGTACTGTACTCAAGGAAGTCATTAGGCTGATCTACCTGAACTTCTTCCGTCGTTTCTTCCTCCGGGTAGAAGGGCTCGGTACCTATGCACCAAGAGTAGCATCATCAGACACAAAGGTCGGCAAGGAAATAGGTATATAGTTTACCAAAGATATGTAGACTAAAGAATATACAAATAGACAATATCATAAGAAATGCATAGCGTCCTGAATGTAATAAACGCATAGCATACGAATCATAAAACCAACTAACACACTTCTAACAAATAGGCAAATCACATAGGCTAATCACCACGGGATAGTTTCACTTGACCCTCCTGGCTCAACATGAGAGTTGTGGTAGAGTAAAGCAATAGGCACGGGATGAAACCCGGCAAGCAATCATATGATACCCTTAAAATAAAAATAAACAAAATTACACATCATTCTTCTTTCAGAATGGGTATCTGATGGTGTACATCCATCTAAAACATAAAAAAGGTCGTACTGCGCAGACGTTCATTCCAAAGTCCTCACACAATTGGTGCCCCAAAAGTGTTGGGCGTTAACAGCTGAGTGATGCCTGACACAAGAGTCCTAAACATACAATAGTGAGGGCTAGACTTTCCTGCGTGAGCAATATTCATTAGTCAAAGAGAACTACCTTCCATCATCAAATCTTACTTAACAATATCAAACTTCTTCATACTTCATAGGTAGTTCTCGACAAGCTTTTACAATCAAAGCCGTCTAGTCTCAACACTTCGATCATACTTCGGAACAAACGGAACATCAAAAGGGATCCTAAGTTCATTATATGATCTCAAACAAAACAAAACAAACAAAGCTAAAGAACACGGACATTTCATGCGGAGAGTACCAAATGGTACAATTCAGAATCATAAGCGATAAACAATCCAATCCTAGGTCATTATTATTCCCGGAGTCTCGTACAACCCTACTCAGTCAACGAAAGGAATTAGGGTTTGCGATACCCAAACAGAACCTCTTCGTGCATAGATATAAGGAGGTATCCCGTTGTCCCATTCCGTTCAAGATTGAAATGAATTGAAACCCGAGAGAACGGAAATAACTACGAGAAATCGTCTGCTCAAAACATTCCTCGTACATAGTCAAAAGAGTCCAAAAGGGGTAGCATTTAAGTCCATCAAAGATTGGGTGAGAAAACCCTTCAAGAGGAAATTCACAGTTGGGCGGGTCGACCTGGCTCATGCTCGGTCGACCCCATACACAGCATGCCCGGTCGACCGAGCCAGTGGCCGGTCGACCGGCAGTTGTAAACGAAATGGGGCTACAGTGTTTTGGTCAGGTCCTAGGGGGACCTGACCCTGTGTCGCCGGTCGACCGCGTACACTGTAGTTACAGAACCCAAGTTCTATAACTGCAGTGAATTGGTCCAATTCACTCCCTGTCTTCCCTAAACCTGATATGCAATCAAATTGAAGATAAAACAAGGATATGACAAGTCCATTATAAATCCAACCATCCCTCTAATCAAGTCATTAATCTAAAGATCCAATCCATTAACTTAACACACCTTTTTATCATGTTTTCATACTTCTAAAACATTAATTGAGCAAGTAACATCTAATCATCATTTTTTCCATGCCAATCAAGAAGGAGAAACATATCAAGCATTAATATACATATTTACTTGCCTTTGATGAAGAGCTTGACTCAAAACCAAAAAGGAATTGGAGAGGGAAGTCCTCCTTAAGCTCAAACTTGAGTAAGTGGGTTCCAAACTCAAAACCTCACTACAAATGAAATGCAAGGGGAGAAATAAGCTTATCTACACCATTTCTAATCCAAAGGAAACAAACTACCTAGGTCTAAAAGCTTGTAGAGCTTACCTTAGAATGGGTTGTGAAGGAAAAGCTTAGAAAATGGTATGGTTGTTGTTAGACCCCGACCCAGACCAAGTCGATTAGTGTACGATTAGTATGTGTTTAGTTCTAAGTGGGTTTAGTTGTTGTTGGGTTAGAATGATTAGTTTAGTCCTGGACATAACTTTGGGAATTTTGAGAACGTTTAGTATTAATTAGACACGTTCAAGAAGGCCTGAGTGCACGTGTAAGTTTGGGAAGATCGTATTGATTTCCGTGTGAGTGTGATTTTGATTTCATTTGAATGATGTTTCGACATGTTGCAACTTTCGTTTTAAGCACATTCATGTTTGAAGCCCAAAAACCTATGTTTTGGCCCAAAGAGGGTAAAGTTGTCTTTCTTGCACAAATCTGGACACAATTTTCGAGATCTCAAAACCATGTCAAAAATATACTTTTTGGAAACTAGATTTTTTGACGATCGTTTTATTCTTCTTCGTCGAAGTCATCCGAGGCTCCCAAGATCGTGTTTTGACCATTTCAAAGTTCAGGTTATTTGGGGCCCATTTCCTCACTAAAGCCCCATCTCCCTCTCTTTTCATTCACTTTACCAAATCTCTGCAACTTTCTTGACCTAGGGCAAGGAAAACCCTTTCTCTTTCCATCTTCCCCCTCTTACTTGATCTAGCTAGAAGACTCCAAAGAAGATTTCAAGAATACCATTTTCTTCCTCTCATCCTAAGCTCTCCATTGGTACAATTTTCTTGAGGTTTCAAGTTGGGAGAGCTCTCCATTCTCTCCCATCTCTCTTGTTTGACCTTCTCTAGGTAAGAGCTTTCACTCATATCTTTCATGGAGTTGTTTTGGTTCCTTAAGATCATGTTTTTCATGTTTTCAAACCCTTTTTATAAAAATGGGTTCCTTGCTTTCATCGTGTTAAGTTTGGTATGGTTTCTCTTGGGTTTTCTTGTAGTGTTGGCTTAGCTTTTGAGTGAAGTGCTTGGAGAGGATTGTTAGCTTTGGTCAAGGCAAGTAATCTCTATAGGACCATTGTGCATGTGTATTTTAAGCTACATTGTTGTTTTTTGGAAATTTTGCATATGAAAATGTTTATAAGCTTCATGATCATGTTTTCCTTGGATTGGATGTTTGGATTGTGAGAAATGTGTATTATATCCCTTGGAGAGCATGGGGGCTCAGGGAGTGCAGGTGGAAAGAAAAACAAGAAGAAGAGAAGAAGGAAATGTGGAAAATCTGCACTGAACTGTACTTCCCGTGCAGTTTCGGTCAGCTGGCGGCTAGCCGTAATTCCCATTTCGGCTAACCGCGAGCCAACCGAAATCAGCGGTTCCTTTTCCAGTAGCTGACTTTTGCTTCAGGGTCCTGCGGTTAGCTCACGGCTAGCCGCCAGTTCCCTTGCGGCTAACCGTAAGCCAACCGAAATTATTACAGTTCCTTTTCCAGAGAGCGGCATCAGATCTGGGTTTTCAGCGGTCAGCCCTACGGTCAGCTTACGGCTAGCCGCCAGTTTCTATTTCGGCTAGCCGCCAGCTGACCGCAAGCTGACCGAAATTGACCAATTCCTAGTTTTGAAGAAATTTTGCAAGAGTGAAAACTAGAACATGTTAAGTGACCTTTAGCTTGATATTGTGTACTCGAAACTCGAGATGTCTTGAACTTCCGGGACACCAACTCTATTCCAAATTCCAACATTTGGGCTTCGAATACACAAAGATCAATCAAGGGCCCTCACATGTGCTTGATAGGCTTTGTGTTCGTACCTTAGTTTGATATAATGAATATCATCGTGTACTCGTTTTGAAGTTTAGTACAAGCTAGTTTTGAAAATGTGTTCCAAGAAGAAGGGGATCACTTCCTAAGCGTGTTATGCATATTAATTATGCCCGTGCTAGTCGTGTTCATCGTGTTTCGATAAGTGATTTCCCCCTTTTTCTTATCTCGACGTGTTTACACCGTGTTTCGCGTGTTTTGTGCATTCATGAATTAAGTAAACACCACTGAGCTTAGACTGCCCTTTCAGTCTGATCCACTGCCTGGGGGTCTTTAAACATGTGGAATGTCTGCAGACTGGTCGTGTATTTATTACACATCGTGCGTGTCCGGTTCCGCGGCCGGAATTCCCGTCTTTGTGGGAAATCGTGTCGTGCTTATATTATGTATATCGTGCTTGTCGTGCGTGCTTGCTCTTTTCATTATATAAATGATAGAGAAAGGATGGGCTCTTTGTGGATTGTAACTATTCATGATATTATATGTATTCATGCTAGTTTGTGTTAGTATCTCAGCTCAATTAAGTATTTTTGCAAATGTACCGCAGTCATTATAGTATTTCAATTGAAGGATTCGCTTATATGTTTTCTCTAAAAGTCATTGTACATGTTCATGCCTAAATTGATTACCTGCCAAACCGTCGTGTTTGACCCTTGTTTGTTGGTGCCCAGGTGCAGGAGACGTTACCTTTGAGGAGGAGCGTCAAGAGGAGGCTTGTGAGCCAACCCCTGTGAGAGAGTGGCAGCCCGACGATGTCATTTAGACGTCGGGCGGGTTCTCAAGTTTCGTCACCTTTTGTCTTGGGTTTCTTTTGTTGTTTGAGGAGTGTATTGGCCTCTATTGTCCTCTCTTGGAATTGTAACAAAACTTAACTTGTTTTAGTGTTAGTCCTATAACTTGAATATTAATGGGAATGCTTGTCAGCTTCTTTCTTTGATACTATGTTTTGATATTAATTGTCATGAGCACTTAAACATCGTATTGGTGCTCATCTTGATGTGTTTTGCTACACGCTTCCGCAAAGCTTGTACATGTGAGTCAGATTCCTCGTGCCTTTGGGAATCCTCACCGCGGGAACCTGTGGGAAAGTATCATCTACTGCGTCGCGGGCCCGGGATCCGTTCCGGGGTCGCGACAGTTGTGATCTTGGGAGCCAAAGGAAGAAGATTAGTGGGTTAAATGTTTTCGCTGGAGTTCCGGTGATCGTCGACGGAGAAGAAGAAGATGAAGGAAAGGGAGAAAGGAAGAGAAGGTCGGTTGTTGTGCTGTGGTTGTAATTGAGTGAATGAATGAGAGAATGGAGATGGGTTTGATGACCTAATTTAAGTATTGGGTCATGGGCTTAGGCTTTGGGCTTGGTCAAGTTCCGGGTCGGTCCAATAGTACTATTGATGACTGTCGGGCCTCTTCGACGCGTCGAATTGTAACGCGACCGAAGACTAAGGTTTATGAAACAATGAAATCTACCCGATGCACCCAAGCTCACAAAACTCATAATCTTATAAAAACCCTTTCAAAACTTCCCAAATTGCAAACCAACCCCCTACTCTACCCAAACGTACTCCGAATTGCTCGAGACTTCGTACGCGAAGTCCACACGTTAAACCCGACTCGCTAAGACTCTAAACACACTTACTAACTAAGCAAGCAATTAAGTATAATTAATAGGCCATTAGGGGACAGGATGTTACAGGAGAAAGGAGGGAGGAGAAGATGGGTGTGCAGGTACTGCGAGGAGGGGAGGAAGAAGAGAAAAGAAAGGGAGAAAAAAAACAGGGAAGAACAAGAAAACGTGCAGAAAAAAAGGGTGATGGTGAGTGGCTGGACGTGTGCAGGTGCAGGGACAGAGGCGGTGGAAGAGGAGAATAAAAGAGGGAGAGGAAGAAAAGAAAGGGAGGAATAGAAAGAAAAGAAAGAAGAGAAGGAGGGGCTGAGTGCAGTGTGCAGGTGAAGGTGGGTGCAGTGGGGGTGATGAAGAGTGACGTGGGGCAGTGAGAGAAGAAAAGAGAGGGAGAGAAGAAGGTGAGGAAGAGGGAGGTGCTGGTGTGGCAGATGCAATGCAAAAAGAGGTGGGGAGGCTCCTACTTGGTTCGGAGTTTGGGGGGAGACGCGATCTCACATGAGGAAGACGCTGGCGGTGAGAAGCTCTAAGCATGGAGTAGCTTGCAGACGAGGAAGAAGACGAGGGCGACAATCCACTTCCGGGGTCCGGCTGCGAGAGAAACAGTGAGGGATGGTGTTGGGACGATGTGATGAAGATGGAGGAGGGTGGGAATGTCCTGCGTGGAGATGGAGACTATTGGCAGTGGCAGGGACATAGAGTGACACGGGGAGATTGCGTGGGCTGGTGGAGGGGCTCTGGATCTGCACAGGAATGGATGTGGAGAGATGGTGTGATGGAGGGAAATGAGATGGGAACCGAGAGGGAGTTCTGTGATGGGAATGGATGGAAGGTGGGGATGATGGAGAGGGAGGTGAGGCTAAGGGAAGAGATGGTGAGGCCGAAGAGATGTGCAGGGAGGCTGGCGTAGATTGCAGGGAGTGTGAGGGATAGAGAGGGAGATGGAGGTGGCACTGCCTGGGATGTGAGGAAGATGGTGGAGGAAGATGATGGATGGATGTGCAGTGGGTGGTGCTGTGGTCGGTGGATGTGCAGCGAGAGGAAAGTTCAAGCAGGGATGTGATGGTGCGTTGATGGAGAGGGATGCTCTGCGCAGGGGGCTGCCCGGTATGGTGATGGGCTGGGTGATGAGAGGAGACGGGCGCGGAGATAGAGAGGAAAGATGGAGGGAGATGATGAGCGTGGAGATGGCGTCTGTGCCTGTGAAGAAAAAAAGAATAGGGACGAGAGGAGAGGGTTCTTAAGGGGAGGGAGATGGTAGAGAGTCCAGAGATCTGGGACTCCAATTACCAGATCTCGTGGACTCCTCTCCCTTATCCAGGTGGTGGGCCGAGAGAAAGGTCATGTCTCGGGTTGGGCCAGGTCAGGGTTAGACTTGATGGGTTTGGAATCTGATCTGGGTCAGATGGGTTTAGTTGGCCTGGGGTCAAATTGGAGTTTGAGTCCAGGTGGAATGGGTTCAGATTAGATGGGTTTGGGCCAAGTTCGATAGATTGGATTGGGCTATCATCGCCGGGGTTTAGGCTTCGTGGATTTTGATCCGCTCGCTGGATTTCGACGTTCTACACATTGTCGGAAAGCTCTCAGCGAGTAGGTCATGATGAACTACTTTCGGAGTGATCAGAGATCTAGAAATCGTAGGTGATTTCTCATGTAGGAGGTTTTGGAGTGTGGGGCCCACTGCCATGATTTTTCAATCCGCCCGTTCGATCTAGAAGTTCTATTTACGGATGGAAAGCTCTTGATGAGTGGATCGCAACGAGCCAACTTCGGGGTTGATCAGGGGTCTAGAGATGATAGGTGACTTTTCAGGGGGCACCCCGGAGAGTACGGGACCCGCTGTTGCTATTTTCGATCCGCCCGTCGAATTTTTGAGACCTGAGTACTGTTGGAAATTTCTCGATGAGCAGATCATATTGGTGTATGGGTTTGAGTAATTTGAAGGTCAGGAAAAGACCTGATTTTTTTGGAGGGACCCAGACCTGATTAATTTTGAAAAAGAAGCCATAATTTGAGATCCGACCGTCGGATTTTTAAAATCTCAGCATCAGTGGAAATCTCTTGACAAGTAGGTCCCGATGACATATGGGTATGGTCCATTTGAAGATCTATAAAATATCTGAATTTTTAAGGTGCGCACATATATTAAGTTCATAAAAAAGCCAAATCTCTTGATCCGATCGATGTATTTTTTAAATCCTTATATCAGCAGGAAGCTTATTAAAGGTAGATCATCATGGAAGTGAGATCCGACTCGAAACATGAGAGGTGGTGAGATCCATAAAAAAAAGACCTATAATGATGCAACTTTCCTAATTGTGCATGATAATGAAGATTTAAATTTATTTATTCAAAATTATCCAAATGGGGCAAAATTGGGGTATCAATAATATGAGTATTAAAATTGTCTATAGGGGTGCCAAAATGAGGTGTCTACAACAGCATAAAAAACATCAGATATTCGATCTATGCCTATGGGCGGTCTCAAAATACCTCCAAAAGGCTTCATGTCAAGTTTCAGGTCATTCTGACATCGTTGACCTCACATCAACCCTTGTCGTTGACCCCCCATCAACCCTTGAACAGTAAAATCAAGCCTCTCGGCGGCGAAAACCACCGAGGTCATCACTCATCAAACAAAGCATATGGGTGACTTCAAAAGGCTCTAAAGGGCTACACATCAAGTTTCAGGTCATTTCAACAACATTTGACTAGACTTTGACTCTCGGAAGCCAAATCAGGCCTCCCGGCAGTGGAGTTCCCCGGAGCCATGATTTCCAAATCGGAGCTAATGGATCGTCTCAAAATGACTCCAATAGACTCCCTATCAAATTTTAGGTCAATCGGACATTGGTTGACCGTACATTAAAGCGCGACATCTTCCTCTCAACAAAATCAAGTCTACTGGCGACAGACCTCACACAGCTTCAAAACTCAAACAAAAGCCTATGGTCAATGATGAGCGTTAAATATTGCATATTTCACCCCTCATTAGTCCGAATTTTATCGGCATCTCATATGCATATCATTTGCCTTACATAGAGATTTTATCATTCTATCACATTAACGGATTATCGGATTATCATGTATAAATCCGATTATTTTTAGTGCATTTTTATGTAATTTCTCTTGTGTAGGTGGACACCCCCCCCCCCCCCCCCGACTATCCCAACATTTCGGCTAGTGTCCCAAGCCATCAAGAAGAGATTTCAATAAAGAAGTTACATGAAGAAATCTTAGGAAGTATTCAAGAATTCCAAAATAAGAGGAGAAGACTTTATGGATAAAAAGAAGTCATATTCTAACACAAAGGATTGGTTGGTGTATTGGTTAGAGCTTGGGTTGGTATGGAATATGTTATGGGTTCAAATCTCAACAATTGCATATTCTTATTTTTCCATCCAACTCACCTCTCCACAAATCCATGTGAAATGATATGAGCCAATCAAAAGCTTCCACCAACCAAAGCTTGCCATGACACAAATCCATGTGAAAGGATACGAGCCAATAAAGCCTCCAAATCAAATTCAAGCAATCCATGTGAAAGTAAATGAACCAATCAAAAGTCTTCAAGTTGCAACCAATCAAATGAAAGCAATCAGTGTGAAATGAAATAAGCCAATCAAATGTCTTCAATGCTCCTATAAATTGGAATGCATTTGTAGGGGGGAGGGGGAGATCTTTTGACAAGTTAGTCTCTTTGCAATTTTGTTTTTAGTTTTAAATTGTAATCAAGAGCTTCTTTGTAACTAATCTAGAGAGAGTGTGTAATTGAAGATCATTAATAAAGATTTGGAGCTCTTTCTTGATGTTTAGTAGCTAAAACTCTTGGATTAGACTCTCCTTTTGAAGCTAAGTAATGTGATTAGTTCCATTTTTTGCATGTTTTAGTTTAAATTCCCTACTTGTGCCTTAATTGATTAGTAGATTTTATATCTAATTGTGCTAATCTCTCTCATTTCTCATGCTCTATCTCTACACTTGATGCTTGGATAATCTCAATTGATGCTTTGTAGTTGGATTAAGTTCTCGCACATAGCATGCTCTAGAGCCCTTATCTTTGATCTTTTGTAGCTTGATTTTGATGATTAATTGTTAGGATAGTTAGGTGATGATCTAGGATTTTTGCCTTTGAATTTCTTTACTTTGATCTTCATTGCTATATCATTCAACCCAATTAGGCAAGAGATTGCTAATTGGATTGTAGATTGAAAGTTCGGGATCCTAACCCTAGAGGGGGGGGTGAATAGGGTGAGCTTCAAATTAGTGACCAATTATGACCAATTTTAACTTTTATAGTTCAATTAGTCACTAGTGATGATTATCAAAATAAAAGCTGAAACTAACAAAAAAAATCACCACAAAGCATGCACCATCACACAATGATTTATAGTGGTTCGGCCTCAATGCCTACATCCACTACCAGCTTGTGATCCAACACCCCACCGGATTTCCACTATTAATGCTTTTCAATAGGCTAAGCACTAACCTCTAACACTGATGTTTTTCAAAGCTTAACATCAACCTATACACTATGCTTTTCCAGGCTAAGCAATAACCTATACACCCAGAAGGTTGGTTCTCTTTCTGAGTAGTGTCTAGAATACACTTGATGGAGATACAGTTTAAGCTCAATTACAATGCCTCTTGATTAGGCGGATATGAAATTGAAAAGCAAACTCACACAACACTCTATGTATTGAAAAGAAAAATGCACATGGAGTGTGTGTGAAAACTTCAATCAAATTAAAAATGATAGCTCACTGAATGCAAGCTTAAAGCTTTTGAAAGTGTAAAACACAAAAATAGATTTGATTGAAGTGAAGGAACAAATCACATGTAATTTAAAAAAACAACTTGAAAATGATGTATATCAATGTTAAGCAAGTTGTGTGAAACTTTAAAACAAAATACATGTGATTTGTGAAGTTGTTGAATCCAAAACATAAGATAGACTTGAAAGTGATTTTCTTATGATGAAAAACAACAACCAAAGATTCAACCAAGTATAGGAATCATGTTACATATAATTTCAAAGATGATTCCAAAACATGATTCACTTAGATATACTAATTTGAGTCCTACTTGGTTTGAATCAATGTGATGTATCCAAAACAATAAATCAATTCAACACATATATATGTTAAGGACACTAGTTAACATGCCTAAAAAGATTTACTAATAATTTAAGCAAAGCATGAAAGCATATGAAAAGGAAAACTAAGCTTACATAGAAGATTTACTTATAATTCCATGCTTTAGCTTCCGTTTTTGACCAACTAGCCTCCCTTAGCTCATTCCCCTTTGTTTGGCCTCAAAACACCTCAAGGAGTATCCATTGGATCCTCAAATTTGCCCAAGGAGTGAACTTCAATTTATAGAAAATGTTGTTCAACGGCTAGCTTGTCGGTCGACCGACATTTGGAGTTCGGTCGACTAAACTCAACGATCATATTCCAACGGTCATATATTTCGAAAGTTTGCTGACCGGAATACACTTGTCGGTTAACCGAACTAAAGTTCGGTCGACTGACAGGTGACCGACACTTAACCGATAGCTGGCCGAACTTTCCCTGATTATAAAGATTCGTAAAAATGATTTTTTAAAGGGAAACTTAGTTTTGAAGGTTTAGGCCATTGAATCAAGCCTGAAAATATGTTTTAAATCATTCTAAGAGTTTTAAAAACATGAAACCTAAAATGCCTAAGATGATTTGAAACTTTTAAAACCATAGGCAAGTTTGATTCGAAAATCTTCTTTTGAAAACTAAATGCATTCAAGTTTAAAATCAAAACATGCATGAACCATAAGTTTTAGATGTCTTAAAAACAATGCATGAGTAAATCATGATTTCAAGTATTTCAAAAACAATGCATGTGTGAAAACTAGAATGATGCTAAAATGATAATGCATCCATCAAATTGCATAACACAAAATCCCTAACATAGATTTGGGAGTTGAATTAGAACATGCATTGTTTGAATTAATTACATGCTTAGTGGATTTTGGATTGCCTAATCTCTTATTTTTATTGTTGTTAATTTAAATTTTTGTTTGATTTTTTATTTTCTTTTCTAGAGTATTAGATCTACACTTCACACAATTTGTTGTAAACTCCTACACATTTTGTTAGGAATTTTGTAGATTGCAATTTGATGGATGCATTATCATTCAAGCATCATTTGATTTACACACTTACATTGGTTTTAAATAAACTTGAAATCTTGTTTTATTCATGCATTGGTTTTAAGATAAGTAAAAGTTTCTATTTATGCATGATTTGTTTTTAAAACTTGGATGCATTAGTTTTTTGGAAAAAGTTTTAGAAATCAAGCTAGCCTATGGTTTTAAAGGTTTCAAATCTTTTTAGGCTTTGTGTGTTTCATGTTTTTAAATGATTTAAAACATGTTTTTAAGCTTGATTTAGTGGCCAAAAGATCCCCCAAAGAAAAACCTTCAAATAGGCAAAAGTTGGAAATTTTGTCAAAAAGGGGGTTTCTCGGCAGTGTCGCCGGTCGACCGGCGCAGAGGTCCCGGTCGACCGGGAACACTGCAGCAGAAATTTGCCTGGCGCCCCAACGGTCAGAAATCTGACCGTTGTGTGTTCCCGGTCGACCGAGGCCTGTTTCCTGGTCGACCGAGGACTAGCCGTTGGCAACTTTTTGCTATAAATATGAGTTCTTTCCTTTGCCAAAAGTTGGGAATTTTTAGCCCCTCCTTGAGAGGTTTTGAGGCATATTCAAGGGAAAAGAACCAAGGGATGAAGGGGAGCATTAGGAAAGCTAAAGCTTGGATTAATGAAGTTAAATCAACAAGTAGGCTTTACTTTCCTTAATCATATGTTTTCATGCTTGGTTTTATTTTTGGTAAATCATTTCTAGCATGTTAAACTATGTTTGTGTTGTGTCCTTAACATGTTTTATGTTTTGAATTGATTTATTGTTTTGGATACAACACCATATGATTCAATCCAAGTAGTACTTAACTTTGGTAAATCTAAGTAGATCATGTTAATGGAAAAATCTTTGAAATCATATGTAACATGATCCATATACTTGGTTGAATCTTTGGTTGTTGTTTTCCATCATAAGAACATCTCTTTCAAAACTAACTTATGTTTTGGATTCAACTTCTTTACAAATCATATGTTTTCATGTTTTGTTTTATCTTTGATAAATCTTTTGTAGCATGTTAATCTATGATTTGTTGTATCCTTAGCATGTTCTATATTTTGAATAGATCTATTGTTTTGGATACATCACCATTGATTCATCAAAGTAGTACTTTATCTTTGGTAAATCTAAGTAGATCATGTTAATGAAATATGTAACATGATTCATATACTTTGTTGAATCTTTGGTTGTTGTTTTCCATCATAAGAAAATCTCTTTCAAATGTATCTTATGGTTTGGATTCAACATCATTACAAATCATATGTGTATTATTGCTTTAATGTTTCACAACTTGCCTTACTTTGATTGGTAAATCTTTTTCAAGTTGTCTTTATAATTACATATGATTTGTCCCCTCTTTTCAATCAAATCTATTTTTATGTTTTGAGCTACATTGATGATTTGATTGACATCCCTATGCATCACATGTTTAGAGCTAATCCATTTCATACAACTTGTGTAACTTTGATATCATTAACAAGTTGTTACTTTTAACATGTGATTGCATTACATCCTCAATCATAAATGTTTTTTGAGTTAAAACTTTCAAAAGCCTTAGGCATACATTTATGAGCTTTCATTTTCAAAATGATTGAGGACCACACACACACACTTCATGTACTTTCATCTTTGCATTCATAGTGTGAGTGTGTATTAGATTTTCACTTCCATATCCGCCTATTTAAGAGGCATTGTAATGAGCTTATTAGAATCTCCATCAAGTGTATGTTAGACACTAATTTAGTGAGATAACCAACCTTGTGGTTGAAGAGGTTATTGCTTAGCCTATAAAAGCATAATGTATAGGTTGATGTTAAGCCTTGAAAAAACATCAATGTAAGGTTATTGCTTAGCCTTGGAAAGCATATTGTAAAGGTTATTGCTTAGCCTATTGAAAATCATAAATAGTGGAAATCCGGTGGGGTGTTGGATCACAAGCCGGTAGTGGATGTAGGCATTGAGGCCGAACCACTATAAATCCTTGTGTGATGGTGATTGCTTTGTGGTGATTCTTTTGTTAGCTTCCGCATCTTGTTTGATTAATCATCACATGTGACTAGTTTGTTTTAAAGAAGTTAAAATTGGTTATAATTGGTCATAGTTGAAGCTCACCCTATTCACCCCCCCTCTAGGGTTCGGATCCCCATGGACTTACACATTTCACACAACATCTTCACCTTAAATCTTCCATTTCCATCACCATTCATCCACTAGTTTAGTGTAGGTTGTTAGATTAGCTTATATTTAATTAATTTCATATCTTAGATTGTTAATTAATTATTTACATTGCATAGTTTAATAGTTTTCATTTTTTACTTCAAGTATCTATATTAGCTATCTCTTAGTTCAATTCTACTTTAATTGGATTCATTGCTTGTTTCATCCTCTCCTCGTGGGATCGATAATCCGGACTCTTTAGTCCTTTACTACTTGACGACACCATAGTCTTGCGGTTAAGCGTGCACATACAAGTGTCGATCAAGTTCTTGGCGCTGTTGCCGGGGAAAGGCATTGGAAAGCTTTGAATTTCATAGAGTTGCACTAATTTTTAGCTTGGTGTACTTTTTATCTTTTCTTTATTTTCCTTGCGGATTCTACACATTATTTGTGTTTGTTTTGTAGAAAATTTCTCAATTGGAGTGAAGGAAAGTTGAAAAGTGCATTGGAGAACTTGAAGATTTTATTTGCTTCCTAGTTTAGGATTAGTTTAGACATTTATTTGTTTTCTTAGTTGGCTATATTAGGTATTTATCATCAAAGTTGAAAATTTTGGTTGCGGGTCGGCCCATGACCCATTTACTTTACTTTATGCACTTTACTTGCTTTAAGTAGTTATTTGTTTAGTAGAATTGCAATAAATTGCTTGTAGGGAAGGAGGACGGTTGGACTATACCGTCACGGCCCCTCACATTCGCACACGGAAATTGGTGTATGTGGTGTGAGTCAACGACAACCGATTCATCCCCCAAAATAAATCGGGAGGTTTGCATTTCCTAACCCTCATGAATCCCTCGCAAGCGGGTTTACTTTGTTGGTTGTTCCTTACTTAATTTGTAGTGTAATTGTTTCAAATACACTTGTAATTTGGTGCACTACTAGTACAGGGCAAATTACCCCAACAAGACAAGGATTCGGATTTCATCACCATTTTCTTGCCCTTAGGATTTCATCTTAATTCTCACTTGGTCTAGAACCAATAAACCATAATAAAATTGAGTAGAAACATGACCTTAGGTTACGAGCTCACTAGGGAAGACCACCGCGGTTGTGCCAATTGTGTGCCTTGGCGGATTTTCTAGTGCCTAAGCAAACCTTGTCCCTTGGCACCATCTTGCCAAATAGGGAGACAACTTTGTTGTTCGAGGAGTTGGTTTTTAAGAGGAGCCTTCGCCTAGCGCGTCGTGATCCCACCATCTACCTGGGGGTTAACTTGCTAGAATTTCCGTTTCATAGGTCCAGGCTGGAGGCCAGAGTGTCTTTTTCACAGTTAAGAGTTGTCTAGAATTCTTTTAGGTAACCTTAGTTTAGATTAGCTTTTCATTTAGTTTTCAAAAATTTTGTTGTGTTGCATTCATTTCATTAAGCGGACCATTGCATTGCTAGGTTAGTCGCAGTTGTATGCGAGTGTGGATACGTGATCAAGGCCGATTAGTGAGGATTGATTACCTTGCTTTACCCACCCCACCCATAGTACCCACAATGGCGCCCAAAACCCTCAGCAAAGGACCCTTAATGAACTATTTGCACCATTTCCATCCACTTCACCTAGCTGTATAGTTTTGCCATAGAATAATGCAGACCAATTTGAGATCTGGCCCGTTACCATCAACATGTTACCAAAATTCCATGGATCCAAGTGTGGGCAGCCATATATTCATTTGAACAAATTCCTGACCATCCGCCACACATTTAAGAATCAAAATCTGGATAGTGAAGCTGTGACACTTAGGTTGTTTCCCCTCTAACTAGAAGATCACGCAGTTGCTTGGCTAAATTCCTTGCCTCCAAACTCTATTACCACCTGGGATGAGCTTGTCAAAAAGTTTATGTCCAAATTTTTCCCAGTAAGTAAAACTGAGCAGTTTAGGAGTACCATCAAGAACTTTAGGGGACGATTCGATAAAGAGTTTTCTGAAACCTGGGAGAGATTCCATGACCTATTGATCAAATGCCCACATCACGGGATTGACAAAGGAGAGTTGATACATTTCTTTTATAGAGGTCTTACGAATCCCTAGCGTATCTTGATTGAATCAATGCACAAAAGAGAATTCATGAATCAGACTGCCGATCAAGCATATGAATTCCTTGTCAAGCTTGCGGAGAATTCATAAAATTGGAGCAGTAATAGGAAAGATTTTGAGAGAGATGAGACAGGGATCCAGAAGCCTGGAATGTACAATATCAAATAGGACCCTGAGTTGAAAATTTTGATGACTAGTTTAGTTCAGGGAGTGGAAAATTTGAGCAAAAAGATAGGATGTATGTCTGCGATGTCATACCAACCCACCCCTCAGCAACATGGGCTAACCTTGAGAAGTATGAGTAAAACACATCATGTTTGTGTTATACGATAGTTGTGAGCATGTGGTTGAGAGTTTCCCTAGTCTACTAATTGTCGCGGCCGAGCTAGCCAATGCACTGAATTGCTAAGGAAACTTCCGAAAACCAACTGTTAACACTTTCAATTAGACCTACCACCCAGACATTAGGTTTCACCCCAATTTTTCGTACCATCAAGCCGAGCTTATCAGTCCCAAGGAGGTCAACCTGGTTTCCAACCGCAATATCCTAGGCAGTAATACCAGCAGCCTACTCAAACTTATCATCCCATAGTTCCTCATCCTCAACAACCCATACAGCAGAATCAGTTCTAACCACAAAATCAATGTAGGGCACTAGTCCTAGATCAGATGCCTAACTACTCTACACTAGCACAAGCCCCCCAGCAATCCTCTCATCTGGAAAACCTGTTGACCAAATTCATTCAAATCTAAGAGTAGATAACCAGGCCCAAAACCAGTCCATTGCAAAACTAGAGGCCCAATTAGGTCAACTCACCTTACAGCTGTCCGAGAGAGAAAAGGGCCAATTCCCGAGCCAAACCATTGTTAATCCGAAAGAACAACCCAGAGGCCAGTGTTCGGTAGAAAGCAATGAGCATGTGCAAGCAATCCATACAATGAAATCAGGAAAGACTGTTAACAATAGAGTTGAGATGCCTGAAGAGGATCAAAGAGAGAAGATTTTTTTTAGGAAAACTAGAGAGTTCGAGGAAAGTTGTCGAACCCGAGAGAGAGAATTTGAAGAAAGATTTGAAAGAAATGCAGAAATAGAAAAGAGAGAAAGAGAGAAGAATCCATACCAAGAGGAGAGCCACAGAGAGAGAAGATTCAGAAGTTCATTGTAGTTGAACCATCATCTTTAGAAGTGGTACCTAGAGCACCATTTCCACACCGATTGAAGGAAACTAGAAAGAAGGATCACTTTGAGGTAATCTTAGCAGGTTTCAAAAATGTCCAAATAAACATACCCCTCCTTGATGCCATAAAGCAAATCCCTTCCTACTCCAAGTGTTTAAAAGACCTGACCACTGTCAAGCGGAAAACATCAGTACCCAAAACGGATGTGATGGCAGCCCAAGCATCAGGGTTGATCCAACAGACCATTGCACCCAAATACAAAGACCCTGGCTGCCCTACCATTACCATTCAGATAGGAGACTCCGTCATGGAGAGGTGTCTCCTTGATCTTAGGGCAAGCGTGAATTTACTGTCGTACTCCGTGTACGCACAGTTGGGCCTGGGAGGATTGAAGAAGCTGATATTACCCTTTGTCTTGCTGATAGGTCAATCAAGTATCCAAAAGGTGTGGTTGAAGATGTGATCATAAAATTTAAGGATTTTTATTTTCCAATTGATTTTGTGGTTTTAGATACTGACCCAGTGGCAACCCCTGACCGACATATTCCTGTCATTCTTGGTCGACCATTTCTTGCAACATCAGATGCAGTGATAGACGCAGGAATGGGATTGTGACACTTAGTTTTGGGAAGATGAAGTTGGAGTTAAATGTTTTTCATAACGGACTCCAGACATCAGACCTAAATGATGATGAGGAAGTGAATATGATTGACACATTAGTTGATCAAATAGTTCAATCGTCATGTTACACAGATCCACTAGAGGAATGTCTGGCTCACTTCAATGCCGATATAGACATCGATGGGTCCATATGCGAAGTTAATGCATTATTGGATTCGGCCCAACCGATGGATGTTGGCCAATGGAAGCAGAAAATTGAGCCTATCTTCACATCCACCTCTGAATCTAAGTTCGAAAACGAATCAGTTATTGTTGAGCCACCCAAGTTAGAATTGAAACCATTACCCGAGAATTTAAAGTATGCCTACTTGGGGCCCCCTGCTAGCAACCCAGTAATTATTGCCTCAGACCTTGAGGAAGAGCAGGAAAAGAAATTACTGGATGTGCTGAAAGACCATCAGAGTGCCCTAGGTTGGACCATCTCGGACATTAAAGGAATCAGTCCCTCTATAGTTATGCACCAGATTCATCTGGAAGAAGGTGTCAAACCATCTCGTGAACCGCAGAAGCGACTAAATCCGGTCTTGAAGGAAGTAGTGAGTGTAAGACCCCGTTCTGAGTGACCTCGATTAGTGTTAATTAAGTCGTGTTTTAGTTCTAAGCATGTTTAGTGTGTTTTGACTAAGTTGGGAATAGAATAGCTTTTGATATAGCTTTGGGAAATTTTGAGTGCCTTTGTGACTAGTGGGGCTTTTGGGGGTTCCTTTTATGACTTTGCGTTTACTTGGGGGATTATCTGAGATTCATGTGTTTATTGTTTTAGTCCTATTTTACTTATCTCATTAATCCCTACAACCTTTATGTTGATCCCGTCCCCGTCTGGAATCCCGAAACCCGACTTTCCTAGCATTGAGGGCAAAATAGTCTTTTTACACTAAATCTAAACCCGAAATTTGATATTCCCGCAACTCGTGAAACATATACTTTTTGGAAACTAGATATTTCGGTGATCATTTTTCCTTTCTTCATTGAATTCGTTCGAAGTCCCGATAGCCATGATTTCAGCCCACAAAAATTACTAGTGGTGGAGCCCACACCCCACTTGTATAAAAGGGAACCCACCTTCTTCTCCTCCCTTTTTCCAGCACAAGGAACTCTAAGCTAGTGTTTTCTTCTTTGTCTCTACTCCTTCTAGCTTTTCCATCTCTATCTCTATCAACCTTGCACCAATAGCTAAATGGAAATCACCATTCTCTTCCTCTCCGCTAAAGCTTCTTCTTGATATCATTTTGAGAGAAAACCCTGTTACGGATTTTGTGCATTGCAATTTGATGGATGCATTATCATTCTAGCATCATTTGAATTTACACACATGCATTGATTTAGAAAAAACTTGAAATCTTGATTTATACATGCATTATTTTTAAGACTTCTAAAAATGTTGATTTATGCATGTTTTGATTTTAAATTTGGATGCAATAAATTTTGAAAAGAAGTTTTATCAAATCAAGCTAGCCTATATTTTAAATCTTTCAAATCTTTTTAGGCTTTTTATGTTTCATGATTTTAAATCTCTTAGTTTGATTTAAATCATCGTTCCAAGCTTGATTCAGTGGCCTAAAAATTTCCCTCAAAGAAATACTTTGGAAATATGAATTTTAGGAGAATTTGGTCCCTGGGCCCGGGTTGACCCGCAGTGTGCTCGGTCGACCAAGCCCATGGACCCGGTCGACCGAGCACACATGCGGTTGACCGGGAAAGAGCCGTTGGGCTACTTTTTCAAACGGTCATATTTTTTTACCGTTGAGTACCAGGTCGACCCGAGGGTCATGGGGTCGACCGAGGACTAGCCGTTGGGTAGTTTGTGGGTATAAATAGTGGCTCATTCCTAAAGAAAAGATGAGGAACTAAGAGGCCCTCCTTGAGATGTTTTGAGCCAATCAAAGGGGAATGAGCAAAGGGATGATAGGGGTCATTTGAAAAGCTAAAGCTTGGTCCCATTGAGTTAAATCACTAAGTAAGCTTTACTTTTCTTAATCATATGTTTTCATGCTTTGCTTTAATTATTGGTAAATCTTTTCTAGCGTGATAAATTATGATTTGTTGTGTCCCTAACATGTATATGTTTTGATTTGATTTATTGTTTTGGATGCATTACCTTGATTCAAACCAAGTAGTACTCATATTGGTATATCTAAGTAAATCATGTTATTGAAAACATCTTTGAAATTATATGTAACATGATTTCTATACTTGGTGGAATCTTTGGTTGTTGTTTTTCATCATAAGAAAACCACTTTCAAATCTATCTTATGTTTTGGATTCAACATCTTTACAAATCATATGTACTTTTGTTTTAAAGTTTCACAACTTGCTTTGCATTGATAGGTATGTCATTTTCAAGTTGAATTTATAATTACATATGATTTGTCCCCTAACTTCAATCAAATCTATTTTTGTGTTTTATGCTTATAGTAAACACATATTGAGCTACATTGTTAATTTGATTGAAATCCCTATGCATCACATGTTTTGTTCTTAGAATTTCACAACTTGTTTAAAATACATAGGTATATCTTTTACAAGTTATTTTTAACATGTGATTAGCATTCTTTCATCAATCATAAATGTTTTTATGAGCTAAAATTTTTAAAAGCCTTTGGCATACATTTATGAGCTTTCATTTTCAAATTGATTGAGGACATCATACATACACATTATGCATTCATCTTTGCATTCATAGCGTGTGTGTGAATTAGATTTTCACTTTCATATCTGCCTAATTAAGAGGCATTGTATTGAGCTATAAATTGTATCTCCATCAAGTGTATTCTAGACACTACTTAGAGAGATAACCAACATTTTGGTTGTAGAGGTTATTGCTTAGCCTAAGAAAAGTATAGTGTAAGAGGTTATTGCTTAGCCTAAGAAAAGCATAGTGTAAGAGGTTATTGCTTAGCCTTAGAAAGCATAATGTAAAGGTTATTGCTTAGCCTATTGAAAAGCATAGATAGTGAAAATCCGGTGGGGTGTTGGATCACAAACTGGTAGTGGATGTAGGCACTTAGGCCGAACCACTATAAATCCTTGTGTGATGGTGCATGCTTTGTGGTGATTGTTTTTATTAGTTTCCGCATTTTGTTTGATAATCATCACTAGTCGCTAATTTAATTTAAGGAAGTTAAAATTGGTCATAATTGGTCACTAATTTGAAGCTCACCCTATTCCCCTCCCCTCTAGGGTTCTGATCCCGGACTTTTAGTTGGTATCAGAGCGAGGTTACTCCATTATAGGGCTTAACAACCTGGAGTTGATCCTTATTCGCTATAATCTAGATTAGAACCCTAGTGTTGTGTTTTATTAAAATGATTTCCACTATGGTCAAAAATGAAATTTCCTCGTAGTATCATTTTACCACTCTAAGACTTTTTCAAGTTATATCTCCAAGAGTTGGTGAGTCCTCAAAGTGAACTCTCAAGGACAACCTTTTCAAGACCTTAGGTGAATCTTCAAAGGTAGACTATTAGACTAACCTTAAGGCCTTGAACCTCTCTAGACCAACCTATTCTTTTTAGTTATATCTAATTGTTGGTCATGTTACATTTGCATTTTGTTTCTTTATAGTCACATCTCTTAAAATGCAATGTTTCTTTGTGATCATTTTATTGTCTTCATGAACTTTTAAGTTATATCTCATGGTTTTCAAAATCCTTTGATTGCAATATTATAATGATAGATTTACGTCTTTGCTCATTTAGTTACATTCTTTTTATGCAAATTGATTTTGATGTCTTACATTGCTTGGTTGGGTATGGTGTCATTGATTTGCATGTTTGTGCCTAACTTGGTATATATTTACATTAATGCAAATTGATGATTGTTCATGTGCTTTATAGTAAAATCTTTTATTTTATTATTATTTGAGCTTAATAAGTACATATGTGATTTAGTGTGCTAAGCTCATTTGGTATAATCCTCATATCCATTTTCCATTGCATTGTAAGCCTAGTACATTTGCTAAGAGTGGAGATGTTGCATGATAGTTTAATGGATCATTTTAGATAAATTGGAATTAAACCATTGTTCTTAATAGGTATATTCATATATGAGATCCATCTTCATCTATATGCGATCCATGATATCCTTCTAACTCCATACCTTCTTGTGTTTGCATAGTTATATTCTTTATTGATGATATGGTATGAGTTAGATCTTGAGTGTTAATTGATCCTCTCTATGCAAATGTCAAATCGTTCCATGTATGGTTGTGATATTAGTTATATTTGTAGAAACCATACTAGAACTCAAATCCATCCTTTATGCTTTCTAATCATTTTTTTAATGGATGGTTATGATGTTGATTCATGTATATTCTCTAAGTGATGTCATCCTTATACATGTTTCAACTTCATAGTAGTGATCTTGATCATATGAACCTCCTTGAAATCCATTCCTTGTATTTTCATAGTTATATCTATATGTTTGATGGATATCTTAGATGTTGAATTCATATGATTTTGTCACTTTGAAAATTGCATGCATTACCAAGTTATACCCTTTTGCATTGCAATTTATCTTGTTCATCACTATGCTCATTAGTTATATCATTAAAAGTGATGAATATCCATTTATGATGCTTGATGGAATTTTGTGTTTGTCACATCCTTGCTCTTAATCATGTTTACAAATTCAATTGGTTTCATATCCAATTGATATCTTATCTTGAGAATGTGATAGACCTTGTGTACATTGGATTGAACTTGATAGTAATATATTTTTGTTCCATGTCACATTCCATTAGCATCATAATTTTCATGTTTGCCACCTCTTTTGCTCATATAGGTAAATCTCATGACCACCATGTTTATGTGATCATAATCTTGGTTGGTTAATTGTTGAGGTGGGCTTCATGTTTGAATTTCATTTCACTCATCTTGCACTTAATAGTCATATTTATTGAATGAATGAAATGATTTCAAAACTTTCATAGCATATGATTTTCATAGTTAAATTATTTGATGTTATGCTTAGTAAACCCCATAACATCATGGATAGTTCTAATTTGAATTTTTCCTAATAATTATAATTTTAACTCCATTTTAGAGTGATTGATTTAATAATCTTATCTTTGAATCTCAATTGGTATTCTTTGTTTTTCCAATTGGTATCCATGATCGCTTTTCTCATTGACCTTGCTCTTTATTATTGGTAATTTGATCATATTGAGCTCTACAGTTAAACGTGTCTAATCATTTCCTTGAAGTTGACCCTCAATTGGTTAAACCATCTTCTTCTTGCACCAATTAGTTAAATGTTTGTCAAAAGTTTGACAAAAGGAGAGAATGGATTGAGGGGGAGTGTAAACCTTCATAGGAAGTATTGGTTTTGATCAAATTCACCCTTGTATTAGCTCTTTACCCTTATAGCTTGCTAGCCATACATGATAACCTGTTATGTATTTCATTTTCGATTTCTTTTGATAACAGGTGCTTCTAAAAGGTATTTTCCTTATTTCATGTGTAGGTACCTTTGCAATTTAATGTCAAAGGGGGAGAGAACATTCGAGTTATCTAAACGGGAAGAGAATGTCCAAGCTTCCTAAGGGGAGATATTGTATGATCTTCTGCAGGGGGAGAGAATGCATATCTTGCCAAAGGGAGAGAGAGTGCATGGTCAAAGGGGGAGAGTTGAAAGAAGAAAGAAAGCTTGGGAGCTAAAGAAGATGCTTGGCCATAGAGAGAAAGATGAAAAGAAATCTTGAAGAATGATCAAGTTCCAAGCATCAAGAAAAATGAAGAAAAAGACCCAAAGCCCAAGCTAAGAGAAGGAGCATCCAAGAGATTTCAAGACTTGTCCAGCTTAGGGGGAGCTGAAGACTTAGTGTGTAAAATTCGGTGTTGAGTAAGTTGCCATCAAATTGCAAAGGAGGAGATTGTTAGGGATTTTGTGTATTGCAATTTGATGGATGCATTATCATTCTAGCATCATTTGAATTTACACACATGCATTGATTTAGAAAAACTTGAAATCTTGATTTATACATACATTGTTTTTAAGGCTTGTAAAAATGTTGATTTATGCATGTTTTGATTTTAAACTTGGATGCAATACTTTTTGAAAAGAAGTTTTATCAAATCAAGCTAGCCTATGTTTTAAATCTTTCAAATCTTTTTAGGATTTTTATGTTTCATGACTTTAAACCTCTTATTTTGATTTAAATCATGATTCCAAGCTTGATTCAGTGGCCCAAAAATTCCCCTCAAAGAAATACTTTGGAAATATGAATTTTAGGAGAATTTGGTCCCTGGGCCCGGGTCAACCCGCAGTGTGCTCGGTCAACCGAGCCCATGGACCCGGGAGAATTTTTGGGATGTTAATTAAATGATCTTTTGTATAAACTCTAACAATTACTTTTGGGAAATGCTAAAGACCATTGCTCACTCTGACATCAAGGTATCTGCACATGTTATCAGTCTTGTGGTTTTCGAAATGAATTATCAATTTGATTTACTACACGCTTCCGCAATTAAAGAAATATTTATATTGTTATGATATCCTCACCGCGGACACCTATGGAAAATTAAATAAATGTGTGCACCTTATCAGCACACCTCTTCACTTCACATTAGTCCCGATCCCGGATTAGTTTGGTGGGCCCGGTCCGGGGTCGCGAAAGTGAGGGGAGAAGTAATCAAGCTTTTGGACGCTGGCATTATCTACCCGATTTCTAATAGTCAATGGGTGAGTCCTGTCCAAGTAGTACCCAAGAAATCTGGCATAACCGTTGTCGTCAACAAGGACAATGAACTGGTCCCAACCCGTGTTCAAATAGGTTAGAGAGTCTATATTGATTACAGAAAATTGAATTCAATGACTAGGAAGGACCACTTTCCATTACCCTTCATTGATCAGATGTTGGAGGCCATGCTTTCTATTGCTTCTTGGATGGTTATTCAGGGTATAACCAGATCCATATCTCCCCCGAGGACCAAGAGAAGACAACCTTCAACTGTCCTTTTGGCACATTTGCCTACAGGCATATGCCGTTTGGCCTGTGCAACGCACCTGCAACTTTTCAAAGGTGTATGTTGAGCATTTTCTTAGACATGGTGGAGAGATTTTTGGAAGTCTTCAAGGATGACTTCTCTATTATTGGCTCGAGTTTTGATAGTTGTCTACACCATTTGACCCGGGTATTACAATGATGTAAGGAAAAGAACCTGGTCTTAAACTGGGAGCAGTGTCATTTTATGGTCAAATCGAGCATTATTTTGGGTCATATTGTGTCGAGTAAGGGCATTAAAGTAGATAAAGCCAAGGTCGACTTGATTGTGAACCTGCACCCTCCTAAAACTATGCAAGAGGTGAGAGCCTTTTGGGGCCATGCAGGCTTTTATCGGCGCTTTATCAAGGACTTCAACAAAATTGCTCGCCCTCTCTGTGATCTCTTGGCAAAGAATGCTAATTTTGATTTTTCTGCTACATGTTTAGAATCATTTGATCGTTTTAAACGAGAGTTGACATCTGCACCCATTATCCGTCCTCCTAAATGGACGAAACATTTTGAATTGATGTGCGATGCCTCCAACAAGACTTATGTACATGCAAAATGCAATGCATGAAATGCAGTGCCTCACCCCCAAACCTATTCTAAACATTGTCCCCAATGTTTATGTAGAATAGAAATAAAATAAGACAAGGAAGATAAATTGAAATTTCTCACCATGGGGTGCCGACACACTGGTATATTGGGTTGCCTTCCAACAAGCGCTAAGTTTAACGTCTTCAGCCAGACGTAACTAACATGGTATGAGGTCAGTTTATCTAGGTTCCACAAGAAGGACCTCCTCAACAATATTCTCAGGATCCACAAACTCAAGGTACTCTTTCAACCTCTTCCCATTCACTTGGAAGGTGCTACCATCTCTGGGATTCAAAAGTTCAACTGCATCATGGGAATGGACTGTCTGAATGCATAGGGTCCTAACCATCGAGACTTCAGCTTGCCTGGGAACAAGTACAATCTAGAATTATATAGCAAAACTTTCTGGCCAGGATGGAACTCTTTCTTTAGAATTCTCTTATCATGAAACATTTTGGTCCTAGCCTTATAAATCCTCGCACATTCATATGATTCATTCCTTATTTCCTCCAATCCAGCAAGCCGCAGTTTCCGTTGGACCCCAGCCTTTTCTAAGTCAAAGTTTAGGCGCATGATCGCCCAATATGCTCGATGTTCTAGCTTAACCGGCAAGTGACATGCCTTGCCGAAGACCAACATGTATGGAGACATTCCGATAGGTGTCCTAAAGGCCGACCGATATGCTCACAGTGCATCATGTAAACGCAAAGACCAATCTTTCCAATTTGGATTAACTGTCTTCTCCAGGATGTTCTTGATCTCACGATTGAAATTTTCTACTTGCCCGCTAGTCTGGGGATGGTATGGTGTGGCAACTTTGTGCGTGATGTGGTACTTCCCCATTAAAGCTTGAAATACTCGGTTGAAAAAGTGCTTACCACCGTCGCTGGTGATTAAGCAGGGTATACCAAAGCGAGCGAAAACTTGGTTTTTCAAAAATTCAACCACAACCTTGTAGTCATTGGTCTTGCAAGGAATGACCTCTACGCATTTAGACACATAATCAACCGCAACAAGAATATACTGATAATCAAAAGAAACGGGAAATGGTCCCATGAAGTTTATACCACCAACGTCAAACAACTCAACGATCAAGATAGGTTGTTGGGGCATTTCATTCCTCTTAGAGATCCTCCCCACTCGTTCACACCGGTCACAATTCCTACAGTGCTCATGTGCATCCTTGAAAAGGGTAGGCAAAATAAGTCCAGATTGCAGCACCTTTGCTACTGTCTTTTTACCAGAAAAATGTCCCCCGCAAGCATGGTTATGACAGAATTCTGTTGACACCAAAAATGTCACTTTGCCTCTTCAACATCAAGAAGCTACATGAAGCCGCATCCTACTACAAAACAGGCAATGCTGCTTCAAGCATCTGATCTTGTCAGAATCAAACAAAAACTGCAAGATCCTTCAAGACAACCAAAAGAGGGGTTCACATGAAGTTTCAGGTCATTCCAACATCATTTGGCCTAATTCACTCCTCCGTCAGCTGAACAGGCGCTCCTGGTAGCGACGGCGTCAAAGACATCAAAGCTTCGATCAGAGCCTACGGATGGTCTCAAAATACCTCTAAAGGGCTCCATGTAAAATTTCAAGTCAAACCGACAATGTTTGACCTTCCATCAACCCTCGAGCAGTAAAATCAAGCCTCTCAGTGGAAAGAACCACCGAGGTCATTACTCATCAAACAAAGCACATGGATGGCTTTAACATGCTTCCAAAGGGCTGCACGTCGAATTTCAGGTCATTCTGACAACGTTTGACCCGACTTTGACGCTCCGAAACATAATTAAGGCTACCGGCGGTGGAGCACCCCGGGACCACAACACCCAAATCAGAGCCAACGGATCATCTCAAAATGACTCCAATAGGCTCCCTGCCAAATTTCAAGTCAATCGGACATCGGTTGACCGCACATCAAAGAGCCACATCTTCCTCGCGGTAAAATCAAGCCTACTGGCGATGGGACCCCAAATGGCTTCAAAACTCAAGCAAAAGCCCATGGTTGGTCCTATCTACTATTCAGGAAGCTTCACCTCAAATTTCAGGTGATTCCAACATCGTTTGACCTAGTTTCGACTCTTGACAGAAAATCGGCTACAAAGTCTTCGACTTTTCCAAAAAATAAGAAACTTTGTGCTCCGATTTGTATGGCTTCTGAAAATTCATGCATTACAGATCTGAACTTGGAATAGCATGGCTGGTATGGTTTTTCAAGTTTTTAAAACAAAACCAAATCTGATATGGCAGCCATGAAACATGCATAAAACTCCATGAAATCATGATCAACATGTGTAGAAAGAAAGGAGATGATAGAGGACTAATACCTTGCTGATATGAAGTCTTCAAATCTCTGAAACTGAACTTGCAAACTGCTGATCACAAGCCTGCAATCAGCTATACAGGTTGCAGGAATTTACTGCAGCAACTTTCCTTTTGATCTTCTCTTCTATTCCACAACCCAATCTGATTGGTGTTGATTGTGGGATCAGAATAGGGTTTCCTAGATGGGTTTTCTGAACTACTCTTTGTGGAAACAACCCAGGACCTGATTGTTAGACCCCGACCCAGACCAATCCGATTAGTGTGTGATTAGTATGTGTTTAGTCCTAAGTGGGTTTAGTTATTGTTGGGTTAGAAGTGATTAGTTTTAGTCTTGGATATAGCTTTGGTAATTTTGAGAACGTTTAATATTAGCTAGACACACTCAGGATGGCCTGAGTGCACGTGTGAGCTTGGGAAGATCGTATCGTTTTCCATGTGAGTGTGGTTTTGATTTCATTTGAATGATCTTTTTATGTGTCACAACTTTCGTTTTAAGCCCATTCATGTTTGAAGCCCAAAAACCCAAGTTTTGGCCCAAAGAGGGTAAAATTGTCTTTCTTGCACAAATCTGGACACAATTTTCGAGATCTCAAAACCATGTCAAAAATATACTTTTTGGAAACTAGATATTTCGACGATCATTTTATCCTTCTTCGTCGAAGTCATCCGAGGCCCACAAGACCATGTTTTAGTCACTTCAAGTTCAAGCCAAATGGGGCCCATGAGTCATCACTTAATCCCCTTTCCCCTCCCTTTTCATTCATTTCCCAATCTCTGCAACTTTTGAGTCTAGGGCAAGAGAGAAAACCTCTTTTCTCCTTCATCTTCCTCACTTGGTTTGATCTAGCTAGAGAGCTCCAAAGGAAATTCTAAGACTACCATTTTCTTCATCTCCTTGCAAGCTCTCCATTGATACAAGTTTCTTGAGTTTTCAAGTTGGGCAAGAGCTCCTTTTTCTTCCCTCTCTCTTGTTTGACCTTCTCTAGGTAAGAGCTTCAACCCATATTTTTCATGGAGTCATTTTAGTTCCTTAAGATCATGTTTTTCATGTTTTCAAACCCTATTTGGAAAATGGGTTCCTTGTTTCCATTTTGAGTGAGTTTTGTGTGTTTTCTTGTTTTTGCTTGTAGTGTGAGATTAGCTTGTGTGAAGATCTTGGAGGAGAGTGTTTAGCATTTGGGCAAGGCAAGTAATCTCTATAGGATCATTGTGCATGTTTACTTTAAGCTACATTGTTGTTTGAGAAGTTTTGTACATGAATATGTTTACAAGTTTCATACTCATGATTTCCTTTGTGTTGGATGTTTTAAGTTTGGAAAAATATATGTCTTGTCCCTTGGAGAGTAAGTAGACTCAGGGAATATAAGTGGAATGAGAATGAATGGAAGGGAAGAAGAGAAATGTGAAAAATCTGTGCTGAAACGCATTCCCGTGCACTGGCGGTCAGCTCGCGGCTAGCCGCCTGTGCCACTGCGGCTAACCGCAGGCTGACCGAACCCAGCGGTTCCTTTTCCAGAAGCTAGCATTTTCGCCTGGGTTCAGCGGTCAGCTCCGCGGTCAGCCCACGGCTAACCGCCAGTCCCACTTGCGGTTAACCGCAGGCCAACCGAGGATTTCGGTTCCTTTTCCAGAAGCTGACATCTCGACCATGTTTCACGGTCAGCTCCACGGTTAGCTAGCGGCTAGCCGCCTCATCCCATCACGGCTAACCGCTGGCCAACCGCGCATGCGGTTCCTTTTCCCGAGAGCTAAACACAGAATTTCATTCCAGCGGTCAGCCTGGCGGTCACCTTGCGGCTAGCCGCCAGACCCCAGTTCGGCTAGCCGACACCTGACCGCGAGGTGACCGAATTTGACAAGTTTCCTATTTTGAAGAGTTTTGCAAGAAGGAAAAACTAGAACATGTTAAGTGACCTCTAGCCTGATTTTGTGCACTCGAAACCCAAAATGTCTTTGAACTTCTGGGGCACCAATCCTTTCCTAAAATCCCACTATTTGGGTCTCAATTGCACAAAGATAAATCAAAGGTCCTTGCTTGTGCTTGATAGGCCTTGTGTTCGTGCTTTGGTTTTTGATATGATGAATATCATCGTGAACTTGTTTTGAAGTGTTAGTACAAGCTTGTTTTGAAGTTTTGTTAAGAAAAAGGGGATCACTTCCTAAGCGTGTTTTGCATAAATATTATGCCTCGTGCTAGTCGTGCTCGTCGTGTTGTGATAAGTGATTTCCCCCTTTTTATCTCGACGTGTTTGATCGTGCTTCGCGTGTTTTGTGCATTCATGAATTAAGTAAACACCACTGAGCTTAGACTGCCCTTTCGGTTTGATCCACTGTCTGGGGGTCTTTAAACATGTGGACTGTCTGCAGACTGGTCGTGTATTTATTACACATCGTGCGTGTCCGGTTCCGCGGCCGGAATTCCCGTCTTTGTGGGAAATCGTGTCGTGCTTATATTATGTATATCGTGCTTGTCGTGCGTGCTTGCTCTTTTCATTATATAAATGATAGAGAAAGGATGGGCTCTTTGTGGATTGTAACTATTCATGATATATTATGTACTCATGCTAGTTTGTTTTGTATCTCAGTTTTTGTTCGTATTCTTGAAAATGTATCTCAACCTTGTTAGTACTTCATACCAAAGAATTGCTTACATGTTTTCTCTAAATGTTATTGTTCATGTTCATGCCTACATTGATTACCTGCCAAACCGTCGTGTTTGACCCTTGTTTATTGGTGCCCAGGTGCAGGAGACGTTGCCTTTGAGGAGGAGCGTCAGGAGGAGGCTTGTGAGCCAACTCCCGTGAGAGAGTGGCAACCCGACGATGTCATTTAGATGTCGGTCTGGTTCTCGAGTGTCGTCACCTTTAGCCTTTGGGGTTTCTTTTGACTATTTTGAGAATGTATTGACCTTTATTGGTCTCTTATGGGTTGTACTAAACTTAACTTGTTTTTTTGTATTAGTCCTATAACTTGAATATTAATGGGAATGCTTGTTAGCTTCTTTCTATGATACCATGCCTTGTGATCATTTGTTATGGCACCCAAATGTTTTGTTGGGCTCATCTTGATGTGTTTTGCTACACGCTTCCGCATACTTGTACGTGTGAGCCAGATTCCGCGTGTCTTTGGGAATCCTCACCGCGGGAACCTGTGGGAAAGCAATTAACAACACCGAATGCAATGCAACACTCGTCGCGGGCCCGGGATCCGTTCCGGGGTCGCGACAGGACTGGTATCAGAGCGAGACATGTTTCAGGCACTTAAAAGAAACTAGAAAGATCTTAGGAACGTGGCGAGGATTCGTGAGTTCGATAGATTCGTTCGTATAGGATCTTAGAAACCCTTGTACCATGATTATTGTTTTCTAACTCTTTGTTCTACAGCAATATGCCTCCAAGAAAAGCTCCAAATCATCATGCTTCAGGCAGTAACCAGAATGAGTCAGATGCATCTGAGACACCTACAGCTACACAGTTTCAGGAACTTATGCAAGCCATGATAGCACAGCAAAGGCAGGCTAATGAGAACCAAGCAAGATTTCAAGAACAATTGGCTAAGAAAGATGATGAAATGGCTCAAGTTCAGAGGCAACTGTTAGAAATACTTCAGAACAGGGATGTAGCACCACCTGCAGGTCCTCAGATTGTGATACAGAATAGGGATCCAGACCCTAATGCTCTATTTGAGAAGTTTAGGAAAAGAGCACCGAAGGAGTTTTCGGGCAACGAGGACCCGCTAGTGGCAGATGACTGGCTAGTCAATACGGAGAAGATCTTTGATGTCTTCATGTGCACGGGTATACAGAAAGTCAACCTCACTGCTTCTTTATTCTATGGGCTTGCAGATAGGTGGTGGCAAACAGTCAAGGACCCATATGCAGTGATGGCAGATGATGAGGCATGGGCAGCTTTCAAGATACAGTTTCAAGACAAGTATATTCCCTCTCATGTTAAGAGGCAGAAGGCTATTGAGTTTCAGCAACTCAAGCAAGGTAGCATGACAGTGTTGGATTATGTCACCAAATTTGAGAGATTGGCGAGGTATGCCACCGAGTTGATTGATACGGAAAGGAAGAAGATAACAAAGTTTTTGGAAGGATTGAATCCGATCATCATGAGAGATGTCATAGGCGTAGTACCTCCAGCTACATATGATGAGGCAGTCAAGCGGGCATACACCTTTGAGGATATTAACAATATGATTGTTCAGGATAGGAAGCAACAATATCAACAGCAGAATCAGAGGCAACAACAGGGCAAGAAGCCAAGGCAAGAGCAAGGTCATGTGAGGCAGGGTTGTGGACATTGTGGCAAGAATCATGAAACTCACGAATGTAGGAAGGCCATGGGTGCCTGTTTCAAGTGTGGGGCTATGAACCATTCAATCAAGGATTGCCCACTACTTCAGAATCAGGGGAACAGAAACCAGCAGCAGAGACAAGTAGCTCCTCAGAATCAAGCACCAGCTCAGAATCAGATGAGACCACCTCAGCAGCAGCAGCAGGCTAGGCCACCAGCACAGAATCAGAATGCTCGTCCTCCACAGCAGAACAGACAAGGCCAAGGAAAGGCAGAACCAGATACCGAACAGACTACAGATGCATGGACAGTTATACTATCTCAACCGTGCAGATGCTGAAGCTGCAGGAGACGTGGTAGAAGGTAAACTTCTTGTTTGTGGGGTAGAAGCCCAGATTTTGTTTGACCCTGGATCCACACATTCATTTTCATCCCCTAGTTTTGCTAAGTTGATTGATGCACCATGTAGTGAGTTAGATTATATCTTAGTAGTGACCACTCCAGTAGGGAAACAAGTTGTGTGTAGAAACCATTACCCTAGTTGTACAGTGTTGTTAGGAGATGTGAACTTACCGGCCAACCTCATAGTTTTGGACATGCATGATTTTGATGTTATTCTAGGCATGGATTGGTTAGAAGCATATCATGCCACCATGGATTGTTTTAGTAAGACTATCACATTTAGATTCCAAGGACCACAGGCAGAGTTGATATTTCAGGGGAACATGAGAAAATCTCAGGCAGGGTTTATTTCAGTGTTGAAGGCAACCAGATTAGTTCAGAGTGGGTGCCAAGCATTTATTGCGTTTATCACGGAGGATAAACAGTCCCAAGGGGTGGAGGATATCCCCATTGTGTGTGAATTTTCGGACGTTTTTCCAGAAGAAATCCCGGGTTTACCACCAATTAGAGAGGTTGAGTTCACGATTGAGCTCCTTCCAGGGACAGCTCCGATCTCGATTGCACCATATAGGATGGCTCCAGCAGAAATGGGTGAGCTAAAGCTCCAATTGCAAGATTTGTTGAGCAAAGGTTTCATTAGGCCAAGTGTTTCACCGTGGGGAGCACCGGTGTTATTTGTGAAGAAGAAGGATGGAAGCTTGAGAATGTGCATAGACTACCGGAAGTTGAACCATGTGACCGTGAAGAACAAGTATCCTTTGCCAAGGATAGACGAATTGTTTGACCAATTGCAAGGAGCAGCCTATTTTTCCAAGATAGACTTGAGGTCAGGATACCATCAGTTGAGAGTTAGAGACTCAGATGTCCAGAAGACAGCCTTTAGAACAAGATATGGGCACTATGAGTTCTTAGTGATGCCCTTTGGTTTGACAAATGCACCAGCAGTCTTTATGGCTTTGATGAACAAGGTCTTTGCACCTTATTTGGATCATTCCACAGTAGTATTTATTGATGATGTCCTTGTGTATTCCAAGAGTAAGAAGGAGCATGAAGAACATTTGAGGACAGTGTTGCAGCTCTTGAGGGATAACCAGTTATATGCAAAACTCAGTAAGTGTGAATTCTGGTTAGAGCAAGTCGCTTTTCTAGGCCACATCATCTCCAGAGAAGGTTTAGCGGTTGATCCAGCCAAGATAGAGGCAGTTGTTAGTTGGGCAAGGCCAAGCAGTGTGACAGAGATTAGAAGCTTTTTGGGATTAGCAGGCTATTACAGAAGATTTGTCCAAGGTTTTTCATCCATTGCAGCCCCGTTGACAAAATTGACTAGGAAGAATGTTCCATTTGTTTGGACCGATCAGTGTGAAACCAGTTTCCAAGAGTTGAAAGGGAGGTTAACCACAGCTCCAATCCTTACATTACCTTCGGGCAACGGTGGATTTATTGTTTATACAGATGCTTCGAATGTGGGACTGGGTTGTGTGTTGATGCAGGATGGCAAGGTGATTGCCTATGGCTCGAGGCAGTTGAAGGACCATGAGAAGAATTATGCGACTCACGACTTGGAGTTGGCAGCAGTTGTTTTCGCATTGAAGATGTGGAGACACTATCTCTATGGAGAGAAATTCGAGGTCCATTCAGATCACAGAAGTTTACAATATTTGTTCTCACAGAAGGATTTGAACATGAGGCAGAGAAGGTGGATGGAGTATATCAAAGATTATGACTTTCCAATTAAGTACCATCCAGGCAAGGTGAATGTTGTAGCTGATGCATTGAGTAGGAAATCAGTGGCTATGGCCAATTTGAGAGGAATGGGTGTCTTACAGCAGTTTGAGGAGTTGGGTGTAGAGGTACAAACCCTGAGATTGGGTGCGATGTTAGCGAACATGACAGTATCAGAACCTACCTTCATCCAGAAGATTAAGGAAAATCAGTTGCAAGACCCAGACTTGGCCAAGGTAGTAGAAGTTATTGCAGAACGCCCAGATTTCAAAATGGTGAATGGAATATTGTATTTTCGCGACCGGTTGTGTGTGCCAAGTGTGGATGATTTGAAGAATGAGATAATGAACAAAGCTCACAGTACGAGATATTCTATGCATCCGGGTAGCACGAAGATGTACCACAACTTGAAGAATAGATTTTGGTGGAACAACATGAAGAGAGAGATAGCAGCTTTTGTGTCTCGTTGTCTAACTTGTCAGTTGATCAAGGCAGAGCATCAGAAGCCTCCAGGTTTGTTACAGCCTTTGGAAATTCCGGAGTGGAAATGGGAGCACATTACCATGGATTTCGTCTCCGGTTTGCCTAATACTAAGAAGGGGAATAATGCAATTTGGATCATTGTAGATCGTCTGACAAAGTCTGCTCACTTTATTCCGATGAAGACAGGGAATATGATGCACATGGCACCACTTGCGAAGCTATTTGTTGATGAGATTGTTAGTAAGCATGGTCAACCCGTCTCCATTACTTCAGATAGAGACAGTAGATTTGTTTCAAAGTTTTGGAAAACTCTTCATGAGTCGATGGGTACCAAGCTCCAGTTCAGCATAGCTTATCATCCTCAGACCGATGGTCAGTCAGAAAGGACGATACAGACTCTCGAAGACATGTTGCGTGCTTGTGTATTGGATTTCAAGGTTCAGTGGGATGAATGCCTACCGCTTTGTGAATTTGCCTATAACAATAGTTACCACTCTAGCATCGGTATGGCACCTTTCGAGGCACTTTATGGTAGAAGATGCAGAACTCCGGTTTGCTGGGAAGAAGTCGGTGAACGTAGTTTTCATGGACCGACGATAGTTGGAGAGACAAGTGACAAGGTCAAGCTGATTCAGGAACGGTTGAAGATCGCCCGTAGTAGGCAGAAGAGTTATGCAGACACTCGCAGAAGAGAATTGCAGTTTCAAGTGGGTGACAAGGTGTTTTTTAAAGTCTCACCAACTAGGGGGACATTGAGATTTGGACAAAAGGGCAAATTGTCTAGAAGGTTTATTGGTCCGTATGAGATTTTGAGCAAGATTGGAGATGTAGCTTATAGACTGGCGTTACCGCCGGAATTCTCCGGGGTACACAATGTTTTTCACGTTTCGATGCTCAAGAAGTATGTCTCTAGTCCTGCACACATTCTACAACATGAGCCTTTAGAGATTCGGGAAGATGCCTCGTATGTGGAAAGACCGATCAAGATCATTGACACCAAAGAGCAAGAATTGAGAAACCGGACTATTCATTGGGTCAAGGTACTTTGGGAAAATCACGAGCCAGAGGAAGCCACCTGGGAATTGAGAGAGCAAGTGCAAAGGAAGTATCCACAGCTTTTACCAGAGGTAATTGTTTGATTTATTTGGTGGACCAAATATCCTAAGGGGTGGAGGATGTTAGACCCCGACCCAGACCAATCCGATTAGTGTGTGATTAGTATGTGTTTAGTCCTAAGTGGGTTTAGTTATTGTTGGGTTAGAAGTGATTAGTTTTAGTCTTGGATATAGCTTTGGTAATTTTGAGAACGTTTAATATTAGCTAGACACACTCAGGATGGCCTGAGTGCACGTGTGAGCTTGGGAAGATCGTATCGTTTTCCGTGTGAGTGTGGTTTTGATTTCATTTGAATGATCTTTTTATGTGTTACAACTTTCGTTTTAAGCCCATTCATGTTTGAAGCCCAAAAACCCAAGTTTTGGCCCAAAGAGGGTAAAATTGTCTTTCTTGCACAAATCTGGACACAATTTTCGAGATCTCAAAACCATGTCAAAAATATACTTTTTGGAAACTAGATATTTCGACGATCATTTTATCCTTCTTCGTCGAAGTCATCCGAGGCCCACAAGACCATGTTTTAGTCACTTCAAGTTCAAGCCAAATGGGGCCCATGAGTCATCACTTAATCCCCTTTCCCCTCCCTTTTCATTCATTTCCCAATCTCTGCAACTTTTGAGTCTAGGGCAAGAGAGAAAACCTCTTTTCTCCTTCATCTTCCTCACTTGGTTTGATCTAGCTAGAGAGCTTCAAAGGAAATTCTAAGACTACCATTTTCTTCATCTCCTTGCAAGCTCTCCATTGATACAAGTTTCTTGAGTTTTCAAGTTGGGCAAGAGCTCCTTTTTCTTCCCTCTCTCTTGTTTGACCTTCTCTAGGTAAGAGCTTCAACCCATATTTTTCATGGAGTCATTTTAGTTCCTTAAGATCATGTTTTTCATGTTTTCAAACCCTATTTGGAAAATGGGTTCCTTGTTTCCATTTTGAGTGAGTTTTGTGTGTTTTCTTGTTTTTGCTTGTAGTGTGAGATTAGCTTGTGTGAAGATCTTGGAGGAGAGTGTTTAGCATTTGGGCAAGGCAAGTAATCTCTATAGGATCATTGTGCATGTTTACTTTAAGCTACATTGTTGTTTGAGAAGTTTTGTACATGAATATGTTTACAAGTTTCATACTCATGATTTCCTTTGTGTTGGATGTTTTAAGTTTGGAAAAATATATGTCTTGTCCCTTGGAGAGTAAGTAGACTCAGGGAATATAAGTGGAATGAGAATGAATGGAAGGGAAGAAGAGAAATGTGAAAAATCTGTGCTGAAACGCATTCCCGTGCACTGGCGGTCAGCACAGCGGTCAGCTCGCGGCTAGCCGCCTGTGCCACTGCGGCTAACCGCAGGCTGACCGAACCCAGCGGTTCCTTTTCCAGAAGCTAGCATTTTCGCCTGGGTTCAGCGGTCAGCTCCGCGGTCAGCCCACGGCTAACCGCCAGTCCCACTTGCGGTTAACCGCAGGCCAACCGAGGATTTCGGTTCCTTTTCCAGAAGCTGACATCTCGACCATGTTTCACGGTCAGCTCCACGGTTAGCTAGCGGCTAGCCGCCTCATCCCATCACGGCTAACCGCTGGCCAACCGCGCATGCGGTTCCTTTTCCCGAGAGCTAAACACAGAATTTCATTCCAGCGGTCAGCCTGGCGGTCACCTTGCGGCTAGCCGCCAGACCCCAGTTCGGCTAGCCGACACCTGACCGCGAGGTGACCGAATTTGACAAGTTTCCTATTTTGAAGAGTTTTGCAAGAAGGAAAAACTAGAACATGTTAAGTGACCTCTAGCCTGATTTTGTGCACTCGAAACCCAAAATGTCTTTGAACTTCTGGGGCACCAATCCTTTCCTAAAATCCCACTATTTGGGTCTCAATTGAACAAAGATAAATCAAAGGTCCTTGCTTGTGCTTGATAGGCCTTGTGTTCGTGCTTTGGTTTTTGATATGATGAATATCATCGTGAACTTGTTTTGAAGTGTTAGTACAAGCTTGTTTTGAAGTTTTGTTAAGAAAAAGGGGATCACTTCCTAAGCGTGTTTTGCATAAATATTATGCCTCGTGCTAGTCGTGCTCGTCGTGTTGTGATAAGTGATTTCCCCCTTTTTATCTCGACGTGTTTGATCGTGCTTCGCGTGTTTTGTGCATTCATGAATTAAGTAAACACCACTGAGCTTAGACTGCCCTTTCGGTTTGATCCACTGTCTGGGGGTCTTTAAACATGTGGACTGTCTGCAGACTGGTCGTGTATTTATTACACATCGTGCGTGTCCGGTTCCGCGGCCGGAATTCCCGTCTTTGTGGGAAATCGTGTCGTGCTTATATTATGTATATCGTGCTTGTCGTGCGTGCTTGCTCTTTTCATTATATAAATGATAGAGAAAGGATGGGCTCTTTGTGGATTGTAACTATTCATGATATATTATGTACTCATGCTAGTTTGTTTTGTATCTCAGTTTTTGTTCGTATTCTTGAAAATGTATCTCAACCTTGTTAGTACTTCATACCAAAGAATTGCTTACATGTTTTCTCTAAATGTTATTGTTCATGTTCATGCCTACATTGATTACCTGCCAAACCGTCGTGTTTGACCCTTGTTTATTGGTGCCCAGGTGCAGGAGACGTTGCCTTTGAGGAGGAGCGTCAGGAGGAGGCTTGTGAGCCAACTCCCGTGAGAGAGTGGCAGCCCGACGATGTCATTTAGATGTCGGTCTGGTTCTCGAGTGTCGTCACCTTTAGCCTTGGGGTTTCTTTTGACTATTTTGAGAATGTATTGACCTTTATTGGTCTCTTATGGGTTGTACTAAACTTAACTTGTTTTTTTGTATTAGTCCTATAACTTGAATATTAATGGGAATGCTTGTTAGCTTCTTTCTATGATACCATGCCTTGTGATCATTTGTTATGGCACCCAAATGTTTTGTTGGGCTCATCTTGATGTGTTTTGCTACACGCTTCCGCATACTTGTACGTGTGAGCCAGATTCCGCATGTCTTTGGGAATCCTCACCGCGGGAACCTGTGGGAAAGCAATTAACAACACCGAATGCAATGCAACACTCGTCGCGGGCCCGGGATCCGTTCCGGGGTCGCGACACTGATCTCCTCTCTCCAATGAAGAAGAAGAAGGCAGCAATGGGTTGGGCGTGAATGGGCTTCTCACTCTCTCGTGGACTTGGACGGCCAATGGAGTTCCTTGAGGTTTCACGCCTAGGGTTTCTTTCCTATCTCTTGTTTCATGTATTCCACGCCCAGGGCAGTCCCTCTTATTTTATAAAGATCACATTCCTTTAAAGAGTGCTATCTCTAATAGGAATGACAATCCCTAAAATTAAGCAACCAGCCCCTTTAGTTGTGCAACACTTTCTAATTTAAAGATACTAAAAATTAGTAAGCTTTAATCATAGGAATTCTTACCCAAAGAGGAGTTGTTCCTTCCAAGTAAAGATACCTAGTCAAACTTGGAAACCTCACACAAGGGGGTCCACTTATGGCTGGTCCACAAGATAGATAAACACACCATGGCCCACAAGTTAATAATTTAGCTAGAGTTAAATTCATGTATGCCATCAAAGCCTATTTGAATTTAAACTCAAAATTATTCTTCCACAAAATTAATTCAACCACATATCATCTAATTAAATTAGGAAACCATGCCAATATAGGAAAGTGGCTAGAAGAGGGACCAAAAGACATATTTGCCCTTGGCTCCTAAAATGACCAAAATGTCCATGCTAACCCCATAGCAACATTAAGATCATTTTAACCCTAACTCATTCCACTAAAGAGTTATGGTTGCACTCCAGGGACAAATATTAAATTGCAAATTAAGCTCATCATAAACTGACGATTGTCTTTGACCTACCAAGTACAATGACCACAATGCCCCTCTATGTAACATCCATAATCAAGTAGGTTAACCGATGTACTATCTACCTTCTTGATCACATCTTATCCTTAGAACTTCATACCCTGGACTTAATCATCATCAGGATATCATTCTCTTGATCCAGGGAGCGACCCACAAGTTCAATACCCATATGGAACATCCATATACTAAGATCTTAGATTCTGATGATTAATTGGATAATTCTAAGGGGACGATCATTCCATCACACGATGGCATAGATTCCATATTGCATTTGCACGTCCTAACTAATCAAGCCCGAGCACCCAAAACACAGAGCTGTTGACCCATGAACAGGATCTCACCCATAGTGAATTAAAGTACAAGAACTCGACTTCGTCAGTTCATCCACAAATGCTCAAGATTAAGAGCACTGGTCACTCAGTAGCAAGAGGTGAATTGATCTCTCTCTGTGATAGTACTATTTTAGAGATCACACCTACAAGTGGTCCTGTTCAATGCATGACACATGCACTAATGAGATAAATCCGGAAAGGCCTCCGTGACTAAGGTAAGTCACCCTGAATACAGGAGAGTATCTCATTTTAACTTATACCAAGATGAAGTGCCCAACTCCATCTCTCAGTTATGAACAAGTTTATTGTTTCAAGTATCCATGACTCAGATCTTACTGTGTGTAGCCACTACACACCTAAGTCATTTACTCGAAAAAAATGGGCCTTACACAACCATACATATACACAAGTATTAAGAGAAAGATGTCATTCCATTAAATAACCAATAAATATCCAGTAACAGAGATGTGATTGCAGTCAGTGGGCTTTAGGGCATACACCAATCCCAACAGCTTCTTGTCATGTTTTCTTCAGGAGAATCTAGCCAATAAATGAGAAGAAATGTCAAGAAAAATGCAGGAGAAAACAGCGGCAAAAAAGACCAAAAAACAGCCGAGAAACAGTGACCAAAAGGGGACCAATCAGCATGGTCACCGGCGGCGACCATGTCCTATGGTCTCCGGTGACCTTGGCCCATGGTCGCCTCCGACGACCCTAGCCCATGGTCGCCCGATAACCATGGAAATCCGGGTCACCGGATTTGTCGCCGGGTGACCCGTTTTCTGCCCTTTTTCGCGTTTCGGGAGTTCCAGCTCCTGTGATTTCCTGAAAATCTGATTTTTGATGCTCGAAATCGACTGATCTCCATCTACATCTCGGATCCGTCATCAAGAGCATGAAATCATCATTGATCGTCCCAAGATCGCCAACCGGCTAACAAAAAAAATGCACTTTCTGTCAGACTGATCGAGAAATCGACAAGACAGATGTCACCGGCCCGCTGGTATCAACCAATGTCTGAAGTTGCATTGCCATCCGACATCAAACAACATGCGGATCCATCGGCGATCATCACAAGAAGAATTCCAAAAGACGCAGCGTGGCCCGCGACTCTTCAAATGCCCTGGCGACCATTTAATGTCGTTAATTGACCCGTTTATGACAACTTAATGCAGTTGTTAACCCATTATTTTGGACGGCCCAATCAGAATCAAGCAAATGGGAGTTACAAATCCAAGTAATGATGGCATTAAAACCATTAAACTCCCCTCATCATGGAGATTAAAGATGATTAAATGCCCATCATCTTCCACCGGCCAATCATAAGCCAAGAAAAAGGAGTTATATAATCAAGAATTAAAACTTGTAACTCCTCTCATTATGGGTCATCAATCCCATAAATCACCCATGGCTACCAAAAGCCTATAAAAAGGGGTCACTCCAAGAAGAAAGAGGCTAGACATACGCTACACACAACCCTTGGACTCGTCCGGAAAAATTCAAGAAAACTCTGAAGAATTCTCGAGGAAACCTTGCTACTCTGTCGCAAAAGAAGTACCACAAGGTCATTGAAGTCCCTTGGGGGGCCACCCCCCCAAGGTCTCCTCTCTCCTTCTATCCAACATGGCCTAAACGTGGCTTTTCAACCCATTTACTCGCTTTTTTATTGGATATAGGACCTTTCCTTGGTCTTTATCCTCTAAAAAACTGAGGTCCAAGCCAAGACAAAGAATCAAAGCATCAAGCGTTCTCATTTGAAGGACGATGGAGAAGTCCATACATGACTTGCGACCGTCAATCTGAACGAGTCCCCACAATCTCCTGAGAAGTCAGATACCTTTTCTTACTTTTCTTTATATCTTGTATTATTTGTAAAGAGACAAAAAAATCACATTTCTTGTCTTTCATTATTGATGAGATTTGTAAATCGCCTTTCATGGCACAAAATCGCCTCCTACGGCACAAAAATCACCTTTCATGGCAAACAAAAAATGAAATCGCCTCCTACGACATTTTAAAAATTGTCTCTTTCTCAAAATATATGTGCAATGGAAAGTTAGAAAAAAGAATTGATTTCCTTTCTACTTACGAAGGTGAATCTCCGGATCGCCACTTCAAATTCCAAGTAGAACAGAAAATCTGGCATACCCGTACAAAAAATGTTGATAACCTCGTTTTTCCTCCTCTGTCATCCTCCCGGCAGCCCCAGGGGTGGGAAGGAGAGGACGAAAGGTCGGAGCCCCCATCAAATTCAAGTATGCTCTTTTGGTCCATCTCGGGTACACACCTCCTAATGATTTGGTCAGGGCATTATTTAAATAAATAGGGATCATCCCAAAAATAGTATTTAGCCCTAGACAATAAGTGGAATTGGTCATTTTTTGACCAATTGCTTAGTGTTTTCCTGGTCACCAGATAGTTAACTATATTTGCATACCACGGGGTTATACTATCAATAAACAACAATTGCTCATCTAGGAAGGTTTCTAAAATCGGATAGTCATTAGAGGAATCAACAATCAAACGCGAAACATGGCCAGCTACCACGTCTTCAGACCCCTTTTTATCCCGTATCTCAAGATCAAATTCTTGAAAAAATAGTATCCACCTGATCAGCCGAGCTTTGGCATCTTTCTTGCTCAACAAATATTTCAATGCAGCATGATTAGTGAAGACAATGACTTTTGACCCTATGAGATATGATCTGAACTTATCCAATGCGAAGACGACAGCCAGCAATTCCTTCTCAGTGGTGGTATAGTTAAGTTGTGCGTGGTTAAGGGTCCTACTAGCATAGTAGATGTTAAACCCCGACCCAGACCAATTCGATTAGTGTGCGATTAGTATGTGTTTAGTTCTAAGTGGGTTTAGTCGTGGTTGGGTTAGAAGTGATTAGTTAGTTTTGGACATAGCTTTGGGAATTTTGAGAACGTCTAGTATTAGTCAGACACACTCAGGAAGGCCTGAGTGCACGTGTAAGTTTGGGAAGATCGTATCGATTTTCGTGTGAGTGTGATTTTGATTTCATTTGAATGATCTTGTTATGTGTTACAACTTTCGTTTTAAGCCCATTCGTGTTCGAAGCCCAAAAACCCATGTTTTGGCCCAAAGAGGGTAAAATTGCCTTTTATGCACAAATCTGGACACAATTTTCGAGATCTCAAAACCATGTCAAAAATATACTTTTTGGAAACTAGATATTTCGACGATCATTTTATCCTTCTTCGTCGAAGTCATCCGAGGCCCGCAAGATCGTGTTTGAGTCACTTCAAGATTCAAGTCAATGGGACCCATTTCCATAGCTTAAGTCCCTTCTCCCTCTCATTTCATTCATTCCCCCATTCTCTGCAATTTTTCTGAAGTTAGGGCAAGGAAACCCTTTCTCTCTTCTTCTCCATTCCCTTGCATGCTTTGGTTAGAGAACTCCAAATAGAATTCCAAGCTCTTCACCTTCTTCCTTCCCTTGCAAGCTCTCTATCCATACAAGTTCTTGGAGCTTCTTTTGGGACAAGCTCTACATTTCCTCCCTTCTTTCTTGTTTGGCCATTGTTAGGTAACAGCTTCAATCCTTGTATTTCATGAAGTCTTTTGGTTCCTTGAAGAGCATGTTTTCCATGTTTGCAAACCCTTTGGTAAAATGGTTCCTTGTTTTCAAGATTTAGTGATTGTGTGGTTTTTCTCTTGGGTTCTTGTAGTGTGGGATTTAGCTTGAGGAAGTGCTTGAAGAAGAGTATTGTTAGCTTTGGTCAAGGCAAGTGATCTCTATAGGAATGATGCATGTGTATTTGGATTTCATTGTATTTTAGAAATTGTGCATTTTTCTTGTTTATAAGCTTCATGGTTATGTTTTCTTTTGATTTGGATGTGAAATGGTGATAAATGAAACCTTGGTGAGCATGAAGGCTCAAGGGATGATATGTGGTTGATGGATGAGAAGAAGGAGAAGAATGTAGTGAAAGATGTGCAAAGGAAAGGAGATTTCTGCACTCAGCGAGCCCAGGCAGCAGCCTGTTCGCTCGAGCGACCCCTGGGTCCGCTCGAGCGAACAAGCCACTGTCTGCTATGGAACGAGGCAGAGAGTCGTTCGTTCAAAAGCATTTTATTATCCGCTCGAGCCAATATTCGCTCGAGCGAACGGTCTACGCCTTGAAATGTTCGCTCGAGCGAAGTGTCATCAACGTGGCAGGTCCGCTCGAGCGAACCTGCCAGATTCAGGAAGATGAGTTTTTCCATTTTGTGTATTTTCTTGAGGGTTGAAACTAGACTATGTTAAGGGTTTTAACTTGACATTGTGTAAATGGAACTTCGAAATGAAACCCAACTTCGGGGACACCAATTCTTGTATTTTCTGACGTTTGGGGTTTCAATTACACAAAGGTCAATTAGTAGCCTTAGCACATGCTTGTCAGATTTTGTATTTGAACTTCCGTCTTGGTACGATGAGTATAAACGTGCACTTGTTTTGAGTTTCAAGTATAAGCTTGTTTTGAAGTTTTGTTTCAAGAAAAAGGGGACCACTTCCTAAGCGTGTTATGCATAATTATTATGCCTCTTGCTAGTCGTGTTCGTCGTGTTTTGATAAGTGATTTCCCCCTTTTTATCTCGACATGCTTTGATCGTGTTTCACGTGTTTTGTGCATTCATGAATTAAGTAAACACCACTGAGCTTAGACTGCCCTTTCAGTTTGATCCACTGTCTGGGGGTCTTTAAACATGTGGACTATCTACAGACTAGTCGTGTATTTATTACACATCGTGCGTATCCGGTTCCGCGGCCGGAATTCCCGTCTTTGTGGGAAATCGTGTCATGCTTATATTATGTATATCGTGCTTGTCGTGCGTGCTTGCTCTTTTCATTATATAAATGATAGAGAAAGGATGGGCTCTTTGTGGTTGATAACTATTCATGATATATTATGTACTCATGCTAGTTTGTTTTGGTATCTAAGCTTTGTTCGTATTCTTGAAAACGTATCTCAGCTTTGTTAGTACTTCATACCAAATATTTGCTTACATGTTTTCTCTAAATGTTATTGTTCATGTTCATGCCTACATTGATTACCTGCCAAACCGTCGTGTTTGACCCTTGTTTATTGGTGCCCAGGTGCAGGAGACGTTGCCTTTGAGGAGGAGCGTCAGGAGGAGGCTTGTGAGCCAACTCCCGTGAGAGAGTGGCAGCCCGACGATGTCATTTAGACGTCGGTCTGGTTCTCGAGTTTCGTCACCTTTAGTCTTGGGGTTTCTTTTGGTTATTTTGAGATTGTATTGACCTTTATTGGTCTCTTATGGGTTGTACTAAACTTAACTTACTTCCGTGTTAAACTTATAACTTGAACTATGTTTGGAAATGCCATGATAACTCTTTTCTTTGATGCTATGTCTTGTTATTAAATGTTATAGCACTTAAATATTTGGTTGTGCTTATCGTGATGTGTTTTGCTACACGCTTCCGCAATCGTGTACGTGTGAGTCAGATTCCGCGTGTCTTTGGGAATCCTCACCGTGGGAGCCTGTGGGAAAACAAAATCTTCAATAGTAGTAATCATCACCAAACCAACCAACGTCGCGGGCCCGGGGATCCGTTCCGGGGTCGCGACAGTAGATGACGTGAGGCAATTTGTCTATCCTCTGTCCCAATACAACTCCAAGAGCATATTTATACCAAAAACCCTAAAAATTTAAAAAATTCCAAAATCACTAAAAATCTGAACAAAAATATAAATTTTTTTCATGGATTTTAGCTTGAAGACTTATCATAGATACAAGTCCTAGAAACTTTTTACACATTTAGCCACATGAGTATAATCCAAGAGAAGAGCAAATCACTTCTGAGATACCCGAAAGAATCATTAGTGGAGATTAGAACCCATTGAGCGATTGAGCCTATTTATATCCGTTTGGGTGAGGACTCTTCTGCGCTATTCCTGAGTAGAATGAAGAGCTACTCCTAGAGGTTCTTAGTCCAGTATTTCCGATCTCATAAGTGCTATTCCTTGTTCTAACCATAGAGGTGACAACAAAATGCGAAGAAACCTTGACTTGTAGCTTATGATGCATTTTTCTGAACTTAGGGGAAGATGATAGGCATTCTAAAGAGAAACCATGGCCAAAATTTTGAATCCACATATTTCATTTTATATCCTTAGTAGCCCTCTTGAGCCTATCTTACAAGAAACCTTCCTTCATTGACCCATGCTTCATCACCCACATATATATTATCCTTTTTGACCTATTGTTTTTTTAGAAGGGTAAGGATATATGATGAAAGGAATGATTTGAGCATTAGCGTTGAAGACTTCACATGGGCTATCAAAAAATAGATGTTTGAAAGTTGAAACCAAAGAAAAAAGTAGAAAAAAGGAAAAAAAACAGAGAAAAAATAGAAATGAGAACCAAAGAAAAAGATATGGGAAACCAAAGAAAATCAAGAACCAAAAAGAGATAGTGGAATAAAGAACATAAAGCAAAAGGAAGAAGTGAAGACAGTTGAAGACCTTCCTATGAAGACTTGAAGACCCTTACCTTCTCAAAAAACTTTAGTCATATTTAACCCTTATTCTACCTGTTAGACTCTAACCCCATTACAACCTATGAAAGACCTATTGGATTCTAAGAAAGGTTAGGGGTTGAATGAGTGAGAAGTTGAGTGAGCATTTCCACCTTTTATTGGTTATATCTTGCTCTATGAGATCAATCCTTCTAGACATAAGTCCCGTTCTTCATCAATTATGTGAGTCCTTAGCCTTGTTCAAACTCACATACTGAGAGTTAGTCAGTAAAATCTATGTGCTTCCATTGTTGAGAGTATGACCTGTAAGGCTGTAATCAAGGCGAAATGTATTCCAAATGGGATTAAGGTTGTGTGAGCTTCGACTTGAAGATTGCATGATTATTGGCTAAATACACACACATACACAGTGAGATTATGTATTGACTGACATAACTTCAGGAATTGGTTAGTATTTCTAACTTAGTACTCATTCTTATTAGCTTGCTAAAGACTGTTGGACATTAAAAATATTTTCTTTCCAAAATAAAAAAGAATTTTGTGGGATTTATTCGCTGAAAACCCTCACGTGACAAAACTCGTCCACTAGGGGAAACCTAGGGGTTTCAAGGCTTGTTGTACAAGCTAAGTGCAGCCGCGATTCCTGCGAAAGTGAGTTAAGATCTTTACCATATTTTATTGCATATAGTTTAGTTTTTCTTCATAGTTTTTGCTCAGGACTAGCAAAATGTAGGTTTGGGGTGTGATGAGTGTTAAATATTGCATATTTTACCCCTCATTAGTCCGAATTTTGTCGGCATCTCATACGCATATCATTTGCCTTACACAGAGATTTTATCGTTCTATCACATTAATGGATTATCGGATTATCATGTATTAATCCGATTATTTTTAGTGCATTTTTATGTAATTTCTCTTGTGTAGGTAGACCCCACGACTATCCAAACATTCTGGTTAGTGTCCCAAGCCATCAAGAAGAGATTTCAATAAAGAAGTTACATGAAGAAATCTTAGGAAGTATTGAAGAATTCCAAAATAAGAGGAGAAGACTTTATGGATAAAAGAAGTCATTTTATAACACAAAGGATAGGTTGGTGTATTGGTTAGAGCTTGGGTTGGTATGGAATATGTTATGGGTTCAAAACTCTCAACAATTGCATATTATTATTTTTCCATCCTACTCACCTCTCCACAAATCCATGTGAAAGGATATAAGCAAATCAAAAGCTTCCACCAACCAATCAAATTGAACCTATCCATGTGAAAGCAAAAGAGCCAATGAAAAGCCTCCAAATCAAATTCAAGCAATCCATGTGAAAGTAAATGAGTTCAACCAATCAAATTCAAGCAATCCATGTGAAAGTAAATGAGTTTCAACCAATCAAATGGAAACAATCCTTGTGAAATGAAATGAGCCAATCAAATGTCTTCAATGCTCTTATAAATTGGAATGCATTTGTAGGGGGGGGGGGGAGATCTTTTGACAAGTTAGTCTCTTTGCAATTTTTTTTTAATTTTAGATTGTAATTAGGAGCTTCTTTGTAACTAATCTAGAGAGACTGTGTCGCGACCCAGGACCGGGCCCGCGAGACTAATCCGAGATCGGGACTAAGTAATAAGTGATGAGATACACACATTTATTTAATTTCCCACAGGTGTCCGCGGCGAGGATATCACAACAACATAGTACATTTTTGTTTAAGTGCGGAAGCGTGTAGCAAATCAAATTAGAAATTCAACTCTAGTCACAAGATGATAACACGTGAATAAACCAAGTATCAGAATGAGCAATGATCACTAGTGTCGCGACCCCGAACCGGGAATCCGAAGGACGGATATGGGATCGGGACAATTACATCTGAAATGATGGTGAATAGATAACCACAACATCTGTTTAAATGATAACAACATACATTTATTTAATTTCCCACAGGTGTCCGCGGTAAGGATATCACAACCATAAATGAATATTTCTTTCAAGTGCGAAAGCGTGTAGCAAATCAAATAGTCAAACCATCCTTGGTCATAACAGCAATATCACAAGTATAAAGATACTGTATCAGAATGAGCAATGAACATTAGCATGTTACCCAAAGTAAGTTAAAGTTTATACAAATATCATTTGATTACATTTCCCCAAAAATAGAGGCCCACAAGGCCAATATAACAAAATGCCAATCCAAAGAATGGTTAAATAGTTTCCCCAAAATATAAAGTCTCTCATAGCCACCAAACGTCTACATGACGTCATTAGTACGCCACTCAACTAACTGTTGCGGTTCTACGACCGCCTCCTCCTGCTCCTCCTCGGGGTAACCAACAACGGGACCTGAGTACCAAAGAGTAGGTCAAACACGACGGTTTGGCAAATGGAGGAAAATACAACAACAATATGAAAATAAATGAATTTACCTTCAAAACATGTAAACCTGTTTAAATAACAATTTCTCTAAACAAGATAAAACATTTATTCCAAATACACATATGTAATGTAAAACATGTAAGGTGACCAAGGAAACGGGAAACAATCAAGATGGCAACCACACGAAGCTAAGTCCTCTATCACTAAGGTGATAGAGCAATAACTAGGCACTGATCTCAGTCACTCTAGGTGAGGAGAAACAGTGGATCTCATATAAATACATATACATATACAATACTATACATGACCACGGTAGCAAGCCGGGCATCGGGGACCACAGTAGCAATCTGCGGCATTGGGACAAGACCACGGTAATAACCGGGTAGCAGGATCCAAACTGTAGCTGGCGGGACAAGAGGGGGATCTCCAAGTCATTGGATCAGACCAACAAGGTTATCCAAGCTTAGTGGTGCCGACTAATAGGTCAAATAACAAATCGAGACATATGCAAGTAAATCAAGTACAATAAATAAACGGACAAGACGGGGGTGCTCAAGGGCACACTGTCAATTCATGTGGTGCAATGCACTTCAAGACAAGTAACTATTCCAAGTGTAATTCAATACTTTCGGGAAAACAAGGCATGTAGTATAAATCTCGGGAGCAATGAAATACTATAGAGCTTTTGAAATCTCAAGATAAGTATCAGGGTTCAAAACTAGTTCAAGGTCAATAGGGATCCCGTATGTCGATCTGATAATAATTTGGTACTCTTTGAGTTTGGGGACATTCCGGGCTCCTTATACACTTTGAATTTTCAAAACTTCGAATGACATCCTTGTGATATGGTTTCTTTCTCGAATGGCCTCATACAATGCCTAGTGAATCTCTTTTGGTCGACAAAGCTCAGCGCTCGAGTGAACCGGAGAGTTCGCTCGAGCGAGGAGCTCTCCGAAACCTGGGAAATTTCGGTCACCTGGCGGTTAGCCGCCGCTGGGATAGGCGGCTAGCCGCTGGCTGACCGCGGCTGGGCTGCAAAAATGCAGCTTACTGTAAAGCTAACCGCCAAGGTGCGGTCAGCTGGCGGTTAGCCGCCGCTGGGATGGGCGGCTAGCCGCAGGCTAACCGTGGAGCTAACTGAGTTTCAGGTGGAGAAGTGTGCTCTCTGGAAAAGCCACCGTGATATTTCGACTAGCTGGCGGTTAGCCGCCAGTCACCAGGCGGCTAGCCGGCAAGTGACCGCAGGCTGACCGCCAGGTGCGGGAAACACCCACTGTGTTCATATTTTGAGCCATTTCTCCTCCTCAAAACCATTCTCCCTACTTCCACTTAGTCCCTGCAATAAAATTGAGCTAAGAACTCCTCCAATACATCTATCTATACTTCTCCAAAACTCCAACTTGTGATCATTCATCACCTCATTCTTCCACATCAAGTCCAATACAAAGGAAGGAGGAAGGAAACCATTTCACAAACATTCATTTAGGATATAATCAAAAGACAATAAATGCTAAACCAACATGTTTACAAAACATTAAATGACTTAGCCAATATGCATTCAAGCATTCATTTCAAAAATAAATGCAAGCCAATAAATATGAGTGAAATGACAAGTCAACCACATTCCTCATGGAAACCATTGAAAGCTCATAAAAAATCAAATAATCCACTTGCCTTGTGTCTTCAAATCAAGAAATCAAACTCCTATTCTCTTCCAAGCCAAAGATCCAAGCTATAACAAAAATCCCCCAAAACAAACCCTAAAATGGGTCAAAACAAGAAATAGGAAGGGAAACCTTACAATAATGGAAATGAAGCTTCTCTAAGGTTAGAAGAATGAAAATCTAGAAGAAGGGAAGGATTACTTACTTTTAAGGTCCTCTAATGGTAAGAGTAAGCTCAATGAAGGTCTTGGAATGGAGGGTTTTCTTCACAAATGGTATCAATAGAGAGCCATGGTGAAGAGGAAGAAGAAGATGATCTCCATATCTTGATTGATGCAAGTTTGGTGTGGATTAGAGGTGGAGAGAGCAAGAGGAAGAAGAAAAGTTGCCAAAAGCAAACCCTAGGTTCTTTTTGTGCTAGAAAAAGGGAATGGGAAGATGGGTTCTCCTTATATGGCAAATGGGAATGGGTCCCACTACTAAAGACATTCAAGGGCTAAAATCTTGTCTTTCAAGGCTTCTAATGAATTCGACGAAGAAGAAAGAAATGATCGCCGAAATATCTAGTTTCCAAAAATTATATGTTTCACGAGTTTTGGGAATATCAAGTTTTGGGTACAAATTTTGTGTGCAATGACTGTTTTGCCCTCATGGCTATGAAATCAGGTTTCGAGATCTCAAACGGGGACGGGATCAACATGAAAGTTGTAGAGCTTATTAATACGAATAAAACGAGATTAAAAAAATGAATGCAAAAATCTCCGATAAATCCTTAAACATATGCAATGTCATGAAAAAGAAAACCCCAAAGGGTCCCACTAATCACAAGACAACCAAAACTCCCCAAAACTATATCAAAAGCTATTCCAAACCCAACTTAGCCACAAACACTAATCAAGTTTAGAACTAACACGAACTTAATTAGTACTAATCGGGTTCTCTCGGGTCGGGGTCTTACAACTAGCGCTTTCCCAAAAGAAATGTTAAAGTTTATACAAAAGATCATTTGATTACATTTCCCAAAAATAGAGGCCAACAAAGGCCAATATAAACAATATATAATTCCCAAAAGAATGATTATCCACAACCCAAAATGTTACGCATCTCCGATTACCGAATGTCTAAATGATATCATCGGCATGCCACTCAACTAGACGCTGCGATTCTCCGACCGCCTTCTCAAGCTCCGCCTCGGGATAGACAACGTCTGGACCTGAGTACCAAAGAAATGAATCAGACACGACGGTCTGGCAGGTGGGTGAAAAGACAAGAAAATATAATAATAAATGAATTTACCTTCAAAAGCATTTCAACCTGTTTAAATAATAATTTCCATAAAAGAGATAAATCACTTATTAAAAAAGAAGTAAGCAATGTAAATCATGTAAAGGTAACCAAGGAAACGGGAAACAAGCAAGATGACAACCACACGGAGCTAAGTCCTCTATCACCGAAGTGACAAGAGCATATCAAGGCGTTGATCTCAGCCACATGAGGTGAGGAGATTCAACGAAATAAATACACATACATATAATATACGAGACATGACCACGGTAGCGAGCCAAGCATCGGGGACCACGGTAGCAATCCGAGGTATCGGGACAAGACCACGATAATAACCGGGTAGCGGGATCCAAACTACCGCTGGCAGGACGAGAGGGGGATCTCCAAGTCGGTGGATCAGACCGGCAAGGTTATCTAAGCTTAGTGGTGCCGACTCATAGGTCAAATAACAAAATCAAAACATTTGTAAAATACATCAAGTGCAAGTATGTAAACAAGCGGGACGGGGATGCTCAAAGGCACAACTACCATTTTATGTCGGGCAATGCACTTCGGAACTAACAACTATATCAAGTACAATTTCAATGCTTTCGAGAATAACAAGTCATGTAGTGTAAATCTCGGGGCAATGAAATACAAATGAACCATTGAAGTTTTGGGTAAAATATCAGGTTCAAGATTTGTTTCAGGTGAATAGGGGTCACGTATGCCAGTTAATAACAACTTGGTACTCTTTGAAATTGGGGACATTCCGAGCTCTTGATACACCTTAGGATTTTCAAAACTTTAAATGAAATCTTCATGATGTGGTTTCCTTCTCAAACGGATATCAAATCATAAGAATGAGTCTACTCATCATAATAAGGCTCCCTACAAACCTCCCTCGATCATTTAAACATTTCATTTGTGCTCCCAAAATAGCCCCAAATGAACAGTACCCATCGCTCGAGCGAACCTGGAGTTCACTCGAGTAGTGAGCTCTCTGGAATGACTACTTGGGTGGGTTCGCTCGAGCGAAGTTGAGGTCACTCGAGCGAACTCATCCAGTTCAGGTTGGCTCGAGCGAAGTTTCAGTTCGCTCGAACTAACCATTCTCTGGAATGAGTTCTGAGAGGGTTCGCTCAAGCGAACCAAGGTTTGCTCGAGTGAATTGTCCTCTGGAATGGTTCGAACCCTTTTCTGGACACTTTGCCCAAGCAACCTGTCAAGTTCGCTCGAGCGAACTGTCCATAAACTGGTTCCGGGACAATTCTTCTCCTCTCTTTTTCATCCTATCACAACCCCCTTTTTGGCCCCTTGTATACACCAAATTAGGAGCTCAAAACCTTATCTAAAGCAACATCAAATCTCCTACAACATCCATACCATCCTCCAATCATATCACATCCAATAATAAAGAAAGATGGAAAGGAAAACCACTACACACAAGAGTACATTTGAGCTAAAAACGAGAAATAAATGAAGGCTATGAACCAACACATTTCCAAGACATTAAATGCACTAGTAAAACCCTTTCATGAGCATCTATTCTAAATCAATGCAAATAAATAAATGTGAATGGAAGATGACAAAACCGACCGACCACATTTCTCATAAAACTATTTAATGCACATAATATCAAATCATCCACTTGCCTTAGGTCCAAGCTAAACAATAACAAGCTCTAAACACCTCCAAGCCAAGATCCAAAGCTACAAGAAAAACCCCCAAAACAAACCCTAAATGTGTCAAAACAAGGAATAGAAAGAGAAAGCTTTCAATAATGAAAAGGGAGTTTCTCTTAGGCTAGAAAGACACATATAAAAGAGATGGGAGGGATTTCTTACTTGAAAGTTCTTCAAATGGACAAGGCTAACATAAAGAGGGTCTTGGAATGGGAAGTCTTCTTAAAAAATGGTATAAATGGAAAGCGTCAAAGATGGTGAAGAAGATGATGACAACCATTTAGCTAATGATGCAAGTTGATAGTGATTTGTAGATGGGAAGAGCAAAAAGGAAAAAGGGAAAAGAGAAAACCCTAGATGGGAAAGGCTTTTGTGCTGGAAAAAGGAAAAGGGGAAAAGGAAGAGGAGTCTCCTTATATACAAGTCAAGAGTGGGTTCCACCACTAGAAATCTTTGTGGGCAGAAATCACAAAAGGAACCCCCAAAGGACCCACTAGTCACAAAGACACTCAAAATTCCACAAAGCTATGAAAGAGTTATTTTAATCCCAGCTTAGTCAAAATATACTAATCACGCTTAGAACTGAAACACCACTTAATTAGTACTAATCGAGGTCACTCGGGATGGGGTCTTATAGAGTGTGTGTAATTAAAGATCATTAATGAAGATTTGGAGCTTTTTCTTGATGTTTTGTGGCTAAAGCTCTTGGATTAGGCTCTCCTTTCGAAGTAATGTTATTAGTTCAATTTTATGTATGTTTTAGTTAAAATTCCCTACTTGTGCCTTAATTGATTAGTAGATTTTATATCTAATTGTGCTAATCTCTCTCTTTTCTCATGCTCTATCTCTACACTTGATGCTTGGATAATCTCAATTGATGCTTTGTAGTTGGATTAAGTTCTCGCACATAGCATGTTCTAGAGCCCTTATCTTTGATCTTTTGTAGCTTGATTTTGATGATTAATTGTTAGGGTAGTGTCGCGACCCCGGAACGAATCTCGGACCTGCGACGTTGTTTTGTTGTTTTCCCATAGGTTTCCGCGGTGAGGATTCCCAAAACACGCGGAATCTGTCTCACACGATCAAATTTGCGGAAGCATGTAGCAAATCACATCAAGATAAGCACCAATAAAATTTTAAGTGCCATAACAAATTAATATCAAGACAGAATATCACAAGAAGGAGTTAACATGGCATTCCCATCATAATTCAAGTTATGAGACTAGCATAAAAGGTAGTTAAGTTTAGTTACATCCCATAAGAGGCCAATAAAGGCCAATACAATTCTCAAAATAACAAAAGAACCCATGAAAAAATGAAGCGCAACTCAAGAACCCGCCCAACGTCTAGTTGACATCATCGGGTTGCCACTCTCTGACCGGGGGTGGCTCAAGAGCCTCCTCCGGACGCTTATCCTCAAAGGCAACATCACCTGCACCTGGGTACCAACATACAAGGGTCAAACACGACGGTTTGGCAGGTAATCAATTTAGGCATGAGCATGTAAGAAGTAAATGTTTAAAGAAACATATTAAGACATTTAACTGAATTGGAAACAGTTACATGACTAAGGTACATTCCAAAATACGAGCAAAGCTAGCATGAATACTTATATTATCATGAATAGTTACAATCTACAATGAGCCTATCCTCTCTCTATCATTTATAATGAAAAGAGCAAGCACGCACGACAAGCACGATATACATAATATAATCACGACACGATTCCCACATATACAGGGATTCCGGCCGCGGGACCGGACACGCACGATGTGTAATAAAATACACGACCAATCTGCAGATAGTCCACATGTTTAAGGACCCCCAGGCAGTGGATCAAACTGAAAGGGCAGTCGGCGAAACACGTCTTAAACCAAATCAAGCTTAAAGGGGCAAATCATTTATCAGAACTAAACAAGACACGACTAGCAAGAGGCATAAGTATATATATTCATAACGCGCTTAAGAAGTGATCCCCTTTTTATCATTGAAACAATTTTCAAACGAGCTTATACTTAACTACAAAACGAGTACACGATAATACTTGTTGCATCAAAACTAAAGTTTGAAAGCAAAGCCTATCAAGCGTATATAAGGACCATTGGTTGACCCTTGTGTAATTGAAACCCAAATGTTAAAATTGCAAAGAGAATTGGGTGCCCCCGAAGTTAAAGACATCTCAGGTTTCAATCACACAATGTCAGGCTAAAAGCCCCATAACATATTCTAGTTTTCATTCCCGTAGAAATCCTTCTAAAACAGCTCATCTTGAAATTTCGGTTACCTCTCGGTCACCTGTCGGTCGACCGAGATGGGGTATGTCGGTTAGCCGACAGCTGACCGACGAGCTGACCGACAAATTTACCCAGGAAAATCTCAGCTCTCGGGAAATGGAACCGAACTGACTTCAGTTGGCTGTCGGTCGACCGAAGTGGAAATGTCGGTTAGCCGACAGCTGACCGAAATCTCTCCTAATGAAATGCAGGTCTCAGGAAATGGAGCCGAACTGAGTTCAGTTGGCCGTCGGTCGACCGAAGTGGAGATTTCGGTTAGCCGAAAGCTGATCGACACTGCGCGGACAGTGCATTTCAAGTTAGATTTTTACATTTCTTCTTCCTTTCTTCTTATTTCTCCTTCAACCTGCACTTCCCTGAGCCTACAAGCTCTCCAAGGGATTAAGCATACACATTCAAGAACAATTTAAAACATCTCATTCCCATTCTCCAATCTAAAACAAAATCCCCAAATTTTCCATTCAAGACATAGATTTCCAATGAAATGAAGAGAATGAAAAGGAAATGAACCAAATGCACACAAACTAACATCCATCCTAGATTGTTCACTTGCCTTAGTCCAAGATGTCACAAACCTTCTTCAAGCACTTCCACTCAAGCTAAGCCAAAGACTACAAAAATCCCCATGAAAACCATTCAAAACTCACTCAAACTTGAAAACAAGAAACCAATTTTCACAAAAGGGTTTGCAAACATGAAAAACAAGATCTTTAGGAACCAAAAAGGCTCCATTAAAAAGATAGGTTGGAGTTCATACCTAGAGATCCACAAACAAGAGAGAAGGAAGAAAATGGAGAGCTTGCCCAACTAGAAACTTCAAGAAACTTGTATCAATGGAAAGCTTGGGATGAGAGGAAGAAGATGATGGTCATGGAATTTCATTTGGAGTCTTCTAACTTGTGCATGCAAGAGAAATAAAGTGGAAGGAAAAAGGGTTTTCTCTTATTGGTGCTCTAGGGTTAGGGTTTGAGAGTGAAAAGAGGGAAGGAGGAAGAGTTGACTTTAAACACTTGCAAATGGGGCCTAAAGAGCCTAAACCTTGCATTGACAAAAACATGATCTTGCGGGCCTCAAATGAACTCGACAAAGAAGGATAAAATGATCCTCGAAATATCTAGTTCCCCAAAAGTATATTTTTGATGTGGTTTTGTGATTTCAAAATTTGTGTCCAGATTTGTATATAAAAGACAATTTTACCCTTTTTGGGCCAAAACTTGGGTTTTGGGCTACAAACATGAACGGGCTGAAAATGAAAGTTATAACAAATAATGAAACCATTCAAATGTAATCAAAATCACAATTAAAAATAGAAAACCAATAGATTCTCCCAAGCTTACACGTACACTCAGGCCTTCCTGAGCGTGTCTGACTAACACTAAACGTTCTCAAAATTCTCAAAGCTATATCAAGGACTAAAGCTAATTATTTCTAACCGAACGATAACTAAACTCACTTAAGACTAAACACACACTATTCAAATTCGTCTGGGTCGGGGTCTAACATCCTCCACCCCTTAGAATATTTGGTCCACCAAATAAAATGAACATTTACCTCTGGTAAAAGCTGTGGATATTTCCTCTGCACTTGATCTCTCAATTCCCATGTGGCTCCCTCTGGCTCGTGAATTTTCCAAAGTACCTTGACCCAATGAATAGTTTGATTTCTCAATTCTTGCTCTTTGGTATCAATGATCTTGATCGGCTTTTCCACATACGAGGCATCTTCTCGAATCTCCAAAGGCTCGTGCAGTAGTATATGTGAAGGCCTAGAGACGTATTTCTTGAGCATAGAAACATGAAATACGTTGTGCACCCTAGAGAGTTCCGGCGGTAACGCAAGTCGACATGCGACATCCCCAATCTTCCTCAAAATTTCATACGGACCAATAAATCTTCTTGACAATTTGCCTTTCTGTCCAAATCTCAAAGTTCCTCTAACTGGTGAGATTTTCAAGAACACTTTGTCACCCACTTAAAATTGCAATTCTCTTCGGCGAGTGTCTGCATAATTCTTCTGCCTGCTTTGGGCGATCTTCAAACGTTCCTAAATCAACTTGACCTTGTCACTTGTCTCTCCAACTATTGTCGGTCCATGAAAACTACGCTCACCGACTTCTTCCCAGCAAACCGGAGTTCTGCATCTTCTGCCATAGAGTGCCTCGAAAGGTTGCATATCGATGCTAGAGGGGTAGCTACTGTTATAAGCAAACTCACAAAGTGGTAAGCACTCATCCCACTGAACCTTGAAATCCAATACACGTAACATGTCTTCGAGAGTCTGTATCGTCCTTTCTGACTAACCATCTGTCTGAGGATGATATGTTGTGCTGAATTGGAGTTTGGTACCCATGGACTCATGAAGAGTTTTCCAAAACTTTGAAACAAACATGCTGTCTCTATCTGAAGTAATGGAGACGGGCTGACCATGTTTACTAACGAGTGGTGCCATATGCATTATATTCTCTGTCTTCATCGGAATGAAATGAGCAGACTTTGTCAAACGATCTACAATAATCCAAATTGCACTATTTCCCTTCTTAGTATTCGGGAAACCGGAAACGAAATCCATGGTGATGTGCTCCTATTTCCACTCTAGGATCTCTAACTAGCAAACCTTGGGGCTTCTGATGTTCTGCTTTAATCAACTGACAAGTCAGACAACGGGACACAAAAGCTGCTATCTCTTTCTTCATGTTGTTCCACCAAAATCTATTCTGTAAATTGTGGTACATCTTCGTGCTACCCGGATGTATGGAATATCTTGTGATGTGAGCTTCATTCATTATTTTACTCTTCAAGTCATCCACATTTGGCACACACAACCGGTCACGAAAATACAGTATCCCATTCACCATCTTGAAATCTGGACGTTCTGTGATATGTTCTACTATCTTTGCCAAGTCTGGGTCTTGCAACTTACTTTCCTTGATCTTCTGGATGAAGGTAGGTTCCGATACTGTCATGTTTGCTAACATTGCACCCAGCTTCAGGGTTTGCACTTCCACACTCAATTCTTCAAACTGCTGCAAAACATAAATTCCTTTCAAACTGGCCATGACCACTGATTTTATGCTCAATGCATCAGCTACAACATTCACTTTGCCTGGATGATACTTGATTGGGAAGTCATAATCCTTGATATACTCCATCCACCGTCTGTCTCATCTGTGAGAACAAATATTGTAAACTTCGGTGATCTGAATGGACTTCAAATTTCTCTCCGTAGAGGTAATGTCTCCACATCTTCAAAGCAAAAACAACTGCCACCAATTCCAAGTCATGAGTTGCATAGTTATTCTCATGATCCTTCAATTGTCTTGAGCCATAAGCAATCACCTTGCCATCCTGCATCAATACACAACCTAGTTCCACATTCGAAGCATCTGTATAAACAATAAATCCGACGCTGCCCGATGGTAACATACGAATTGGAGTTGTGGTTAACCTTCCCTTCAACTCTTGAAAACTTGTTTCACATTATTCAGTCCAAACAAATGGGACATTCTTTCTAGTTAATTTTGTCAACGGTGCTGCAATGGACGAAAAACCTTGGACAAATCTTCTGTAATAGCCTGCTAACCCCAAAAAGCTTCTGATTTCAGTCACACTGCTTGGTCTCACCCAATTAACAACTGCTTCTATCTTCCCTAGATCAACTGCTAAACCTTCTCTGGAGATGATGTGGCCTAGAAAAGCAACTTGCTTTAACCAGAATTCGAACTTACTGAGTTTTACATAAAGTTGGTTGTCCCTCAAAAGTTGTAACGTTATCCACAAATGCTCTTCATGCTCCTTCTTACTCTTGGAATACACAAGGACGTCATCAATGAATACTACTGTAGAGTGATCCAAATATGGTGCAAAGACTTTATTCATAAGAGCCATAAAGACTGCGAGTGCATTTGTCAAACCAAAGGGCATCACTAAGAACTCGTAATGCCCATATCTTGTTCTAAAAGTCATTTTCTGAACATCTGAGTCTCTAACTCTCAACTGATGGTACCCCTGATCTCAGGTCTATCTTGGAAAAATAGGTTGCTCCTTGCAATTGATCAAATAATTCGTCTATCCTTGACAATGGATACTTGTTCTTCACGGTCACATGGTTCAATTTTCTATAGTCAATACACATTCTGAGACTTCCATCTTTCTTTTTCACAAACAACACTGGTGCTCCCCAAGGTGAAACACTAGGGCTGAGGAAAAGAAACAAATGAGGTCGATACCATACGCTTCGGCTGTTGGTAGCCTTATGTATGCTATGCTATGTACTAGACCGGATATCTGTCATGCAGTGGGCCTAGTTAGCAGATATCAGTCTAACCCAAGACCTGAACATTGGACTGCTGTAAAATATATTCTCAAATGTTAGTTTTATGGTCTCAATACCAAGAATATGATGTAATAAATTGATTAATTTCTTTATTTATCATTACAATCATGTTTTCCTTTCATGAGATGAATGGTGTTTAATTATATACTTGCACATGACCAATACAAGTGACATAATGGTTCATGAGATGAACCGGAGTCCACAAGTATACTAGATGTAATACTTGTGTCTGGATGAGATCCACATACAGGAGACATGTATTGCAAATCTTATACTTAAATATCTTCACAACCAGTGATGAGATTGAGCATCTTATCTGACAAGGTTGCAGCACTTTGATCACTATGAGATAGTGTGATTTGTCTCGATCATCGGAATGTAAGATTCTGGATCATGGTGCTAGTACATTAAATGTATTGAAGGACCACGAGATGCACCTTATATACACTGTCTTCACTTTAAGGTTTGCTCTCATAATTCCCTGGCAATAGGCTCTCAATCCTGAGAAATTGATGAACTCAAGTTTCTATCTATTCATTTGCTTTGAGTCACCAATGAGTGAGGCCAATTGTAGGTCAATACCTCGGTGATTTGGGTATGTGGTAGTAGAGTTGTGGGAACATTCAATGGTCAAGATGGAATCTATCTTTAAATATCCCCTTGTGCCAATTAATGGATTTATCATTGGTAAGTGCGCACCCATTCCAATTAAGAGTTAATTGGATCGGTACCAAATGATCATTATAATTAATTGGGGCTCAAGGATAATAAGATATGGATCTAATTTGGTGGACAGGTCCAATTGATCCATGGATATAGATTCCATTGTAATAGGGAAGTTTAGGATCTTCATTGTAATATATTCCTAAGACTGGAGTGCAGTTGCATTTATATAGTGGAGTTATTTGCAATTAACTGTGGGCCCGGATTGCACATGAGATGTGGGGTCGCGTGTCCCAGTTGGAGCCAGCTTTCTAAGGAATCCCTAGTGGTCCCCACGCTAGCCCAAGTTATTAGAAAGATACTAATTCTACTTGAACTCTAATAGGAAGGTTACTATTTCTATTTGAAGTGAGACTTCTAATAGTGGTAATAGTAAGTTACTAATTATTAATGGAAGTAGGACTTCTATTTTAATTAAAAAGGAGAAAGCTACTAATTGTTGTGGAAGTGAGACTTCTATGGCAACTAGCAAGGGATAAGGTTACTATTTTGTAATGGGAGTTAAACTTCTATTTCAAATAGGTAAAGAGGTGGAATTGAGGCCTATATAAAGGGGAATTAACTCCTCTTGGACGTACATAACAAAGAGAGCATACCCAGCCCCTTTGTGCAAGTGTTGCACAACTTCTCTTCCTCTTTTAGTTCTCTTCTCTTTCTCTTCTACTTCCTTAGAGTTACTAGTTGGTTTTTCTCTTGAAGTTTCCACCAATCTTCTTGAGAAAAGAGATCTAATACGGGTCATAGCGTGGAAGATCAAAGGGTGTTGGAGATTCTGATTTGATTAAGTGAAAGCATTCATCATCAAAGGAAGAGATCAACTTCTCCATTAGAGCACTACTAAGCTCCAAAGGTATAATCTACATCTTTGTATGTTGTAGATTTCGTGGTTGCATGTTTAGGTGTTGTTTTCTATCTTCTAGATAGTATATATTGCTGTACATGATTTATGAGTTTGAGGGTTTGCATCCTGGATTGGGTCTTGTTGCCTTCTAGATAGTTGATTCCTGCATTAAGTGGATCAAAAGTTTTTGAAACCTATCTGGATGGCCCACCTATTTTCCATCACATAACGCTACGGCTACGTTGCAGAACGTACTAACAGATAAGATGGGCGCCGGATTATGATAAGGGGCTAGCCTTATCAGGCGATCACGTCCACATTAATACGAGGATTCGGTGCATGATCCAATGGGATGTTGCCTCCACCTACCGCCATTAAGGAAGCAGGGCATGGGGCAACGAGACAGTGCCTCTACCTACCTCCATGGGAGAAACCTCTCTCTATATATATGCATGAGGTAAATCCACAAATGATATACTATCATATACATCCTTACTCTGCAGTCTCTCTTTTTCCTTACTCACCCATCCTTTGTCTAGTGATTGCACTAACTTAGGCTTCGGAGTGCCCCCGGCTGATAGCAGCCCAGGCCTCTGACCTTTCTTTTCCTCCTTCCCTTTCAGGTCCCAGGCGGTTAATCTTTCCCAAAGGAGTTTTACAAGCAACATCAGAGCTTATTATCCATCTAACCAAGTCCGTAATATTTAGGCACTTACAATTGGCGCCGTCTGTGGGGAACGATTAAACAAATCTACAAAAATCATGCCTCCAAAGACCAGAAACGGCGAAGGTACGTCGAAGACCCGAAAGGACTAATCGTTACCACCTCCGATGCCACCACCAGAGTTCCCACCGCCACCGGTGTTTCTGCTATTAGGGTCACAACCTCCGCCACTCCAAGATCCCCCTCCAAAAGGGAGATATGGCAAAAAATCTGCAGCGTTGAGTATAGAAGGAGATGGTGATGCTGACAACGCCCTCGTCACTGACATCAGGACCCAGAACCTTATCATCCAAGAGCAGGATGAGCTGATTCGTCAACTCAAGAGGCAGCTCAAGGAGAATAAGAAAGCTTGGGTACCGTCCCCCAGACGGAACCCTCGGCTGATCAGGACTTAAGGCAAGTCATGACCAATAAAAGAAAAGACCGAGGTGACGAAAAAGGTTCGAGCAGCAGCCGTCTGCATGGAGACTCGAGAAGATCGCGCCAGGAGCCAGAGTAGCCGAAGCCAAAGAATGGTGAAGACCTAGGAGAATGGCTTGACCGCCATGTCAAGCAGACGATCTAGCACAACATGGCAGAAGTTGGCCTCGTCCGAGACCGACTAGACGCCTACGACGCCGAGGACCAGGGCATGTCTCCCTTCTCTCAGGAGATAAAAGACTTCCTTCTCCCTGAGAGATTTAGTGTCCCGAGATTCATCCTCTAAGACGGAGCCTCGGACCCGCAGCACATCTTCGACACTTCACCAAACGGATGTCAGTCTGGGGCGACGTCGGTCCCTTGAACTGTAGAGTCTTCTCTTCCAGTTTAGGCGACCTCCCCCTCAAAAGGTTCTACGCACTTCCGGAGGGATCGATTTCAAGCTGGCAGCAGCTTCGAAACTCCTTCGTGGAGAAGTTTCAGGCGCACCGAGTCATCCCAAAGACAGGTGGCAACCTCATGGCAATCCGGATGAGGCAGTCTGAAAACGTTACTCAGTTCGCCAAAAGATTATGGACCATCTATAGCCAGATTGAAGACGCCAATGATGAGGTAGCCATCATGTGCTTCCAGCAAGCTTTGCTCCCAGGTAATATCTCTGCAAAGACCTGGTTCGATCCCCCGTAGTCACAATGAAAGCATTGATGGCTAGGGTGAACCGGTTCATTGAACAAGAAAAGGATGAGGCTCGAACTCATGAAAGCTTCGGCCTCTCGCTGGAAGACCGGCCCCCCAGAGGAGACAAAAAATTCTCCAAGAGGGAACCAAACAGGAAGAAGGCCTTGACAAGCTCGGCAACCTTCTCGGCCTCCACCTCTGGGGGCAACAGGAAGTCTAAGTTCAAGCCAGTCAAGCCAGTCGTCGATTCCTACAGGGCTGTAAACACAATCTTCAAGTAGCCCATCTATAAGCTCCTCAGCAAGATCAAAACGGAGCCCTACTTGAAATGGTCGCAGCCGATGAAAGGTGATTGATCCACCCGGGATCAGGGCAAGTTCTGTACCTACCATAAGCAGAATGGGCACAGGACCGAGGACTGCATGGCCTTCAAGTCCCATCTCGAGAAGCTCATCAAGGATGGGCACTTGAAAGATTAAAAGGTGGAAGGGTCAACCGAGTTCATCAACGCCGACCTGATGAGGATCAGGATAGTGAGAGCCGGAGGGCATTATCAACGTCATTCACCTGGCCCCCACTCCTAGAGGGGGTAACCAAGCTTGTGTCGAGGCCAGGAGGGCTTAACACGGCAAACAGGTGATGTCGGCCGAGCTGGAACCTTCCTCTAAGAAGGCTCGAAAGGAGAGACCCAAAATCTGGTTCTCGGACGAAGACCTTGAAGGAGTCCAACTCCCCCACAACGGCCCCCTAATCATCACCCTGAGGTTGAAGAACTTCAAAGTGAAGAAAATTCTTGTGGATCTTGGGAGTTTGTCTGAGATCCTCAATTTTGACTGCTTCAAGAAGCTTGGTCTTAAAGAGGAAGATTTACAGGAATCTCGCACTCCCCTAGTGGGCTTCAGTTTAAAGCCAGTGTACCATAAGGGAAAAGTCTCCCTAGATGTCCAAATCGGAGGCGCCTCCATGACAACCGACTTCCTGGTGGTGGATGCACCATTCCCATATAATGCAATCTTGGGGTGGACTTGGCTGCATAACATGGAAGCAGTGCCCTCCACCCATCACCAAATGCTCAAGTTCCCGTTGGAGAACGCGAGCGGTCGAGTTGAGGTGATCACAGTACGGGGAGATCAGCAAATGACCAAACAGTGCCTGATGGTTGTGATGCCTGGCGAAACAGAACCACAGCAGGTACATATGGCCGAACTCAAGGCTGAGCTTGGGGACGTCGGTCGATCAGCAGAGCAGAAGAGTGTTGAAGATCTGACCGAAGTCAGAATAGATCCCGACGACCCTGAGAGATATTTTCTTCTCGGGAGCCAGCTCCCCGAAGATGAAAGGTCTGAGTTGCTTAACTTCTTGTTGCAGAACAAGGACGTTTTCGCCTGGACGCCATACTAGATGATAGGCATCGACCCCAAGATCATGTGCCACAAACTGAACGTGGACCCCAAGCACAAACCCATAGTACAAAAAGCTCGCAGAATGGGGGTCCCACAAACAGAAGCAGTGATCGAGGAAGTCGAAAAGCACCTGAAGGCCAAGGCTATCCGAAATGTGCATTACCCAGAATGGTTGGCCAATACAGTGGTGGTTAAGAAGAAGAACGGAAAGTGGAGGGTCTGTGTGGACTTCACCGACCTTAATAAAGCTTGTCCTAAGGACAGCTTCCCACTCCAGAAGATCGACCAGATGATCGACGCCACTGCTGGACATGATAGGATGAGTTTCCTCGATGCCTACCGAGGTTACCATCAGATTCCGATGCACGGGCTTGACGAAGAGAAGACCGCATTCATAACACCTAGATGCATCTACTGTTACAAAGTGATGCCCTTTAGATTAAAAAATGCAGGAGCAACTTACCAGAGGCTGGTGACAAAGATGTTTCAGGCCCATCTCGGAAAAATAATGGAGGTCTACATTCACGACATGGTTGTCAAGTCTAAAAGGTCACAAGACCACTTAGTGTACCTGAGTCAAACATTCACCATTCTCAAAGAGTTCCAGCTCAAGCTGAACGCTTCCAAGTGTGCATTCGGTGTCGGCTCCGAAAAATTCCTGGGAAGCCTGGTCATTCGAAGAGGAATCGAAGCCAACCCAGAGCAGATCTCAGTGATCTGTGCAATCCAGAGTCCGACCTCGGCGAAACAAGTCCAAAGGCTCACAGGAATGGAAGTTGCGCTAAACTGCTTCATAAGCCGAGCTTCGGATAATTGTCGCCCCTTCTTCCAGCTTTTGAAGAAAAGCTCAAAGTTCCAATGGACTCCGGAGTCGACAAAGCTCTACAGGAACTCAAAGCCTACCTGTCTTTGCCACCCCTGTTGTCTACACCGAAACAGGGCGAGATACTTTTCCTCTACCTGGCCGTCTCGAATCATGCAGTGAGCTCGGTATTAGTCAAAGAAGAAGGCAAGCACCAGAATCCTATATACGATACGAGCAAGATCCTGCTTGACGCCGAGACCAGGTATCTTCCACTTGAAAACCTTGCATTAGCACTCGTTAGTGCCTCTCGCAAACTCTTTCATTACTTCCAGACTACACAATAATGGTTGTTACAGAACATCCGCTTAAGTCCCTTTTCAGAAAGGCAGACTTCTCTGGAAGGGTTTCTAGATGGGCCGTCAAACTGGGCCAGTACGATATCCAATATCAAGCCAGAACGACGATCAAAGCCCAAATTTTGGCAGATTTCATTGTAGAACTCACCTCTCCTAGTTCGGCACCGACATAGCTTGATACCGAACTGGGAGGCAATAAGGATGATGAGGTTACCAAAATAGAACAAGATTGATCTTGGAAGTAGTTCCTTGATTCAGCATGGAAAGTCTTCGTCGACCGATCATCAACCTCCAAGAGGGCTGGTGCTGGCATTGTGCTACAATCTCCAGAAGGCCTTGTCATCGAGCAAGCCTTGACACTCAACTTCAAAGCATCCAACAACGAAGTCGAGTACGAAGTATTGATCGCAGGACTCAGTAGCACTAAAATCCTAGGGGCACGACAACCGGTGGTCTTCAGCGACTCTCAGTTGGTGACGAGCCAACTGAGCGGAGACTACCAAGCTCAAGACGAAAGGATGGCAGCCTACTTGGCACACGCAAAGTAGCTCCTCTCCCAATTCTAAAAAGCCGAAGTCAAACAGATCAGCAGGGAATCTAACTCCCATGCTGACGCTCTCGCCAATCTAGCCTCTGCTGTCGAGGCCGGAAGAAAAGAACCGTTGAGGTTGAAACACTAGAAAAACCAAGTATATGTTGGAAATAGGTGGGCCTCGTGGATAGGTTTTCAAAACTTTTGACCCACTTGACTCAGGGATCAAGTATCCAAAAGGCTATCAAACCCAATCCAGGATCCATGTCCTCAATCTCAGCCATCATGATCAGTAAATAAACCTATCTAGAAGATAATACAGCAGCCAACAAGCATCCATAAAAAATCTACAACATGCAAGGAAGTAGATTATACCTTAGGAGCTCGGTTGTGCTCTAATGGAGAAGTTGCGTCTTTCTTTGATGATGAAACTCTTTTACGTATCAAACAAGAATCTCTAAGACCTATTGATCTTCCACGCTATGACCCTCTAATCAGAATCTCTTTTCTCAAGAAGATGGGTGGGATCTCCAAGAGAAAACCCTACTAGAAACTCCAAGAAACTAAAAGAGAACTAGAGGAGAGAGAAGAGGAGAAATAGAATTGTGCAACACTTACACAAAAGGGCCTTAGGCGTGAATCCCTAGGTTGTATATGCATAGGACGTCCAGCCCTAAAGACTCCTCTATATAGCTTAAAACCAAGCTCCTCTTTGTTATCTAATTGAAATAGAAGTCTTACTTCTCTAACAATTAGTAACTCTCTTCTTTCTAATTTAAATAGAAGTCGCACTTCCATTATAATTAGTAACTTACTATTACCACTATTAGAAGTCCCACTTCAAATAGAAATAGTAACTTTCTATTTCCTTTTAGAGTTCTAGTATCTTTCTAATAACTTGGGCTAGCGTGGGGACCACTAGGGATTCCTTAAAAAGCTAGCTCCCACTAGGACTCGCGACCCCACATCTCATGTGCAATCCGGGCCCACAGGTAATTGCAAATAATACCACTATATAAATACAATTGCACTCCAGTCTTAGGAATATATTACAATGAAGACCCTAAACTTCCCAATTACCACAAGTAGGCCCCTCCATCATTATCCATGGATCAATTGGAATAAATCTGTCTCATCCAATCTTAGATCCACATCTTATTATCATTGAGCCCCAATTAATCACAATGATCATCAGTACCATCCAATTAACTTTTAATCGAGATGGGTACGCACTTAGTAATGATAAATCCATTAATTGGTACAAGGGGATAATATAGATAGATTCCATCTTAACCATTGGATGTTCCCACAGTCCTACTACCACGTACCCAAGACACCAAGGTGTTGACCTACAGTTGGCTCACTCATTGGTGACTCAAAGCAAATGAATAGATAGAAACTTGAGTTCATTAATGTCTCAGGATTAAGAGCCTATTGCTAGGGAATTATGAGAGCAGACCTTAAAATCGAGACAGTATTCATAAGGTGCTTCTCATGGTCCTTCAATACATCTAATGTACCAGCACCGTAATTCAGAATCTTCCATTTTGATGATCGAGACAAATCGCACTATCTCATAGTGATCTAAGTGCTGCAACCTTATCAGATGAAATGCCCAGTCTCATCATTGGTTGTGAAGATATTTTTAAGTATAAGATTTGTGACACATGTCTCCTGTATATAGATCTCATCCATATACATATATCACATCTAATATACTAATGGGACCCGGTTCATCTAATGAACCATTATGTTATATGTATTGGTCATGTGCATTAAGTAATAAATCACCATTCATCTCAAGAAAGGAAAGCATGATTTTATTGATAAATAAAGAAATTAATCAATTTATTACATCAATTGATGGATTGAGACCACACAATCTACCAGTATAGAGCTTTGACCACCTCGACAGATTTTGTGCGCTGACCTCGGCCCAAGCTGGATGGACCCAGTCATAGCATTCCTAAAAGATGACCAACTCCTTAAAGATAGAAATGAAGCTCACAAGATCAGACTGAAAGCAGCTTGATTTTGGTTGTCTCCAGATGGCAAACTTTATAGAAAATCTTTCACCGGACCTTACCTCCAGTGCATTCACCCCAGCAAAGTCGAAGATTTCCTCTATGAAATCATTGAAGGAATCTCCGGAAGCCACATTGGAGGTCGGTCATTAGCCTACCGAGCTATCAGCCAAGGTTACTGGTGGCCATACATGCAGAAAGACGCTCAACTCTATGCTAAGAAGTGCGAAAAATGCCAAAAGTTCTCACATTCTCTCCACCAACCAGCATAAGACCTGAGCCCACTCTCCAGTCCATGGCCCTTCGTTCAATTGGGCCTCGACATTATTGAACCACTCCATCGAGCTCCAGGGAATAAGAGGTGGCTAATAGTAGCTATTGATTATTTCACCAAATGGATAAAAGCAGAAGGACTATCTTCCATCACTGAGCACGATATAAAAAACTTTGTATGGAGGAATATCATCACAAGATTTGAAGTACCGCGTGCCCTAGTCTCCGACAATGGAACTCAGTTCGACTCCATTTTTTTCAAGAACTTCTGTCAAGAGGTCGGCATCAGGAACTACTACTCGACTCCTGCTTATCCACTGTTAGGTTTTTTGTTTGTTGCTAATTTGATGGATTCACGATCACTTTCACTGTCAAATGATCACACACTCATGCATCTTAGTTTTGACTTTGGAATCTAAGGTTCTAGCTTGCATTTGCATTTGATTTTCAAATGATTTAATCATGCATGTTTTAGAACTTAAATGCATTTAATCATTCATGTTTTAGAACTTAAATGCTCCTTTGAAAACCTAGTTCTTCGTGCATATTTTTGGAAAATCGAGTTAGACATCTAGGTTTGTGATTTGCATACATTCCTAGAATCTTATTATGCTTATATCACATGGCCATGAGCTCCAAATTTCATCTTTAGTAAATTGAAAAATTTGCAGGAACTCATCCCAAGCCAATTTACCCGGTTGACCGACCCCTGCACCCGGTCGACCGAGCAATCTGACCATTAGGAAAAACAGCCAGTATACCCGGTCGACCGAGCCCTATCCAGGTCGACCGGGGAACTAGCCATTGGACCAATATAGCCGTTGGGCCAGGTCGACCCGAGGGTCATGGGGTCGATCGGGCCAACTAGTCGTTGGACTGTTTTTTCTATATAAGTCCATTTAATTCCTTTCTTTCATGAGGCTTGTTGAGTGAATCTTTGGAACCATATTGAAGCCTAAGGAAGAGGAATAAGCTAAGAAAGCTAGAGGGCTATTGGAAATCAAAATGTTTGATGTTTAAAGGTATATCTTTCCAAGTTAAGATTGATTTCCATTTCATTTAAAATCAATGCATGTTTTACTCTTTATAACTTCATACTTGCATGATTTCTAGCTTTAACTGAGTTGTTTTGCAAACACCAAATCACTTATTCATATTAGATTGTTTTGCAGAACTCTTGTCTCAATCACATGTGTTTTAGTCTTTAAACTTCATACAACTTGTGTAATATGTCTTTCCAAGTTGCTTTGAATATTTCATGTGATTAGCTGATCACTTCAATCATCATTTTCTGAGCTTAGATTTTCAAATGCATCAAGCATTCATTTAAGAGCTTCATTTTAGAAATTGATTGAAGTAAACATTCATACACTTTGAGCACACACTTTAGCTAATTGTTTGTGTATGTTTGTATCTTGTTTTAAACTTTCATATCAACCTATTTAAGAGGCAAATATATTGAGCTTAAATTTTATCTCTTTGAGTGTTTGTGTAGACACTACTTTGAGAAAAATCTTTCTATTGTAAAGGTTATTGCTTAGCCTAAGAAAAGCACTTTGTATAGGTTATTGCTTAGCCTTGGAAAAACATCTTGTAAAGGTTATTGCTTAGCCTAGAAAAGCACATCGATAGGTTGTTGTTTAGCCTAGAAAAACATCGTTGTAAAGGTTATTGCTTAGCCTTTTGAAAAGCATAAATAGTGGAAATCCGGTGGGGTGTTGGTTCACAAGCCGGTAGTGGATGTAGGCATTGAGGCCGAACCACTATAAATCATTGTGTGATGGTGTATGCTTGTGGTGATTGTTTTTATTAGCTTCGGCATCTTGTTTGATAAATCATCACTAGTGGCTAGTTAATTTTAAAGAATTTAAAATTTGGCTTAATCGGTCACTAACTTGTAGCTCACCCTATTCACCCACCCCACCCCACCCCCCCCCCCCCCCCCCGGTCTCGGGTTAGGATCCCGGACTTTCAATCCACAAAGCAACAGTCAGGCGGAGATCTCGAACAAAGTGGTGCTCGATGGACTCAAAAAGAGACTCGACCGGGCCAAGGAGAGATGGGTGGAAGAACTTCCCAGCGTCCTTTGGGCGTACAGAACTACTCCAAGGCATTTCACTTTGGCAACGCCCTCTCCCTCGCCTATGGAATGGAAGTTGTGATCCCCCTTGAGGTCGGCCTTCCAACCCTAAGGTCGGAATTTTTCGACTAGGGGTCGGAACGAAGTGAACCTAACCTGAGAACTTGACCTGGCTGAGGAAAGAAGGGATACAGCAGCTGTCTGCCTGGCTTCCTATCAGCAGCAGTTAGCCATAGGATACAATCAAAGAATCAAAGAGAGGAAGTTTTCAGTTGGAGAACTAGTCTTGAAGAAGACGCTTCCAGCAGGCAGAAACCCCAATGAAGGCAAGCTGGCACCGAACTGGCATGGGCCATTCAAAGTGATATCGGCAGCCGGGAAATCAGCTTATAAGCTTGAAAGCATGGATGGTAAAGAGTTACCACGACCATGGAATGCCACTCATCTTAAGAAATACTATTTCTAAATTGTACTCAATTTCTAGAATCAATAAAAGTGAATTCTCGTAGAAGGATATACTTCGTTGCTTTCAATCAGAACCTTGTTGTGGAACTCGATGGCCACAGCTCAGTTATGGAACCAGCTATCCAAAACGCTAAGTTACAGAACTCGGCATATATTCCAGCTCGGTTATGGAACCAGCTTTATAGAACGCCAAGTTACGAAACTCGGCGTATACTCCATCTCGGTTATGGAACCAGCTTTATTAAGCATCTTGTTACAGAACTCGGTGTCTTCGGCTCTGTTATGAAATCAGCCATACCAAACGCCAAGTTATGGAACTCGACACCAATCCCAGCTCGGTTGCGGAACCTGAGCTATACAAAACACCTTGTTATAAAACTCGGTAGCTTCGGCTCGGTTACGGAACCAGCTATGCCAAACACCAAGTTATGGAACTCGGCTCCAATCCTAGCTCGGTTGCGGAACCAGCTATGCAAAACACCTTGTTATAGAACTCGGTGGCTTCGATTCGGTTATGGAACCAGCCATGAAAATTGCTATCACAAAACTCAGCAACTATCCTAGTTCGGTTATGGAACCAACTATACTAGAATTCTGGTTTTTAAACCGAGTTTGATTAAAGTCAACTTGCCTCTGGTTATGGAACCAAAATTATTTGCCCAATGATTACTTAGTATTTCCGGTTATTAAACCGAGCTCAGTTATTATGTTCTAATTATTACAACAAACTCATATACTTGAGGGCAAGATGTAAAAAGAAAAGGATTGTATTCATTATAGAAGTTACAATTTTCATTACAAAAAGTGCAAAAAGAAATATATCAAAAGGTTCAAGGGATAGCCTCGACGTCCCCGGTCTCAATTTCGACCTCGGCGTTCCCTTTCTCGGCTTCAGACGCAATCGACTCAGGAGGAATTTCGGTCGACACAGGAGGTACTTCAGGAGAAGGAGCTCGACTCGGTTCTGGCTCTAAGGGTTGGAACTTGGGTGGATTCTTGACTAATGGATGATCTTCAGAGATTCCAGTCTTTTTCAAAGCACCTCTCCACCCTAGCTCCAAAATTTTCTGGCTCAGATCCAGAACTTGAGCCTCATATAATTGTGAAGCCGCTTCCCCCCCTCTTCATAAGCAGAGTCAACATCGGTATTAAGTTTGGCCTCGGCATCCTCCTTCTGCTTCTTGAGCTCGGCAGCAAGCCGTTTCTGCTCCCCGGCCTCAGCCTTCGTCGTTTCTAGCTCAGTTATGAGAATCCGGACCGTAGCCTCCCGCTCCTCCTCCCTCCGTTTATTTTCCTCCAAAGTTGCTTGGAGGGCCCGATTCTCCTCCTCCAGCCTCGCAATCCGAGCTCCGGCCTGCCAGACCTTTCCAGCTAGACTTGGGTTCTTTGTAGCACCTGAAAAGGAGAGATTGTCAAGGCACGACGACCAAGATCAAGCAGAAAAACTCATGAAAAATTGAGTCTTACTGATAGGGCTGACTGCATATTCCACGCCGCCAGCTGAACGTCATCGGCCTCCCTGTGCCTCGCCATATCCTTTGGCAAAGCGCAGGCGTGGGCCAGAGCAGCAATCACGTTGGAATTCCCCCACATCCGGTCCTCCACCGTCAGGCAAAGCGCAGGCGTGGGCCAGAACCTATAGTCCGCTCGAGTGATGCCTACTGTTCACCTGGGGCTGTTTTAGGAGCATGAATGAAATGTTTAAATGATTGAAGGAGGTTTGTCTATTGCAATGAGAAGAACCATTCCTATGATTTGACATCCATTTCATAAAGAAACCATATCACGAAGATTTCATTCGAAGTTTTGAGAATCCTATGATTTATAAGGAGCCCGGAATGTCCCCAAACTCAAAGAGTACCAAGTTGTTATTAAATTGACATACGGGACCCCTATTTACCTTAAACAAATCTTGAACCTCGACACTTGGCTTGAGATTTTGAAAGTTCATTTGCATTTCATTATTCCCGAATTTCTTATGCATTCCCAAAAATATTGAAATTGAAATTGTAGCAATTTGCTAGTCCCGATAAGCATGCCCGGAATGATATGACAGTTGTGCCTTTGAGCACCCCCATCCCGCTTGTTTATGTACTTGCACTTGATGTATTTCATACATGTTTTGATCTTGTCATTTGACCTATGAGTCAGCACCACTAAGCTTGGATAACCCTATTGGTCTGATCCACCGACTTGGAGATCCCCCTCTTGTCCCGCCAGCTGCAATTTGGATCCCGCTACCCGGTTATTACCGTGGTCTTATCCCGATACCCCGGATTGCTACCGTGGTTCCCGATGCCCGGCTCGCTACCGTGGTCATGTCCCGTATATTATATGTATATATATATTTCATTGTTTTTCATCACCTCGTGTGACTGAGATCAACGCCTTGTTATTACTCTGTCACTTCGGTGATATAGGACTTAGCTTTGGGTGGTTGCCATCTTGTTTGTTTCCCATTTCCTTGGTTACCTTTACATGTTTTACAACGCATACTTGTACTTGAGTATATGATTTATCTCTTTTATGGAAATTGTTATTTAAACAGGTTTAAATGCTTTTGAAGGTAATTCATTTATTATTGTATTCTCATGTCTTTTCACCCATTTGCCAAACCGTCGTGTTTGACCCACTCTTTGGTACTCAAGTCCAGACATTGTCTATCTTGAGGATGTGGTTGGTGAACCACAACACCTAGTTGAGTGGCATGCTGATGATGTCGTGTAGACATTTGATTGCTATGAGAGACATAACATTTTGGAAAACGTTTAACCATTCTTTAGGGATTGGTACTTTGTTTATATTGGCCTTTGTTGGCCTCTATTTTTGGGAAATGTAATTAAATGATCTTTTGTTCAAACATTAACTTTTCTCTTGGGAAAACACTAATGATCATCGCTCATTCTGATACTTGGTTTATATATATAATTTTATCTCATGACTTGAATTATCAATTTGATTTGCTCCACGCTTCCGTACTTAATAGAAATATTTATGTTATTGTGATATCCTCACCGCAGACACCTGTGGGAAATTAAATAAATGTATAGCATTAAACCAATGTGTTACATCAATCAATCCCGATCCCAAATTAGTTCTGTGGACCCGGTCCAGGGTCGCAACAGACTGGTATCAGAGCGAGACGTGTTTCAAGCAATTAAAATAAACTACTGAAAGTTCGGGATCCTAACCCTAGAGGGGGGGTGAATAGGGTGAGCTACAAGTTAGTGACCAATTATGCCAAATTTTAACTTCTTTAAAATTAACTAGTCACAAGTGATGATTAAGTAAATAAATACGGAAGCTAAACAAAAACAATCACCACAAAGCATGCACCATCACACAAGGATTTATAGTGGTTCGGCCTTAATGCCTACATCCACTACCGGCTTGTGATCCAACACCCCACCAGATTTTCACTATCTATGCTTTTCAAAAGGCTAAGCAATAACCTTTACAATATGCTTTCCAAGGCTAAGCAATAACCGCTACAATGATGTTTTTCTAGGCTAAACAACAACCTATCAATGTGCTTTTTTAGGCTAAGCAATAACCTTTACAAGAAGAATATTTTCTCTTAAAGTAGTGTCTACACAAACACTAAAAGAGATACAATTAAAGTTGAATTACAATGCCTCTAAATATAGGCGGATATGAAATTGAAAAATTAACTCATACAAACACTGTTAGGAATTTTGTATTTGCAATTTGATGGATGCATTTTCACTTTAGCATCATTTGAAAATTCACACATGCATTGTTTTAGAAAATCTTGAAATCTGGTTTTATACATGCATTGCTTTTAAGATTTGTAAAAGTATTGTTTTATGCATGTTTTGTTTCTAAACTTGGATGCATTGGTTTTAGAATCCAAACTCTTTTGAAAACCTAATTCTTTGTGCATTACTTTTGAGAAATCATATTGAGAATTTAGGTTTGTGCCTTGCATACTTTCATCACTTTCAGAATCATTTTTGTATGCATTTTTATGAGAAAAGAGTTTTATCAAATCAAGCTAGCCTTTGGATTTAAAGTTTCGAATCTATTTAGGCCTTGTGTGTTTCATGTTTTTTAAACATCTTCATTTGATTTTAAACATGCTACCAAGCTTGGTTTAGTGGCCCAAAAATCCCCACAAAGAGAAACCTTCAAATATGCCAAAGTTGGGATTTTTTGTCCCAAGGGGGTGGTCCGGCAGTGTCGCAAATCGACCGGCCCAGAGGTCCCGGTCGACCGGGAACACTGCAGGCCAACTGGGCCCCTAGAGCCCCAACGGTCATTTTTCTGACCGTTGTGTGATCCCGGTCGACCGAGACCTGTTTGCAGGTCGACCGAGGACTAGCCGTTGGACTGTTTTTCATTATAAAGTCCATTCATTTCCAACCTTCTTTGGTGCTTGAAACATGAACCTTTGAGACTATATTGGAGCCAAAGAAAGGGGAAGAAGTTGGAAAGGCTAAAGGGCTATTTGGAAATCAATTGCTTGAGTTTTCAAAAGGTACATCTTACATATCATTTTGATTTCCATTAAAATTAGAATCAATGCATGGTTAAATCTTTGTATTTTCTTTTATGCATGATTTCTAGTTTTTAAAGAGTTGTTTTGCAAACTCTTTACCATCTTTGGAATATTAAGAATGGTTTGCAAACTCTCTTGACTAATTCACATGCTCTTAGATTTTAATATTCATACAACTTGTTTAGTTCATTTCTTCTAAGTTGTTTGAATCTTTTATGTGATTAGTTTTCTCTTCAATCATCATTTTATAAGCCTTGATTTTAAAATGCATCATGCATTCACTTAAGAGCTTCATTGTTGAAATTGATTGAAGAAAAGCATCCATACACTTGTGCACACACTTTAGCTCATTTAGTGTATGTTTGTAATTTGAATTACACTTTCATATTAGCCTATGTAGAGGCAATTCAATTGTACTTAAATTGTATCTCTTAGAGTGATCTCTTGTGAAGACACTTTCTTAGAGAAATCTTCATTTGTAAAGGTTATTGCTAAGCCTAAGAAAAGCATCTTGTAAAGGTTATTGCTTAGCCTAAGAAAAGCATTTTGTAAAGGTTATTGCTTAGCCTAGAAAAGCACATTGAGAGGTTGTTGTTTAGCCTAGAAAAACAACATTGTAAGGGTTATTGCTTAGCCTAGTAAAAAGCATAAATAGTGGAAATCCGGTGGGGTGATTGGATCACAAGCCGGTAGTGGACGTAGGCATTGAGGCCAAACCACTATAAACCTTTGTGTTGTGGTGCTTGCTTTTGTGGTGATTGTTTATTTTAGCTTCCGCATATTGTATGGTTAATCATCACATGTGACTAGTTTATGTTAAGAAGTTAAATTTGGTTAAAATTGGTCATATTTGTAGCACACCCTATTCACCCCCCCCCCCCCCCCCTCTCGGGTTAGGATCCTCAGGACTTTCAATTGGTATCAGAGCCAAGTGCTCTATCTTTTTGGATCAAGTGTTTGGAACTCTTGATTAGGTGTAAAAACCTAGAGTCAAAAACCCTAGAGTTGTCCTTGCATGAAAATCATTAGAATGGACTCCACTATGCTAGACCTTGTAGATTCTTCTAGCCCCCTCCTTCTTCCTTCTATTGGAGATTCAAACCCTAAATCTAATGAATCTCAATGTGACATAAAAGAAGAAGATTTTAATGAAAATGAAGGAGATCTTCAACAAGCCTTTGAGGAATTATATGAATTATCCTTAAAGACTGAAAAGAAAAACAAAAAGTTAAGAGAAGAATCTAAAAGACTAAACAAAGAACTAGTCTCTTCTAAAGATGAACTTAGAGAGAAAGAAGAAGTCATTAATTGTTTAGAATCTAAGTTCATGATCTCTTTAAATAATCTATCTAACATTCAAGATGAACTAAAATAATTAAAGATGGATTATGATAATGTCAATAAGGAAAATTTAAATCTAAGAGATCAAATAAAAAGGCAAGACAAAGACATTATCAATTTAGAAGCCAAGTTGATTAAAAGTAAGTTAAAAACCAAAGAACTTGGATCTAATGTTGTTAATGAACTAAAACTTGAATTAAAACTTGCCAATGAAGAGCTAAGCAAATATAAGGAAATTGAAAATGAACTTTCAAAAGTTAAAAATGAAAATTCAATCCGTATAACCAAAGTCACTCATCTTGAAGGGTATAAACAAAAGTATGAGTGCAAGTTTACCCAAAGTGAAGAAAGACTTGAAAAATTATTTAAATTGGGTAAACCTCATGGAGATAGGACGGTGAAAGTCCAAGACCGAATCCTAGAGGGGGGGGGGTGAATAGGATGAGCTCTAACAACCTAGACCAATTTTAATTCTTTCAACTTTTAAGTCAATTAAGATGTGATGAAGATTAATTATCATGTGATAGAAAAGGATTTCTAAGATATGCATACACAAGTAATTACCAACAACAATCTCCAAACAACCAAAAGAGAATCATTCATGAAAAAGAGAGCAAAAGAGCAACCACCATGACAAGCACATTTATAGTGGTTCGGCCAAATTGCCTACATCCACTCCCGATACACTTATCGGTATTCACTAACTTCAATTAAGGTTTAGGATCACCTCAAACCTTACAATCAACACTATGCTTTTCAAGGCTTAGCATAAACCTTTACAACATATGCTTTTCAAGGCTAAGCATGAACCTTTACAACAAGGGATTTTTCTCTTAAGAAATATGCCTAAGAATGCATGGATAAAGAGAACAATGAGGTGCAATTGAGTGGCTCTAATTAGGCTAATTAGAAAGTGAAAACTTAAGTTCTAGAAACATGCATGTGAATGACAAAGTTTATGTAAAATGCATTTTCTAGAAATAACTCTTTCTCTTTGAAAAGATAAAAACTAAAATGATGCAAAGATGTTTATCATATATTGGAGAAAGAGTTGTATGTCTAACACATGTGATTAACAATGAGAAATAACTTGTTTTCAAGAAAGATGTTCTAAAGTCTAACAAGTTGATTTTTGAAACAAGAAAGTAAAATCATGTGTAACATAGACCATATGTTGTATTCATAGCATATGAGATTACTAAAGTGTTAAGCATGTTATGAAAGACAACATTCTAAAAGAAAAGCAACTTGTTAATCATGTTTAGGAAGAGATCAAAGATTTGAAACAAAACATGATTTCAAAAAGACTAGGATTAAAGAAAGCACACCCATTTGAAGATCAAAGGTTGGTTTAATGGAATGGCTTCATAATCCCTTTGAAAATGCTCTTGAGAAGTTGCTAATCCTTGGCCTCAAAAGTCCCTCTAATGTCAGCAACTTTCTTCAACCAAAAAGCCACTTTTTATAAAGAAAAAGTTGCCAACGGCTAGTCATCGGTCGACCAAGAAACAGGTCTCGGTCGACCGGGAAAGCACAACGGTCATATTTCTGACCTTTGGCAGATTTCAGTTCAGAATCTGCACACTCGACCGACAGTGTTCCCGGTCGACCGGGAAGCAGGTCTCGGTCGACCGGCGACACTGCACAGAAAAGCCCAGATTTTTGAAAAATGAGAGAACTTGTAACTTTTGAGGGCACCTTCCAGGGGACTTTGAAGACCATTTCACAAGAAAGAATTCATGACTAATAGAAGATGAAAAAAGAATTTCTAAAGCCATGAAAACTCCAAATCAAAATAATGATTTTAAAGATAGAAACTTTGGAAAGCTTGGATGGTTTTTGAAATCAAAAACTCCATGAACTGAAGAGGCAATCTGAATATGAAAACCATGCAAATCAATTGATAAAAACAAAGATTCAAGAAGTAGAAATATGCATGATGATCCTATTAATAAAACCATGAATGAATGAGAGGACAAGCTTATGAAAGTGAATGCATCCTATCAAATTGCAACAAAACAAAAACTCTAACAATCTCCCCCTTTGCAATTTGATGGCAACTCTTGAAGCTTGAACTCTCTTTCAATCTCCTTTAAAACTGGAACAGCCACAACTTTGGATATTAAGGAGCTTTGGATATTTAAGGAGCTTTGGATTTTCGGAGCTTTGGATATTTAAGGAGCTTTGGATTTTCCTTGCAGGAGCGACGACACAAGACGACCATCCTAAAAGCTATAAGCACTCTAGGCAAAGCTACTCCCCCTCAATCAAAGCAACCCTTGAAATCTTCTCCCCCTCACTTGGTGAACTCTCTCCCCCTTTGACATCTAATTGCAAAGGAGCCTGCCCATCAAAGATAAAACACATAACCTTGTTAGTAGCACCTGTTTATAAGAGATATACAAATAAGATGAGGAACAGGTGATTAGCCAACAAGAATTTAAAAAATAGGGCAAGGGCCAATGCCCAATTGATGTCTCAATTTAATGAAACGATCATTTCCAAGGGGTTTAGTGAACAAATCAGCCAATTGGGTATCTGTAGGAACAAACAATAGCTCAATAGTGCCTTGGTCAGCATGATCACGCAAGAAATGATAGCGAATGTCAATGTGCTTGGTGCGTGAGTGCTGAACAGGATTTTTTGAGATACTGACGGCACTAGAGTTATCACACATGATAGGCATGCATTGTTGTGGAACATTATAATCTAATAAAGTTTGTTTCATCCACAACAGCTGGGCACAGCAGCTACCTGCAGCAATATATTCAGCTTCTGCAGTAGACAAGGATACAGAATTTTGCTTTTTGATATGCCAGGCTACTAAACAGTTTCCTAAGAAATAGCAACAGCCACTAGTGCTCTTCCTATCATCTATTGATCCTGCCCAATCTGCATCACTATATCCAATTAATTGCAGAGTTGAGTCATGAGGATACCAGATACCATAATGAGAAGTCCCATTAATATATTTAATGATACGTTTGACAGCTTTAATGTGAGACTCTCGGGGGTCAGATTGATACCTCGCACATATTCCAACACTAAACGAGATATCAGGGCGGCTAGCAGTGAGGTAGAGAAGGCTTCCTATCATGCTCCTATAAAGTTTCTGGTCAGCTTTCTTACCCTTAAGGTCACTAGATATTTTAGTAGTGGAGCCCATAGGATTGCAACTAGTCTTAGATTCTCCTAAGCCAAACTTTTTCACTATTTCTAGGGCAAACTTGGATTGACTAAGGAAGATACCATGGTCAGTTTGACTAACTTGTAATCCTAGAAAGAATTGCAGGGGACCGACCAGACTCATCTCAAAAGTGGAGTTCATTAATTCTGAAAATCCTTGAGCTAACTTCTCTGAAGTAGATCCAAATACGATATCATCAACATAGATTTGAGCTACAAGAATGTCTTGATCAATCTTCTTGATAAACAAAGTCTTATCAACTTTCCCACATTCAAAGTCATTTTCAATCAGATGATTCGTAAGCTTTTCATACCAAGCCCGAGGTGCTTGTTTTAATCCATAGAGAGCTTTCTTGAGCTTATACACATACTCAGGATGATGAGGGTCTTCAAAGCCTTCAGGTTGAGTAACATAAACATCTTCTTCAATTTCTCCATTTAAGAAGGCACTCTTGACATCCATCTGAAATAATTTGATCCTCATGCTACTAGCATAACTCAATAGAATTCTTATGGACTCCAAACGGGCTACAGGAGCAAAAGTTTCTTCAAAATCAATTCCTTCTATTTGAATATATCCTTTTGCTACAAGTCTAGCTTTGTTTCTCACAACATTTCCAGATTCATCTGACTTGTTTTTGAAAATCCATTTAGTGCCTATGGGATTTTTCTCTGCAGGCAATGGGACAAGATCCCAAACATCATTTTTCTTAAATTGATTCAATTCTTCCTGCATAGCTTCCATCCATTCAGATTTTGATTCAGCTTCAGTAAAGTTCTTAGGCTCGATTTGAGAGACAAAGGAGTAATGAGCACATAGATTTTGAACTTGTCTTCGGGTCATAACCCCACTGCTGATATTTCCAATAACATTATCCAAAGTGTGATTTTTCATTAATTTTGTTGGGACAATGGCTTTACAAGGATTGCTCACATCACTATCTTTTGGATTAGATTGGTCAAAATCCATTTCAATTTCATCATCATCTTGAAGGATTCTTCCAACTTGATTCGCGTCATCAATGACAACATGGGCTGACTCCATAATAGTCATGGTTCTATGATTAAAAACTCTATAAGCTTTGCTCCTTTCAGAATAGCCTAGGAAAATTCCTTCATCAGATTTAGGCTCAAATTTTTCTAACTGCTCCCTATCTCTTAGAATGTAACATTTGCTTCCAAACACTTTCAAATACCCCAAATTTCGTTTTCTTTCAAAATAAAGTTCGTAGGGGGTTTTGTTGGTATTCTTAGTGAGATAGACTATGTTGATGAGATAACAAGCAGTATTCACAGCTTCAGCCCATAGATTACGAGAAAGATTCTTTTCATTAAGCATGGTCCTAGCCATTTCTTGAATAACTCTATTTCTCCTTTCAGCTACTCCATTCTGTTGAGGAGTTTTAGGAGCTGAGTATTGATGATTAATTCCATGACTCTCACAAAATCTAGCAAACTTTTCATTTTCAAATTCTCCCCCATGATCACTTCTGATCTTCTGAATTTTACAGTCCCTTTCTACTTGAATGTTATTGCAAATCCTTATGATATTGTCCACAGCATCCGATTTGGCATGAAGAAAGGCAACCCATCCAAAACGAGAATAATCATCGACCATAACCAAGATAAATTTCTTTCCTCCAATACTTTGCACTGGTGCAGGTCCAATTAAGTCCATATGGATTAATTCAAGAGGACGCGAAGACGATATATCCTTTAAACCTTTAAAGCTCTTCTTGATTTGTTTTCCCAGTTGACAAGCCTTACAAAGTTCAGATTTTTCATCACTTAACTTGGGAATCCCTTTCACAATTTCATTCTTTGACAAGGTTTTCATCAATTCAAAATTTATGTGACCCATCATTTGGTGCCATAAGTCTTGATCTTTAGTTATCAAGCACCTAGATTCATTCTCATCACATTCTTCTATAATGTAGATATTTCCTTTAGTTCTTGATCCAGTAAGAATAACTTGATGGGTTTTATCATTTACCACTTTGCAAGATTGACTATCAAATACAACCTTATTTCCTTTGTCACATAGTTGGCTAATGCTAAGAAGATTATGTTTCAATCCTTCCACAAGGAATACATCATTTAAAGTTGGTATTTGGTCTCCTTTCACACTTCCCTTGCCAATGATTTGAGCTTTACTATTGTCTCCAAACGAAACATTTCCTCCATCATATTCCACTATCGAGCTGAATCTAGATCGGTCTCCCATCATGTGTTTAGAACAACCACTATCTAAGAACCAAGTAGGGTTTTCCTTTGCTTTTAAAGCGGTTTGAACTAGGAGACTCTCAAAGTTTGTTCCTTTTACCATCCAAGTAGATAAAGGAGATTTATAGGGAATGGTTTTGGGGACAAATTTGAAGGGTAATCTAGAGGGATTTTTTAGAGACAACCTAATTTTGTATGGGCAATTAGGGACCAAATGTCCACTACGATTGCAAAAGTGACAAGTCCATCTAGGTGTATAGTTTCTCTCAACTATAGGTTTGTGGGGACTCTTAGTAGAGGTTTGAGAACTATTCTTCATGTTACTAGGGGAACCTTCAAAACCTATTCCACTCTTGTCACCATAAATTTTATGCATGCCCAACATTTGATAAAATTTGTCATTTCCCAAGGTGAATTTGTCAACAATGAATTTTCCTTTATTAAGTTTTATTTGGAGAGAGCTTGATTCAAGTTGACTAGATTCAAGTTTGGATTGTAAATTATGAATTTGTTTTTGAGCATGAGTTAATTCTTCATTAAGAGTGGTGACTTGATGTTCCAAGTTGTTTTTCTCATTGATTGTTAATTTCAATTCATCTTTTATGATACTCACTTCATTTACAAGCTTTTTGGAATCTTCTTTTAAAATTTTATTTTTCTTAAGTAAGATTTCACAATTTTCATATAGTTCATTATAAGCTTGTTGGATTCCATTATCCTCATCCTCTTCATTAGTTTCTTCTTGCCCTAATGTGTCATCTAATAATGCATTATGCTCATTAGGATCTTCAATAGAAGAGAGTAGAAGCCAATTAGGGTAATTTTCATCTTCATCATTAGAGGATTCATTTTTGTCATACTCTTCATCTTCCTCATCCCAAGTTATGTTTAGAGCCTTCTTTCCTTTCTTGTCTCCTTTTTCAAATTCTTTAGGGGTGGAGCAATTTTGGGCAATGTGTCCAAACCCCTTGCAATTGTAACATTGCACATCCTTTTTAATAAATGATCCTTTGGGATTTCTTTGGAATCTAGGACTTTTGCTTTCATCAAGCTTTCTATTGATATTGTTGTTCTTCAAGAAACTTTTAAATTTCTTAACAAATAAAGCATTGTCCTCATCACTATCAACATCACTTTCATTTTCTTTAGAATGAGAGGAAAAGGCTACTCCTTTCTTTTTGTCTTGAACTTCAAAGTCTAATTCATATGTAAGGAGATTTCCTCTTAGTTCTTCAATTTTGATTTTATCAACATCCTTGCTTTCTGTTATGGCAACAATTTTAGGTTTGAATCTTTTTGGGAGAGATCTTAAAATTTTCCTAACAGCTTTAGATTCATCCATCTTTTCTCCTAGACCTATAAGAGAATCGACAATTTCCATGAATTTAGAGTAGAATTCATCAAATGTTTCTTCTTCAAGCATCTTACTGTCTTCTAATTTAGAGGTTAACATTTGAATTTTGGCTATCTTGACTTGATCCGTGCCTTCATGGGTGATCTCTAGGGTATCCCAAATTTCCTTAGCAGTGTTGCAATTAACTACTCTATTAAACTCTTCTTGAGATAGAGCACAATATAGAGAATTTTTAGACTTAGCATTTAAGTTAGCTCTATCCTTTTCTCCTTGAGTCCAAGTATTTTTGGGTTTGGTTTTTATGGATATAACATTCCCTTCAGAGTCTTTTTCTATGGAAGTGGGAGGATGATAGCCATCTTCAATGATGTTCCACACATCTACGTTTTGGGACTCTAAGAACACTTGCATTCTAATTTTCCAATAGCGATAGTGTGTTCCATTAAACAAAGGGGGTCTATTGGTGGCATTTCCTTCACCCAATTGAGATTGCATGGTGGCAACAAAAGAAAAACCCTCACTAGGATTCTAACTCTAGGTGGTTAAACCAAAACAAGAGCAACCTTGCTCTGATACCAATTGAAAGTCCAAGACCGAATCCTAAAGGGGGGGGGGGTGAATAGGATGAGCTCTAACAACCTAGACCAATTTTAATTCTTTCAACTTTTAAGTCAATTAAGATGTGATGAAGATTAATTATCATGTGATAGAAAAGGATTTCTAAGATATGCATACACAAGTAATTACCAACAACAATCTCCAAACAACCAAAAGAGAATCATTCATGAAAAAGAGAGCAAAAGAGCAACCACCATGACAAGCACATTTATAGTGGTTCGGCCAAATTGCCTACATCCACTCCCGATACACTTATCGGTATTCACTAACTTCAATTAAGGTTTAGGATCACCTCAAACCTTACAATCAACACTATGCTTTTCAAGGCTTAGCATAAACCTTTACAACATATGCTTTTCAAGGCTAAGCATGAACCTTTACAACAAGGGATTTTTCTCTTAAGAAATATGCCTAAGAATGCATGGATAAAGAGAACAATGAGGTGCAATTGAGTGGCTCTAATTAGGCTAATTAGAAAGTGAAAACTTAAGTTCTAGAAACATGCATGTGAATGACAAAGTTTATGTAAAATGCATTTTCTAGAAATAACTCTTTCTCTTTGAAAAGATAAAAACTAAAATGATGCAAAGATGTTTATCATATATTGGAGAAAGAGTTGTATGTCTAACACATGTGATTAACAATGAGAAATAACTTGTTTTCAAGAAAGATGTTCTAAAGTCTAACAAGTTGATTTTTGAAACAAGAAAGTAAAATCATGTGTAACATAGACCATATGTTGTATTCATAGCATATGAGATTACTAAAGTGTTAAGCATGTTATGAAAGACAACATTCTAAAAGAAAAGCAACTTGTTAATCATGTTTAGGAAGAGATCAAAGATTTGAAACAAAACATGATTTCAAAAAGACTAGGATTAAAGAAAGCACACCCATTTGAAGATCAAAGGTTGGTTTAATGGAATGGCTTCATAATCCCTTTGAAAATGCTCTTGAGAAGTTGCTAATCCTTGCCCTCAAAAGTCCCTCTAATGTAAGCAACTTTCTTCAACCAAAAAGCCACTTTTTATAAAGAAAAAGTTGCCAACGGCTAGTCCTCGGTCGACCAAGAAACAGGTCTCGGTCGACCGGGAAAGCACAACGGTCATATTTCTGACCGTTGGCAGATTTCAGTTCAGAATCTGCACACTCGACCGACAGTGTTCCCGGTCGACCGGCGACACTGCACAGAAAAGCCCAGATTTTTGAAAAATGAGAGAACTTGTAACTTTTGAGGGCACCTTCCAGGGGACTTTGAAGACCATTTCACAAGAAAGAATTCATGACTAAAAGAAGATGAAAAAAGAATTTCTAAAGCCATGAAAACTCCAAATCAAAATAATGATTTTAAAGATAGAAACTTTGGAAAGCTTGGATGGTTTTTGAAATCAAAAACTCCATGAACTGAAGAGGCAATCTGAATATGAAAACCATGCAAATCAATTGATAAAAACAAAGATTCAAGAAGTAGAAATATGCATGATGATCCTATTAATAAAACCATGAATGAATGAGAGGACAAGCTTATGAAAGTGAATGCATCCTATCAAATTGCAACAAAACAAAAACTCTAACAGACGGGTCTTGGATTTAATAGGAATATGTCATATGACCCTAAATTCACCAACACTTTTGTGAAAGGTGAGTCCTCATTCTCTAGCACTCTCTCTCAAATGTCCAAAAGTAAATGTCATTATTGTGGTAAAGAAGGACATTTCAAATTTGAGTGCAAACTAAGAAAAAGAAGCCATGTGTCTAAACCCATCTTTGAACTCAAAAATGTAGAACCTAAATCTATGAAGGGTAAGACACTAAAAATCAAGAAAGACTCCAAAAAGACTAAACAAGTTAAATCTATTAAAATGGAGTCTCCAAAGATAGATTCTAAAAAGGTTAAACAAGTCAAACCAAGTTTAAAAGAATCTATGAACAAAAAGCTTCTCAACCTATCTCCCTTATATAAACCCATGAAAGAACTTTTGAATAAAGTAACAAAGTTAAATCTAAAATTCAAAAGTCAAATAAAGGGAGAATATAAGAAGAAAAGAAAAATGAACAAATCCCCTAAGAAACAAACTCACCAACTTCAAAAGACTAATCACCAATCTAAGCTAAATTTAGTCAAATCTAAATATCATGGTGATAAGTTCAAATTGAAAATTTATCAAGTCAAATCTCCTTTAGTTGGTGAGAAGTCCAAAATAGACCTCAAAGTTCAACCCTCTCAAGACCTTAGGTGGATTCCTAAAGTTATTCACTTAGACAAACCTTAAGGCCTTGAACCTACTTGACCAACCTATTCTTTAATAGTTAAATCTCTTTGTTGGTCATGTTGCTTTGCATTTTTGTTCTTTCTTAGTTACATTTATTAAAATGCATTGTTTCTTTATGATCAATTGATTTTGTTTTCATGCACCATTCTTGTTACATATCATGGTTTTCAAAATCTTTTGATTATAATTTCATCATGTTTGATTTGCTTTTTTCACACATATATCTTGCATTGCATTTCTTTACATGATTAATTGATTGTGTTTTTAAAAGCTTTTATAGCTAATTTATTCATGATCAATTGTTGTTGAATCATTTGTGTAGATGTCATAGTAAGATTATTTGAACAAATGATTTGAATCAATTCAAGTTTTTCCATGGATTTCTAAGTTATATCTTTTAAAATACAATGTTGGAAATTGATCTTCAAAATCATTCTCTTTATGCTCATTGTTGGATTTTGTTTATCAAAATGATTTGAAGATTGGTTGAATGGAAATGCTCTATAACATCATTAGTCATATTCATCTTAGCATGTTCCATGTTCTCATTTCCTTTTCTTTTGGTTTCATTATCTTAGAAATGGAAATGTATGTTGTTTGCATCTTTGCTTTTTTAGTTATTCTTTTTATATGCAAATGACAATTGGTTCTATGTATGGTTGTGATCTTAGTTATATTTGTAGAAACCATACTAGAACCCAAATCCATCCTCTATGCCTAATAGTCATTTCTCTTTGGATGGTTATGATGTTGATTCATGTGATTTCTCTAAGTGATTTAATCCTTATACATATTTCAACTTCATAGTAGTGTTCTTAATCATATGAAACACTTTGAAATCTATTCCTCATATTTTTATATGTTTGATGGATATCTTAGTTGTTGAATTCATATGATTTAGTCACTTTGTAAATTGCATGCATTGCCTAATTATATCATTTTGCATTGCAATTTGCCTTGTTCATCACTATGCTCTATAGTCATATCTTTAAAAGTGATGAATATGCATTTATGATGCTTGATGGAATTTTGTGTTTGTCACACTCTTGCTCTTAATCATGTTGTCAAATTCAATTGGTTTCATTTGGTATAATTTACGATTGATTTGATTTCTTGTGATTGTGATAGACCTTGTGTACAATGGATTGAGCTTGATAGTTATATATTTGTTCCTTGTAACACACCATTAGCATCATAATGTTCATGTTTGCCACCTCTCTTGCTCTTATAGGTATATCTCATGACCACCATGTTTATGTGTTCATAATATTGGTTGGTTATTAGTTGAGGTTGGCTTCATGATTGAATTTCATTTCACTCATTCTTGCACATTAATAGTCATATTTATTGTTTGAATGAAATGATTTCAAAACTTACATAGCATATGATTTTCATAGTTATATTGATTGATGCTATGTTTAGTAAACCCCGTCTCATCATGGATAGCTCTAATTTGGATTCTTCCTAATAGGTATATTTTTAAATCCATTTTAGAGTGATTGCTTTAATAGACTTATCTTTAAATCTCAATTGGTATTCTTTGTTTTTCCAATTGGTATCCATGATTGCTTTTCTCTTTAGACCTTGCTTTCTTTTGGTAATTTGATCATATTGAGCCTTATAGTTAAATGAATCTAATCCTTTCCTTGAAGTTGACCCTCATTTGGTTAAACCATCTACTTCTTGAACCAAATAGTTATACCTTGTCAAAAGTTTGACAAAAGAAGAGAATGGATTGAGGGGGAGTGTAAACCTTCATAGGAAGTATTAGTTTTGATCAAATTCACCCTTGGATTGCCTTTGAGCCCTTAGAGATAACTTCCATACATGATAGCCTGTTATGTATTTCATTTTCGATTTCATTTGTTAACAGGTGCTACTAAAGGTATTTTCCTTATTTCATGTGTGTAGGTACCTTTGCAATTTAATGGCAAAGGGGGAGAGAGTGTTCAAGTACTCAAAGATCTCCTACTCTTCAAAGGGGGAGAGAGCTTTCAAGTTCTCTAAAGGTGAAGAGAATGTCCAAGCTTCCTAAGGAGAGTTGTGTATGATCTTCTACAAGGGGAGAGAATGCATACCTTGCCAAAGGGAGAGAGAGGCATGGTCAAAGGGGGAGAGCTAATAGAAGAAAGAAAACTTGGAGCTAAAGAAGATGCTTGGCCATAGAGAGGAAGATGAAAAGAAAGCTTGAAGAATGATCAAGCTCCAAGCATCAAGAAGATTGAAGAACAGAGCCCAAGAGCCCAAGCTAAGAGGAGGAGCATCCAAGAAGATTTCAAGACTTGTCCAGCTGAGGGGGAACTGAAGACTTAGTGTGTAATTTCAATGATGAGTAAGTTGCCATCAAATTGCAAAGGGGGAGATTGTTAGGAATTTTGTATTTGCAATTTGATGGATGCATTTTCACTTTAGCATCATTTGAAAATTCACACATGCATTGTTTTAGAAAATCTTGAAATCTGGTTTTATACATGCATTGCTTTTAAGATTTGTAAAAGTATTGTTTTATGCATGTTTTGTTTCTAAACTTGGATGCATTGGTTTTAGAATCCAAACTCTTTTGAAAACCTAATTCTTTGTGCATTACTTTTGAGAAATCATATTGAGAATTTAGGTTTGTGCCTTGCATACTTTCATCACTTTCAGAATCATTTTTGTATGCATTTTTATGAGAAAAGAGTTTTATCAAATCAAGCTAGCCTTTGGATTTAAAGTTTCGAATCTATTTAGGCCTTGTGTGTTTCATGTTTTTTAAACATCTTCATTTGATTTAAACATGCTACCAAGCTTGGTTTAGTGGCCCAAAAATCCCCACAAAGAGAAACCTTCAAATATGCCAAAGTTGGGATTTTTTGTCCCAAGGGGGTGGTCCGGCAGTGTCGCCGGTCGACCGGCCCAGAGGTCCGGTCGACCGGGAACACTGCAGGCCAACTGGGCCCCTGGAGCCCCAACGGTCATTTTTCTGACCGTTGTGTGATCCCGGTCGACCGAGACCTGTTTGCAGGTAGACCGAGGACTAGCCGTTGGACTGTTTTTCATTATAAAGTCCATTCATTTCCAACCTTCTTTGGTGCTTGAAACATGAACCTTTGAGACTATATTGGAGCCAAAGAAAGGGGAAGAAGTTGGAAAGGCTAAAGGGCTATTTGGGAATCAATTGCTTGAGTTTTCAAAAGGTACATCTTACATATCATTTTGATTTCCATTAAAATTAGAATCAATGCATGGTTAAATCTTTGTATTTTCTTTTATGCATGATTTCTAGTTTTTAAAGAGTTGTTTTGCAAACTCATTACCATATTTGGAATATTAAGAATGGTTTGCAAACTCTCTTGACTAATTCACATGCTCTTAGATTTTAATATTCATACAACTTGTTTAGTTCATTTCTTCTAAGTTGTTTGAATCTTTTATGTGATTAGTTTTCTCTTCAATCATCATTTTATAAGCCTTGATTTTAAAATGCATCATGCATTCACTTAAGAGCTTCATTGTTGAAATTGATTGAAGAAAAGCATTCAAACACTTGTGCACACACTTTAGCTCATTTAGTGTATGTTTGTAATTTGAATTACACTTTCATATTAGCCTATGTAGAGGCAATTCAATTGTGCTTAAATTGTATCTCTTAGAGTGATCTCTTGTGAAGATACTTTCTTAGAGAAATCTTCATTTGTAAAGGTTATTGCTAAGCCTAAGAAAAGCATCTTGTAAAGGTTATTGCTTAGCCTAAGAAAAGCATTTTGTAAAGGTTATTGCTTAGCCTAGAAAAGCACATTGAGAGGTTGTTGTTTAGCCTAGAAAAACAACATTGTAAGGGTTATTGCTTAGCCTAGTAAAAAGCATAAATAGTGGAAATCCGGTGGGGTGATTGGATCACAAGCCGGTAGTGGACGTAGGCATTGAGGCCGAACCACTATAAACCTTTGTGTTGTGGTGCTTGCTTTTGTGGTGATTGTTTATTTTAGCTTCCGCATATTGTATGGTTAATCATCACATGTGACTAGTTTATGTTAAGAAGTTAAATTTGGTTAAAATTGGTCATATTTGTAGCACACCCTATTCACCCCCCCTCTAGGGTTAGGATCCTCAGGACTTTTAAACACTCTATGAATGCAAAGGTGTATGCTCATGATGTGTGTGTGTGTGATAACTTCAATCAAGTTAAAAAGTAAGCTCAATCAATATATGCTCAAAGCATTTAAAAGTTTAAGGCACATAAAAAGATTTGATTGAAGTGAAATGCAAATCACATGTATGAATACAAACTTGCAGATGAAGTGAAAATCAAAGGCTCACAAGTTGTATGAAATTAATTAACTCTAAACATGTGATGCATGGACAATGTTGTTTTCAAAACCAAATTAATTTAACTAAAGTTTAAATGAATGAAAACAAACAAATAAAGTTTCAACCAAGTCAATGAAACATGCTATAAGGAAATCAAAGATTTTGGCTAAGCATGATTAAAAAAGATTTTAAAACAAACTTGGTTTGAAATCAAGGTGAAGAATCCAATCCAACTTAGATCAAAGATTAAAAGAAGAATGGATTCAACAAATCATAGTTATCATGCTAAAAATCATTTACCAATAATTTAAACAAAGCATATAACATATGATTAATAAAAGTAAAGCTTATTTAGAGATTTAACTACATTGATCCAAGCTTTAGCTTCACTAATGACCCCTTGGTCTCTCTTAGTTCATCCCCTTTTCTTGTCTCCAAACTCCTCAAGAGTGGCTCTTAGTTCCTCTCTTTTTCAACATTATTTCCAAAGGAATGAACCTCATTTTATACTCAAAAATTGAGTTCTGGCGTGTCCCCAGTCGACCTGGGCTTAACAGTCATAAATCTGACCGTTTGAAAATGAGCTCCAACGGCTCTTTCCCGGTTGACCTCGACCGAGCACACTGCAGGTCGACCTGGGCCCAGGGACCAATTTCCCCTAAAATGCATATTTCAAAGTATTTCTTTGAGGGGAATTTTGGGCCAATGAACCAAGCTTGGAATCATGATTTAAATCAAACTAAGAGGTTTAAAAATATGAAACATGAAAAGCCTAAAATGATTTGAAAGAATTAAAACTCATAGGCTTGCTTGATTCATAAAACTTATTTTCAAATTTAAATGCATCCAAGTTTAAAATCAAAACATGCATAAACCAAGATTTCTACAAGACTAAAAACCAATGCATGTGTAAATCAAGATTTCAAGATTTTCTAAATCAATGCATGTGTGAAAATTCGAATGATGCTAAAATGATAATGCATCCATCAAATTGCAATATACAAAATCCTTAACAACTAGAAATCCTAAGGACGTGGCGAGGATTTGTTTGACTCTTCATTAGCTAGTATCGTGTGAGCAGTGTGTGACCCTTTACTTGATTATTATGTGCTAAAAACTTGTTTTGCAGCATCATGCCACCTCGTAAGAGACCGATAAATGGCAACCCTTCCGGAAGTAACAGTGATCACACAGGGCCAGTTGAGGAAGATCCAGTTGATAACAACATTCCAAATCTGTTCCAACGGATGATGCAGGCAATGCTTGACCAACAACGTCAGGCTAATGAGAACCAAGTTAGATTGTAAGAGCAAATGCTTAAGAGGGAGGAAGATCATGCTAGGGAATTGGCAGAAATGCAGAGGCAAGTGCTAGAGGTGTTACAAAGAAGACCCGATCCGGTTCAACCTCAACCCGCTATTGTCGTCAATCAAAGGTAACATGACCCGAACACTTTGTTTAAGCGATTTCGGAAGAGAGCCCCGAAGGACTTTCTAGGGATGGAGGATCCATTAGCGGTAGATGATTGGTTGGAGCATACGGAGAACATCTTTGAGATTTTCCAATGCACCGGGGGAGGAAGAGTAAAACTTGCATCATCTCTCTTTAACGGTGCAGCAGATATATGGTGGAAGACGGTTAGGGATGAATACAAGACCATGGCAAATGCAATGGCTTGGGTAAAATTCAAGAGGCAGTTTCATGATAAATATGTACCCACCCACATCAAGAGGCAGAAGGCAGTGGAATTCCAGCAGCTTGTTCAAGGGAACATGACAGTCCTCAAATACCTCACAAAGTTCAAAAGATTGTCTAGATATACTCCAGAGCTAGTGGACACGGTGGAGAAGAAGATTGTTAAGTTCCTAGAGGGACTCAATCCCATCATTGAGAGAGATGCTACCGGAGTAGTACCACTTGCCACTTTCGAAGAAGCCGTCAAGAGAGCCTACAAATTTGAGAACTTCCATAACAAGATCCTTAGAGTTCAAGGAAAAGGACAAGCTCATCAACAGAACTACCAGCATAAGAATCATCAAAACAAGAATTAGATGATAGAACAGAATGCTCATAATCCATTGGTTTGTACCCACTATGGGAAGAACCATGAGAGTGCACAATGTCGTACGCTCATAGGAGCATGCTTCAAATGTGGTTCCATGACCCATCAGATGAGAGACTGTCTGAGACAGAACAGGCAGAACCAGCAACAAGGAGCATAGCGTCCGACACCACCACAGAATGCCATAGTTGCCCAGAATCAGGCAAGGCCACTCCAGCAACAAGCACCACAACAACAACAGCATAGACCATAGCAGCAATAGTAGCAGGCCCGTTATCAAAAGGGACAGAACCAAAATCAGCGTGCACCACAACAGAACAAAAATGTCCAACAAGGCAGGCCACATCAGGCTAAGAATAGGCCACAACAGCGAGGACAAATTTATGCGGTTAATAAAGCTGATGCAGAGGCAACATGCAATGTCGTTGAAGGTACACTCCTTGTTTCTGGGATTAAAGCTAGGATTTTATTTGACCGTGGCTCTATACATTCATTTTTATCCCATGAATTTTCTGAGTTGATTGATATGCATGCTAGAGAACTTGAGTTCATTTTGACTGTGGCAACCCGAGTAGGTAAGCAAGTTATATGTAGAACCTTTTTTCCTAGTTGCACAGTCCAGATAGGAGAAGTGGTTTTAACCGCAGATCTCATTTTATTGGAGATGCATGATTTTGATGACATCCTAGGGATGGATTGGTTGGCAGGATACCATGCCACGATGGATTGTTTTCATAAGACCCTTACATTCAAGTTAGATGAGACACCGGCAGGGGTGTTGTTTCAGGGAAAGAAGAGAAATCCTCGTACAGGGTTTGTACGTTGAAGGCTTATAGACTATTGAAAAGTGGATGTGAGGCCTATTTGTCGTTTATCACGGATGATAAAGGGTCCCAAGGGGTGGAGGAGATCCCAATTGTTTGGGGATTCCCAGATCTTTTTCCAGAGGAGATTCCAGGATTACCACCCATCAAAGAGATTGATTTCACTATTGAGTTGTTACCAGGGACCGCTCCGATTTCGATTGCACCTTATAGAATGGCTCTGACAGAATTGGGAGAATTGAAGATACAGTTGCAAGAATTGTTGGACAAAGTGTGAGAACCCGACCCCTAATCTCTTGGATTAGTGTTGTTTTATTTGTGGATTAGTTCTTTTAGTGGGATTAGTATTTGTTGGGTTGAGTTTGTGAGCTAGAATGGTTTTTCTTCTAGTTTTGGGCTTTTGAGTGCTTTGGTAGCTTGTGGGGCCCTTTGGGGGTTCCCTTTTCGGCTTTGCATTTACTTGTGAGATTTTCCCGATTTGTTTCGTATTGTGTTTTTGGCCCGTTGCATTCATCTTGAGGAATCCTACAACTTTCATGTTGATCTCGTATCCATTTGAGAACCCGAAACCCGATTTCTTGGCCTTGAGGGCAAAACAGTCTTTCCACACCAAATCTGTACCCAAAACTCGATATTCTCGAAATCCGTGAAACATGCACTTTTTGGAAACTATATATTTTGACGATCATTTCTTCCTTCTTCGTCGAATCCATCCGAGGTCCCGAATTAGATGATTTCAGCCACCCAAGTCCCTTAAGTTGTGGGACCCAAACCCCACTTGCTTATAAGGAGACCCTTCTCCTTCATTCACTCCATTCTCCATTGTTCCAGCTGAGCCTAGGGCTTTTCTTGCAACTTCTTCTTCTTCTTCTTGCTTCTTCATCTCCAAGCCATACCAATAGTTCATCAATCAAGAAATGGAGGCCACCTTCTTCTTCCTCATCTTGCAAGCTTCCCATTGATACCATTTGTGAAGAGAACCCTCCATCACAAGACTTCCTTTGAGCTTACCTTGTCCATTAGAGGACCTTCCAAGTAAGTGATTCTTCCCATCTTCTAGATTTGTAATCTTCTACCCTTAGAGAAGCTCCACCTTGATTATTGGAAAGTTTCATTGTCATTTCATTGTTTAACCCATTTTTGGGTTGTTTTGGGGGTTTTTGTAGAGATTGTGGATCTTGAGCCTAAGAGGTGATTAGGAGCTTGATTTGCTTGATTAGAGTCAAAGGCAAGTGGATGAATGGATTGTTTTGATTATTAACATGTTTTGTGAGAAAATCTTGTTTCACTAAGGGTTTTGGTGATTTTTGTAGTTGTCTTCACTATGATTAATATTGATTTTGAAATGTGCTTATTGATGAGTTATTTCCCTCTTGTTCATACTTGGAAAATGTATGCATCATATTGTCAAGGTTTCAAATGATTTCACATGAATGAGTTTTCTCCACCTTGTGATTAATTGTGAATGGAAAGAATGGAAAGAATGGAAAGAGAGGAATTTGAAATGAGGAGCTCTTTAGCTCATGTTATTGTCTTGGAAACATGTATTTAAACCATCTTGTTTATGGTTCTTTGTGATTGATTATATGTTGGAAGGAAAGGAAACAAAAAGGAAAAAAATCAGTGTCCCGGACCTGCACTGCGACCAGGTCCGATCGATCGGACCTACAGGCCGATCGATCGGACTGACTTTTAACTGTAAGGCTTTTTCAGCCGATCGATCGGACCCTGTACATTCTGGTACAGAAATTTCGACCGATCGATCGGCCCTTCGGCCGATCGATCGGAGGACTCAGTTTGAGTCCAGTGAAATTTGGTATTGTGTTTTTTTGGAAACCTTTGGGCCTTCTATGAGTCCTAAGGGTATATACCTTAGTGTTAAGACCAATTGTACCCTAATCTAAGGTCTCTAAGACTAGGGAACTAAAAGAAAGAATGGTGATGATCTAGGCACTAATTCTTGGTTTTTGGTGGGACCCTGGCTACCCTCTTTGGACTGTTTGAACCATGTGTGAGAATGTCTTGAGCCGACACGCCTCACGGTTGGTTCGGTGGCATCGGAGTTAATCCATTTCAATCTTGAACGGGATGGAACGACGCGATATCTTCTTTATATCTAAACACAAGTCTATTTCCTTGGTTATCGCTAATTCTATTCCTTTCGATGACTGAGTAGGTTGCTCGATGTTTCCGGATTAATGTCATGCCTAGGATGGACCGTTTATAATCTTGATTCTTGCTATTGTAACATCTAGTATTACCCATAAGCTCATTTTAAGTTGTGAAAATAGTAAAAGTGCATAAGGAGCCCGGAATGTCTTCAAACTCAAGGAGTACCAAGTAATTATTATAATCGACATACGGGTCCCCTATTCACTTAAATAGATCTTGCAATCAATATTCTTCCCGAAATGGTATAGTGCATTATATTTCTTCATTTCCCGAGATTTGCATCACATGATATGAAATGTTAGTGTGCCCTTGAGCACCCCGTTTTACCCGTTTATTTATTGTACTTGATTTACTTGTTTCCCCGAAAGCATTGAAGTTACACTAGTAACAGTTATTTGTCCCGAAATGTATTGCCCGATATGAAGTGACAGTGTGCCCTTGAGCACCCCCGTTTTACCCGTTTATTTACTGTACTTGATTTACTTACATATGTCTCGATTGGTTTTGACCTATGAGTCGGCATCACTAAGCTTGGATACCTTGTCGGTTTGATCCACCGACTTGGAAATCCCTCTCCCGTCCCGCCAGCTGCAGTTTGGATCCCGATACCCGGTTATTGCCGTGGTCCCGTCCCGATACCCGGTTTGCTACCGTGGTCCCGTTCCCGTTCCCGTATATTTATTATTGTATATATGATTTACGTTGAGTCTCCTCACCTTGTGTGACTGAGACCAACGTCCCGCTCTTGTCACTTCGGTGATAGAGGACTTAGCTTCTTGTGATTGCCATCTTGCCAGTTCCCGATTCCTTGGACACCCGACATGGTTTATATTTTGTTTTCAGAAAAATGATTCATTGCTTTTATGAAAGTTCTTATTTAGATAAGTGTTAATGCTCTCTATTGTAAATTCAGTCACTATTATATTGTTTTATGTCCTTTGCACACGTACATGTTTTACATGAATGCCGGTTGGGTGAATACCCGTGCTTTTACATATGGTTCTAACGATCGATGGTTTTGCTAGAGTTATATGATTACACATGTTTTAAAATGAATACCCGAGTTATTAAATGTCCATGCTTTGGAATGTGTTTTAAATGACACTCGTTTTGTTAGATCCCGATGTTTATACATGTTTTGAGTGAATACCCGAATTGCTAAACATTCGTGCTTTGTTTTAAATGACACTTGTTCTGCCAGATCACTATGTTTATACCGGTTTCAAATGAATACCCGATTTGTTAAATATCCCTGTTTTGAAATATGTTTTAAATGACACGCGTTTTGCCAGATCCCTATGTTTATACCTGTTTTAAAGGAATGCCCGATCTGTTGAAGATCCATGCTTTGAAATATGTTTAAATGAACGTGGTTTTGCCAAACTTCCATATTCATACATGTTTTCCACGAACACCCGATTGTCAAATATCTATGCTTTTATAGATGATGTAAATGAACATATGCTTTATTAGATCTTCCTGTTTTAACCATGTTTGAAAAGAATACATGTTTTGTCCGAGATTCCTGAGTTTTCACCCGTTTAATTATATGCAGCATTTGATCGAATAGCATGATTTATCTTATGTTTTATTCTTCAGTATATTATTATATTTTCATCCACCTGCCAGACCGTCGTGTCTGACCCACTACTTTTGGTACTCAGGTTCAGATTTCTTCGCCCCGAGTTGAGTGCTTTTGTTGGCTGTAGAGCCATGCTTTGCAGGTTAGTGTGTCGGCTATGTCATGTAGACATTGAGCTTGACATCGGAGCTACGTCACATTTGGGTAGTGGTTTATAGCTTCTTGTTGTATGGCTTTTATTAGCCTTTTCTTGGGATTCTTAATTAATGTACATTGATAATTGTAACTTGAACATATTTGGGAATGCAATATCCTGTTACTGTCAGCTCTGTAAATTATTGTGATGGTTACTCCAGTCTGATATGATTCTTGATATAATAGCTATGTGCTAAAGGTTGAGTGCGACGCGGAATCCCTGGCCACGGACTTCGGGTCGCAATGCCACAAATGCTTCCGCAAAATATTCAGAATGTGTTGTCTTCACACACGCGGATCCTGGGAGAAGTAAAATACATTTATGCTTAATCCCCTTTCCCGCCCCCGAGGTTTCGGTTCGGGGGCGTGACACAAAGGTTTTGTGAGACCGAGCATTTCACCATGGGGTGTTGAAAACAGCTTTCCAGACGAGATATGGCCACTATGAATTCTTCGTTATGCCATTTGGGTTGACAAATGCACCAGCAGTGTTCATGGCATTGATGAACAAGATATTTGCACGGTATCTGGATCAGTTTGTGGTAGCATTCATTGATGACATTTTAGTGTACTCCAGAACCATAGAAGAGCATGAAGATCACTTGAGGATAGCACTGCAACTTCTGAGAGAGAACCAACTGTATGCGAAGCTCAACAAGTGTGAATTTTGGCTAGAGCAAGTAGCATTTTTGGGGCACATCATCTCTAAGGAAGGATTGTCAGTAGATCCATCCAAGATTGAGGCAGTAGTGAATTGGGAAAGACAGAAGAATGTGACAGAAATCAGAAGTTTTCTGGGATTGGCAGGCTATTATCGGAGGTTTGTGCAAGGGTTTTCGTCATTGCGTCACCATTGACTAAGTTAACAAGGAAGAATGTACAATATGTGTGGACAGATTAGTGTGAAACTAGTTTCCAAGAATTGAAGAAGAGATTGACTACAGCATCAGTCCTTACTTTGCCATCCGGAAGCGGCGGTTTCACCATTTTTACCAATGCTTCGAATGTTGGACTCAGTTGCGTGTTGATGTAGGAAGGAAAAGTTGTTGCATATGGATCCCGGCAGTTGAAAGATCACGAAAAGAACTATGCCGCCCATGATCTTGAGTTAGCACTGGTTGTTTTCGCGTTGAAAATGTGGAGACATTACCTCTATGGAGAGAAGTTCGAAGTCCACTCCGACCACCGCAGCTTACAATACTTGTTTTCACAGAAAGAACTGAACATGAGACAAAGAAGATGGATGAAATATATCAAGGACTATCACTTCCCAATCAAGTACCACCCTGGGAAAGCTAATGTAGTTGCCGATGCCTTGAGCAGAAAATCAGTAGGCTTGGCAAATCTAAGTGGCACTTGTATTTTTGAGCAATTTGAAGAGTTGAGTATAGACCCACAACCACTAAGGAAAGGTGTATTGTTAGCTAACATGTCAGTATTAGAGCCTTCTTTCATTCAGAAGATCAAAGATAGTCAGTTACAAGATCCAGAGTTGGCCAAGATTTCAGAGCATATAGCAGACCGTCCTGATTTCCGTATTGTTGATGGAGTTTTATACTATCGTGACAGTCTGTGTGTACCCAATATTGAGGATTTGAGGAATGACATCATGACCGAGGCTCACAGTACGAAGTACTCTATGCATCCAGGCAGCACAAAGATGTATCAGAATTTGAAAGGCAGATTTTGGTGGAATAACATGAAGAGAGAGATTGTAGCGTTCATCTCCCATTGCATAACTTGTCAGTTGATTAAAGTAGAACATCAGAGGCCTCCAGGACTGTTACAGCCGTTAGAGATCCCGGAATGAAAATGGGAGCACATTACCATTGATTTTATTTCGGGACTGCCAAGGACCAACAGAGGCAATGATGCGATATGGGTCATTGTAGACCGTCTCACCAAGTCAACTCATTTCATTCCTATGAGGACAGGGAAGAAGATACACATGCTACCTTTGGCAGAGTTTGTCAACCAGATTGTCAATCGACATCGACAGCCAGTTTCTATCACATCGGACAGAGACAGCAGATTCGTCTCGAGGTTCTGGAAGACATTACATAAGTCTATGAGTACGAGATTACAGTTCAGCACGGCTTATCACCCTCAGACAGATGGCCAGTCAGAGAGGACAATTCAGACTCTTGAGGATATGCTCCGTGCTTGTGTATTGGATTTTAAGACTCAATGGGATGAGACTCTATCGTTGTGTGAGTTTGCTTACAACAACAGCTACCATTCGAGCATTGGTATGACGCCTTTCGAGGCATTGTATGGTAGACACTTGTATGTTGGGAAGAGGTCGGAATTTGCAGTTTCCATGGACCAACCATTGTGAATGAAACCAGTGACAAAGTCAAGCTGATCCAAGAATGTCTGAAAATAGCCCAGAGTAGACAGAAAAACTATGCAGACTCTCACCGAAGGGAGTTACAATTCAAAAGAAGGAGATAAGGTTTTCTTGAAAGTGTCACCTACAACGGGAACATTGGGATTTGGACAGAAAGGCAAGCTATCACGGAGATACATTGGACCGTATGACATTGTGAGCAAGATCGGTGACGTGGCTTATAGGCTATAAATATAGGAGAATATAGGGTGGACATCCTATGCAAAACCCATCTAGGGATTCACGCCCAGCCCTTCTTAAGTGCAAGAGTTGCACATCTCTCATTCATTTCTTCTCTCTTCTAGTTCTCTTCTAGTTCCTTGAAGATTCTAGTAGGGTTTTCTCTTGGAGATCCCACCCATCTTCTTGATAAAAGAGATCTGATAAACGGGTCATAGCATGGAAGATCAGTAGGTCTTGGAGATCTTTATTTAATACGTGAAAGAGCTTCATCATCAAATAAAGACACAACTTTTCCATTAGAGCACAACCGAGCTCCAAAGGTATAATCTACTTCCTTGCATGTTGTAGATTTTTATGGATGCTTGTTGGCTGCTGTTCTATCTTATAGATAGGTTTATTTACTGATCATGATGGCTGAGATTGAGGACATGGATCCTGGATTGGGTTTTATAGGCTTCTGGATAGTTGTGTTAGGAATTTTGTGTATTGCAATTTGATGGATGCATTATCATTCTAGCACCATTTGAATTTTCACACATGCATTGTTTTAGAAAAACTTGAAATCTTGATTTATACATGCATTGTTTTTAAGACTTGTAAAAATGTTGATTTATGCATGTTTTGATTTTTAACTTGGATGCATTTTAATTTGAAAAGAAGTTTTAGAAATCAAGCAAGCCTATGTTTTAAATCTTTCAAGTCATTTTAGGCTTTTTGTGTTTCATGATTTTAGCCCTCTTAGTTTGATTTAAATCATGATTCCAAGCTTGATTTAATACCCCAAAAGTTCCCTCAAGAAATCACTTTGAAATATACAATGTTAGGGATTTTTGGTCCCAGGCCGGGGTCGACCCGCAGTGTGGCCGGTCGACTGCGCCAACTGCGGGTCGACCGGGTAAAGAGACGTTGTGCTCTTTTCAAACGGTCAGTTTTATGACCGTTGAAGGCCAGGTCGACAGGGCACAGGGGAAGGTCGACCGGGGACTAGCCGTTGGGCTGTTTTTGCCTATAAAATGAAGTTTATTCCTTTGCCAAAGTTGGAGATTTTTAAGACATTATTGAGGTGTTTGGAGACAAGACAAAAGGGGATGAACTAAGAGAGACCAAGGGATCATTTGGAGAGCTAAAGCTTGGATTAATGAAGTTAAATCTCTAAGTAAGCTTTACCTTTCTTAATCATATGTTATATGCTTTGTTTAAATTATTGGTAAATGAATTTTAGCATTATAACTATGATGTGTTGAATCCAAGTTAGATTGGATTCTTCACTTTGATTTCAAACCAAGTTTTGTTTTAAAATCTTCATTAATCATGCTTAACCTAAATCTTTGTTTTCTTTTATAGCATGATTCTTTTACTTGGTTGAATCTTCATTTGTTGTTTTCATTCATTTGAACTTTAGTTAAATTTGTTTAGTTTTGAAAACAACATTGTATATGCATCACATGTTTTAAGTTAGTCATTTTCATATAACTTGTGAGTCTTTGATTTTCATATCATTAACAAGTTGATATTCATACATGTGATTTGCATTAAACTTCAATCAAATCTTTTATGTGCCTTAAACCTTTAAATCCTTTGAGCATATATTGATTGAGCTTACTTTTTAAACTTGATTGAAGTTATCACACACACACATCATGAGCATTAATCTTTGCATTCATTTAGTGTTTCTATGAGTTAGTTTTTCAATTTCATATCCGCCTATTTTAGAGGCAAATATATTGAGCTTTAATTGTATCTCTTAAAGTGTTTGTGTAGACACTACATTGAGAGAAAATCTTTTTATTGTAAAGGTTATTGCTTAGCCTAAGAAAAGCATTGTGTAAAGGTTATTGCTTAGCCTAGAAAAGCATCTTGTTAAGGTTGTTGTTTAGCCTAGAAAAACAACATTGTAAAGGTTATTGCTTAGCCTATTGAAAAGCATAGATAGTGGAAATCCGGTGGGGTGATTAGATCACAAGCCGGTAGTGGATGTAGGCATTGAGGCCGAACCACTATAAATCTTTGTGTGATGGTGAATGCTTTGTGGTGATTTCTTTTGTTAGCTTCCTCATTTTGTTTGTTTATCATCACTTGTGACTAGTTTAATTTAAGAAGTTAAAATTTGTCATAATTGGTCACATATTGTACTTCACCCTACTCACCCCCCCCCCCCTCTCTAGGGTTAGGATCCAGGACTTTCAAGTTGATCCCTGAGTCAAGTGGGTCAAAAGTTTTGAAAACCTATCCACGAGACCCACCTATTTCCAACAATTTGTATCAGAGTCATACCTCATCTCTAATCATTTTAGATCAGCGATCTAGATCTAATCTTTGCATGAGATGCGAAGAGGATAGTCCTAGGGCTATGTAAGGATCAGTTATGATTGGGTTTGCTTACTTTTTGTAGTAAACTCATGTTTGGAATGTCACAAAAGGGTTTAATCATGATGGAAAGATGGTAGGAAGCCATTAGATGGTATTTGGAATCATTAGAAAGAGTTTGGGATCAGTTGGCTATGATTTGACAAAAACCCAAAATTTTGGGTTCGTCAGCTCGAACGCCGCCGGGGGACACCCCCGGACCCCCTTTGCGAAGTGCATGTTTTATTAAGGAGGTAACCTTTGGCATCTTATTTTTCCATTGTGGTTTGGTAACCTAGTTTTATTTGATATTAACTTGCAGGTGATAATGTCCTCTCCTTATGGCCCATAAGACTTTTACTTTCTTTTTATGGTTATTGGTTTATTTGAGGCTAAGTGTAAAGGGCATCATAGTTTCCTTGGTTTCCTGAGAAAGGGTAAGGCATGGTGAATTTCCCTGTAGCTCTTTTATTTTCATATTTAGATTACCATGTAAGTCTCATAATTGAGGCATAGGAATTTATGTATTTTTTTCCAAAACTTATAAATTCTGGCGATGTCTGAGACGAAGAAGGAAAGTGAAGTTGGACTCCTAATCAAAGAGTTTGAAGATTACCAAAAGCGTTTTGGAGATGCCCAAAGAGTTTGAGGAATCCCAAAGTTTTGGAAAGTCTAGAAGTCCAAGAAGTCTATTCCGCTTGGGCCATGTGGAGGAGAGGACTAGTTTCTATTTTTGCACTTTCTATTTATGGATGGTTGCTTTTATAGAATGTTTCCAAATCTGATCCAAACATAGCAATTTCCAAAATTGGTCAAATCAAATTAATTTTTGGAAAGGGTTCTAACTAGAGTTGGTGGGCCCATGAGATGGATCCACTGGTAACACTAATTTAAGAAACTGGACTTTCCTTAAAATAACTTGACTTGGAACCAATTATTGGTCATGTCATGAGATGATTTGATGTATATATATGTGGGCCCATATACCTAAAAAGAAATCCTCAATTCTAAAATATTAAGTGGGAGCGGGGCATTTATATTTAGAAAATCCCCATGGTTTTCCACCATAGGTCCATTGTAAGGAAAGTATTAGCCTCGCGCCATCTTGAGAATGGTCGTTCCCTACGGAGGGCTTTTACTTGTCTGGTTACTAGATATGGATCTCCTATGGATAGTGTTGATGAGACGGGGCGGGGGCCCACTCTCCAAGGAGGAGTTGCCCGCAATGGTTGTCATGCAATGCTAATTAGTGGGTCACACTTAACTAAAATAATAATGTAGTATCCCCAAGGATTTGCCTCGTATATTTTAGAAACCGAAGCTAATTGTGAGTCATTCATTATTTGGTACGAGATACCTAGAAAATAATGAATGAAGGGGATCATGGATAGTTAGTCATAATCCTAATTTTGACCAACTTTGATCCGCACCAATCAAGGTCGTATTCGCACTCCCCAAGGAGGCATACCTCGAGCATTGGGATTCCGTTGTATTCTAAATTTAGTGATTATGAGGATTCCCACATAAATTTGGTAGAATACTAAACTTTAATGTCATTTAAATTTATTAATTGAATGTATGGCTATGTGCTACAGTATTTCAAGCATGAATTCAAATATTTCAATCCACTTGCGACCATCCTCAACCAGAATAAGTTGGTGGGATCAACTATGTAGACTGGAAACGGAACATAGATATTGTCTTGACCGCCTCAGGTTATAAATATGTCCTTACCAAAACCCCCCTTGATGAGCCTGGCCAGAATGCACCGGAAGAAGAAAAGGAACTTTACACCAAGTGGGCCAAAGACGATGAGATGGCCAAATGTTACATTCTGGCATCCATGTCTAGTGTTTTGCAACACCAACATCAATCTTATAAGACTGCATACGATATTATATCGAACTTAGAGAAGATGTTTGCGGAACAGGGCAGGCCTGCTAGGCAGGCACCTATGAGGGTGCTCATTAGCACCAAGATGGCTGAAGGTACATCAATATAGGAACACATGTTGAAAATGATGGACTCATTAAATGATTTAGATGTACTGGGAGCTGCGATTGATGCAGAATCACAGATCGACATAATCCTTGAGTCACTACCAGAGTCATTCATCAATTTCAAAGTTAATTACAATATGAATAAGATGAATTTGACTATGGCTGAGCTGTCAAGCCAACTGGTGGTGACTGAAGGGATCATGAAGAAAAAGCCAACTGCCCTAGTGACAGAAAAGTCAAATGCCAAGTCCAAGCCGAAAGGCAAAGGACGGAAAGGCAAAAAGAAATCAGTTCCGAAAGGTCCTAAGGTGGAGAATGGTCCTAATGGTGGCGTGCCCAAGGCTAAGGGTTCAGAGTCAAAAGGAAAGTGTTTCCATTGTGGTAAAACAAGACATTGGAAAAGGAATTGTCTAGAATATCTGTCTAAGAAGAAGACCTCAGGTATGATTGAGTCACTTATTTCTGAAGTTAGTTTTGCAACTGGTACTTCAGAATCTTGGTGTGTGGACTCCGAGGCAACTAATCACATATGTAATTCATTGCAGGGGTTCAAGGAAACCAGGAGGCTCAGTGACGGAGAAATCATTGTCAACCTAGGCTCTGACGCTAAAGCAGAGGTTGTTTCCTTGGGAGTTATTACTTTATGTTTTTCGAATAATAAATTGGCTTTGTCAGACACGTTATATGTACCGTCTTTACGGCGGAATTTAATTTCAGTTTCTAGTTTGGTGAATAAAAGTTATTCCATTACTTTTGATACTGAAGTTGTCATAAAGAGTGTTAGTGTCACAGTTCTGTGATCACTGTTTTTGCATTGTCAATTCCATGCCAATGTGATCCGGAGGTCTTTTCTCTCGAAGTGTGTCAAGGAAGATCTATTTCAAGAGATTCTTCTAGCTTTTGGATGGCCCCAGATTCATCAAGATAATCTCATTGTGTGTGCCAACCATCTCAAGTATTTCAGACCCAAATCCATTTCCTCTCTAGACCCTAGGACCCTTGGAAGCCTTGGTTTAAATCTTGTTCTCAAACTCTGTTATTCTCATTCAGTTCTGTCCAGAAATAGGAGGTTCGGTGACCTTTCAGTCACCTGGCGACTAGCCTCTTTGCAAGAAGCGACTAACCGCCAGGTAACCGAAATCCCTCAGTTTCAATTCCAGTATGCAGCTTTCTGATAAATTTGGTTCAGTCACCCAGCGGTTACCATTCAGTTAACCGCCATGTGTGCTGGCGGCTAACCGCCAGGTAACCGAGTTATTGCGGTTACATTTCTAGAATGCAAACCCTCTGCTGTTAAGGGAGTTCGGCCACCCCACGGTTACCTTGCGACTAACCGCCAGGCAACCGAATTTCACGGTTACTTTTCTAATATGCATCATGTTTCTGGGTTGTGAATTCGGTCACCCAACGGTCACCTCACGGCTGGCCGCCAAGGCCTCCGACGGCTAACCGCGAGCTGACCGAATTAGAAAATATAGCCGTTACCTCAGAACAATTGAAATGAGGCTAGCCGAACTGCTAAGAGGCTAGCCGCCATAACTAGCCGTTGGGAACTTTACTATATATTTCTGGAGTTCGTTTTGCACTTAGAAGAGCACAGTTTTGAGAGCTTTCATGTCTTATTTCTCCCTATCCTTTCTAAGCTCTTAAACTCTCTTCCAAACACACTTGTACCTTATCTAGAAAATGTATGAGGTATCTTTAGCCTCAATATAAGTGTGAATGGAAGAAAGGCTTCTAGGTTGATTCTCAAATAGAATAGATTCATGTTACCCTAGAACCCAAACCTCTTAAACCTTGGTTGTGCAACAGAATGGAGGATCAACATCAACACCAAGCTTGCTTCAAGAGGTTAAAGCTACAACTACAGGTGGAGCTTCATTGAACACTTTCAGTCATCATCAAAGGCAAGTGTTCTTCTTCTCATCAACATCTACAACTTGTGTATTTTATGATAGTAGTGTGAATATGTGTGATTCATCCACTCTAAAATGTATGTGGGGGATTAGATCTGTGTGATCGAACCTCGTTACCAAAATTACCTTGTGTATGTGATTGTTGTCATTACTTGTGTAGTTTTGATTCATCATAGTGGAACCAAGGGACTTTGTGACCCTTGTGAGTGGATGTAGGACATATGGTCCGAACCACTATAAATTTGTGTGCATCTCCTCATGTTGCTTGTCTCAATGTCTTGATATAGTTTTGAGCATTATTTAATGCACACACCTTGTCTTCACATCACTTAGTTTCTTTGTCATCTTGTTTAATAAATGAAAAAGTGGGTATGGAATTTCGTAGTCCTGTTGTCCCCCCCCCCCCCCCTCCCCTCTAGGACTTGTACATTGGCACTAGGTGCTCTTTCAATTGGTATTAGAGCGAGGTTACTCCCTTGGGGCTTTACAACCCGGAGTTGATCTATCTCTTTTTCTCTTGTGCCAATGTCTAACCCAGAAGGCAGTGTTGTAAACAGACCACCATTGTTTGATGGTACTAACTATGCCTTTTGGAAAGCCCGAATGACCGAGTTTCTCAAATCCATTAGTGGAGAGGTGTGGGATGCTGTAGAGGACGGATGGACTCCTCCTACTTTCACAGCTGAAGATGGCACTGTCAGACCTCTTCCAATGGCCAGATGGATAGCTAGTCAAAAAGCACTGAGAGACTATGATGCTAAGGCTTTGAATGCCATAACCTGTGCCATGAATGTTGAAGAGTACAAAAAGATTATGACATGTACCACATCTAAACAAGCTTGGGAGCTGTTCGAAACAAATTATGAAGGAACAACCATTGTTAAGAGAGCCAAGCTCCAAATTCTAACTTCTCAATTCGAATCTCTAAGAATGAGAGAAGATGAAATGTTTGATGAGTTTCGAACAAAGCTAATGGTGATCGTTAATGAAATGTGCTCACTCGGTGAGCAAATCCCTGAAGGCAAAGTTTGTAGCAAAATCCTTAGGTCTCTACCTGAAAGATTTCACCCCAAAGTGACTTCTATAGAGGAGTACAATGACCCTGAAACTATGAAAGTAGAAGAACTGGTAGGTAACATTAGAACTTTTGAGATGAAATTGAATAATACTTCTAATAAATCCAAAGATAAGAAATCTATAACTTTAAAGGCCTCTCAATCATCTCCTTCTAAAGAAGAATCAGGAAATGAAAATGAAAGTGATGATGGAGACGTTGCTTTACGTACTAAAACATTCTTAAAATGATTTAAGAAGAAGACTTCAAAGTTTAATGGAAAAGAGAAATATTTTGGTAAAAGTAAACACAAAGCCAGCTCCTCTTCTAAGTATCAATCCAGAAAAGTAAAATGCTATAACTGTCAAAAGTTTGGACATATATCAACTGAGTGTCCAATGGAAAGGAAAGTTAATAAAAAGACTCTTGTGGCTACATGGGATGACTCTTCTGAAACTGAATCAGACTCAAATGAATCACACAAAGATGAGTTAGAAAATTACACCATACCGATGGCCAAAACAGTGTGTGATACCTCTCTTGAGATAACAGAAAATTTTGGACAAACTGATGTTGAGAAATCTAAGAATGAGTCTGAATCTGATTATGACAGCTCAGACAATGAAAAGGATGATGAAGATTCTCAAGCCACATATGATAGATTTTATGAGGAGAGCTGCAAGTTGATTAAAGCTTTTGAGCAAACAAAAATCCAAGAACAACCTCTTAAAAGAAAAAATTGAAATCTTAACTGATGAAAAGAATACCTTAGCTGTTAGGGATTTTGTATTTGCAATTTGATGGATGCATTAACATATTCATATCATTTGAATTTACACTCTTGCATTGTTTTAGAAAACCTTGAAATCTGGTTTTATACATGCATTGCTTTTAAGATTTGTAAAAGTATTGTTTTATGCATGTTTTGTTTCTAAACTTGGATGCATTGATTTTAGAATTCAAACTCTTTTGAAAACCTAATTCCCTGAGCATTACTTTTGTGAAATCATATTGAGATTTTAGGTTGTGCCTTGCATACATTCATCACTTTCAGGCCAAAAGGGCCCCTAGAGCCCCAACGGTCAGAAATATGACCGTTGAGTGATCCCGGTCGACCGAGACCTGTTTCATGGTCGACCGAGGACGAGCCGTTGGACTGTTTTTCACTATAAAGTCCATTCATTTCCAACCTTCTTTGAGGCTTGAACCATGAACCTTTGAGACCATATTGGAGCCAAAGAAAGGGGAAGAAGTTGGAAAGGCTAGAGGGCTATTTGGAAATCAATTACTTGAGTCTTAAAAAAGGTACACTTTACTTGTATTTTGATTTCCATTAAAATGAAATCCATGCATGCTTAAATCTTTGTATTTTCACTTATGCATGATTTCTAGAGTTGTGTTGCAAACTCAATATCATCTTTGGTAAATTAGATTGGTTTGCAAACTCTCTTATCCTAATCACATGTGTTCTTAGACTTTAACATTCATACAACTTGTTTGTTTCATTTCTTCAAAGTTGTTTGAATCTTTTATGTGATTAGTTTTCTCTTCAATCATCATTTTATAAGCTTTGATTTTAAAATGCATCAAGCATTCATTTAGGAGCATCATTGTAGAAATTGATTGAAGTAGAAACTTTCATACACATGTGCACACACTTTAACTTGTTTTAGTGTATGATTGTAATTGGAATTTCACTTTCACATTAGCCTATTTAAGAGGCAATTCCATTGTGCTTAAATTGTATCTCTTGGAGTGTTCTTTTGTGAAGACACCTTCTTAGAGAAATATTCATTTGTAAAGGTTATTGCTTAGCCTAAGAAAAGCATCTTGTAAGGTTATTGCTTAGCCTAAGAAAAGCATCTTGTAAGGTTATTGCTTAGCCTAAGAAAAGCATTTTGTAAAGGTTATTGCTTAGCCTATAAAAGCACATTGAGAGGTTGTTGTTTAGCCTAGAAAAACAACATTGTAAGGGTTATTGCTTAGCCTAGTAAAAAGCATAAATAGTGGAAATCCGGTGGGGTGATTAGATCACAAGCCGGTAGTGGATGTAGGCATTGAGGCCGAACCACTATAAACCTTGGTGTTGTGGTGCTTGCTTTTGTGGTGATTGTTTATATTAGCTTCCGCATATTGTTTGATTAATCATCACATGTGACTAGTTTTTGTTAAGAAGTTAAAATTGGTTTAAATTGGTCACAATTGTAGCTCACCCTATTCACCCCCCCCCCCCCTCCTCTAGGGTTAGGATCCCAAGGACTTACATTAGCAATTGAGCTAAATGAAGTTAATTCTAAATTTCAAATTGCTAATGAAAAATTAATCAAGTTTAAGAGTGATGAAAAAGAAGCTGAAACTCTAAAAGAAGTTAACACACAATTAAAGGATGAAGTCACTCGTCTGAAATGGTTTAAAGAGAAGTATGAATATCCTTTTACCCATGGAGAAGAAAAATTTGAAAGACTTTTTAAAATGGGAAAATATCATAGAGACAAAACTAGATTAGGATTCAACAAAGAAGACAAACTTAATCCTAATGCCTCTATTGTGTTTGTGAAAGGAGAAGCTTCCTCTAGTAATCAAAACATTTCTGAAATTACATGTTATTTAAGTGGAAGCAAAGGACATGACAAGTATGATTGCAAAATGAAACAAATTAAAAGACAGTCCACTAAATCATGTGTCAATCCTCATAAAGATAAACAAACTAAAATATCTTTTCAGAACAAGTCTATCAATCACTCGTTCTCTCAACAATTAAATGTGTTGATGAAACAAATTGGCCTTTTAAAGTTACAATTCCATAATCATACAAAAACTTTTAAATCAACTGAAAACTACTTTAAGAAACCTTTTCACCAATAAAATCCTAACAAAGCAAGGTCTCAAAGGCTTAGTGAAATTCATGTCACCCAAAGATTCATATGGGTTCCCAAGAACAAAGGCCTAGTAGTTCATATAGCTCTTAAAGTTGTTGACCAATCCTTGTGGTACCTAGATAGTGGATGTTCTAGACACATGACTGGGAATAGAGCACATTTCTCTACATTAATTGAATATGAGGGTGGAACTGTCACTTTTGGTGATGGAAATATTGCTAAAGTAGTTAGTAAGGGTACATTGAATGTTCCCAATATGCATGTTATTGAAAATGTCTTATATGTTGTTGGTTTGAAACATAACTTGTTAAGCATTTCTCAAATTTTTGATAAAGATCATGTTGTTAACTTTAGTAGTCACGGTTGTGAGATCTCCAGAAATGGTAAGATTATTCTAAGAGGCCTTAGAACTAATGACAACTGTTATGTTATTAGTAATCACAAAGAATCATCCAGTTCAGCCTGTAACATTGCTCATCTTGATGAAGTTCAACTATGGCATCAAAGATTCGGACATCTGAACTTTAGAGACCTGTCCAAATTAAACAAGTATGTAAAGGGTCTTCCAAAAATCAGCAGAGAGTCAAAAACAGTTTGTGGAAAATGTCAAAAAGGTAAACAAACCAGAAACTCTCTGTCGCGACCCCGGACCGGGAATCCGAAGGACGGATCCGGGATCGGGACATTACATCTGAAATGATGGTGAATAGATAACCATAACATCTGTTTAAATGATAACAACATACATTTATTTAATTTCCCACAGGTGTCCGCGGTGAGGATATCACAACCATAAATGAATATTTCCTTTAAGTGCGAAAGCATGTAGCAAATCAAATAGTCAAACCATCCTTGGTCATAACAGCAATATCACAAGTATAAAGATACTGTATCAGAATGAGCAATGAACATTAGCATTTTACCCAAAGTAAGTTAAAGTTTATACAAATATCATTTTATTACATTTCCCCAAAAATAGAGGCCCACAAGGCCAATATAACAAAATGCCAATCCAAAGAATGGTTAAATAGTTTTCCCAAAATATAAAGTCTCTCATAGCCACCAAACGTCTACATGACGTCATCAGCACGCTACTCAACTAACTGTTGCGGTTCTACGACCGCCTCCTCGTGCTCCTCCTCGGGGTAACAAACAACGGGACCTGAGTACCAAAGAGTAGGTCAAACACGACGGTTTGGCAAATGGAGGAAAATACAACAACAATATGAAAATAAATGAATTTACCTTCAAAACATGTAAACCTGTTTAAATAACAATTTCTCTAAACAAGGTAAAACATTTATTCCAAATACACGTATGCAATGTAAAACATGTAAGGTGACCAAGGAAACGGGAAACAATCAAGATGGCAACCACACGAAGCTAAGTCCTCTATCACTAAGGTGATAGAGCAATAACTAGGCACTGATCTCAGTCACTCTAGGTGAGGAGAAACAGTGGATCTCATATAAATACATATACATATACAATACTATACATGACCACGGTAGCGAGCCGGGCATCGGGAACCACAGTAGCAATATGCGGCATCGGGACAAGACCACGGTAATAACCGGGTAGCGGGATCCAAACTGCAGCTGGCGGGACAAGAAGGGGATCTCCAAGTCGGTGGATCAGACCAACAAGGTTATCCAAGCTTAGTGGTGCCGACTAATAGGTCAAATAACAAATCGAGACATATGCAAGTAAATCAAGTACAATAAATAAACGGGCAAGACGGGGGTGCTCAAGGGCACACTGTTAATTCATGTGGTGCAATGCACTTCAAGACAAGTAACTATTCCAAGTGTAATTCAATACTTTCGGGAAAACAAGGCATGTAGTATAAATCTCAGGAGCAATGAAATACTATAGAGCTTTTGAAATCTCAAGATAAGTATCAGGGTTCAAAACTAGTTCAAGGCGAATAGGGATCCCGTATGTCGATCTGATAATAATTTGGTACTCTTTGAGTTTAGGGACATTCCGGGCTCCTTATACACTTTGAATTTTCAAAACTTCGAATGACATCCATGTGATATGGTTTCTTTCTTGAATGGCCACATACAATGCCTAGTGAATCTCTTTTGGTCGACAAAGCTCAGCGCTCGAACGAACCGGAGAGTTTGCTCGAGCGAGGAGCTCTCCGAAACCTGGGAAATTTCGGTCACCTGGCGGTTAGCCGCCGCTGGGATGGGCGGCTAGCCGCTGGCTGACAGCGCAGCTGACCGCGGCTGGGCTGCAAAAATGCAGCTTACTGGAAAGCTAACCGCCAACGTGCGGTCAACTGGCGGTTAGTCGCTGATGAGAATGTAAAATGTTATGTTTTCCTCCCTTAATGTTTAGTCATTTATACTCATTTGATGCCTAAATGTTCTCATTATTCTTATATTTTGATTTAGGATGCAAATGGAGGTGTTAATTGCTAAACGAAGCTAATTGGGTGATTTTAGACAATTTTCGCATCGCTTCGCAAGTTGAGCATAACTCTCTCATCCGAGCTCCGGTGGAGACGATTCAAGATACTGTGGAACGTTAAAAGAAGGTGATCATATTTGATGCTGAATGGACGGAGTTGATTCAGAACCGGATCTTGTTTAGAGGAAATCAAGCAGAAGGGCATTATGGTAAATTTGAAGAAATCAGGAGTTCGTCGAAACATATCCAATATTGGGCTCATATTGTGCAGCACGAAAAATAGTGCAACTTTAATTCTTGGGTCGAGTCCAACAGAAACCCAAATAGGAAGATATCATCAAAGAGAAGATTGTAATAAGTTTTAATATTTTATTTAATCTTTCTCTCTCCTGTTTCCACATTAACCAAGTCTACCTTTGTATTTCTTTAGCAACTGTTGTCTCTCACGTCACTCTCCTTCTCTGTTTCAGAGTTCCTAACTTTCCACTTTCTAAACCTCATCCAACGTCTTCTCTCCCTCATTCCTTTTCTCTCCATCAGGTGGGCCCACTTACCTATTTTTTCTCCTACCCTAACCTAACCCACCTCTATATATCCCCATAACAAGCCATTCAGAAAATATACTCTCTGCAAGGACGAATTCTCCATATCTCTCTCCTTTTTTCTCTCTTTCTCTCTCTCCATTTTTAATTTATTTTGCAAGTTAGCATGGCCCTGCGTGGCTAATTTTCTGTAATTGGTTGAAGGAGACTGAAGCCTCGGATAAATACTGTGAGATCTGATTTATTTTCATTGTTCAATTTATGCTTTGAATTTGGGTTGTTCTTCTATGCTTAATTTGTTATCATGATTGTTTCGATTAATTGCTAGGATGCATACTAGTTTATTTTTCGTTGCAATCTACCGCTAAATTAGAAATCAAATCCGTAATTGTTTGATCCCTCTAATTTGCAAAGCAACTGATATTTAATAATCTACTGTGTCAGTAATTGTTAGATATTAGGAAGAATACTTGGCTAAATTAAATGCAACCGCTTGTGCTTGTGTTATTTGGGTTCATCGATCTCTCTGATTTTAATGCTTTTGCTAAATTAAATTATAGCGCTTATCTTAGGTTGTTTAGTAATTAGGGTTAATTAGAGCGCGTGTTTTCTAATTAACTAATTAAGGAGGTAGGAATTTAATTCCAACGATGAATATTCAAAGTGTTAATTGATTTATTTTTGCATCAATGATCAGTTCTGAATTTCCGATAGTGGATGTTAACTTTGACCAATGCTTGCTCATTTGATTGAATTCGTTACTTTATTGCTTTTTATTTGCTTTTACTTATTTTTGCTTTCAGTATAATCAAAACCCTCATCTTTGATCACATAGCATAAAATTTGACTAAACACTCTCCGTGGGAATGATCCTTACTCGCACTACTACATTTATTACTTTTGGAGTAAAGGTTTTATTATATTTGGGTGCCGGCGACAGCACGACCAAATTTTGGCTCCGTTGCCGGGGAGTGATTCTAGTTGATTTTTGTGGTTCGTGTGATTTTCTAAGTACTTTGTGCGGCTGCTGCTTCTGACTCTTCTTTAATATTTTTTTTCTCCAGCACCTCACGTTTACTTCCTCATTCATCACTCCCTGCACTGTCATCTCTCTACTGCCTACGCCTGCTGCTCTGTTTTTCCTCTCTGTTCTCTGTTTCTCTCTGACTTCATCTCTCCTCTTGGTCAAATACCCGGCACCCCTCTTTTCAATCCATCTCTCTCTCTTTGTTGTTTTCTCCACTTAGTCAGCAACTTTCTCCCTTTTATTCATCATCTCATCTCACCTCTCATATCATCTCACTCATCATCTCATCTCACCTCTCATATCATCAGCACCCGAAAACATCACAGCAACGGCCATCTCCTTGCTGATGTCATCTCTGCTATCTTTATTAAAAAAAAATTAGAGTTTAATTTTTATGCGTAGAATTTTTATTTTAACAATATTTATTTTTATTTTAGCTTAGATTTTTTTGTTACTCTAGATTTTTTTTCCTGATTTATTTTTATGGTTTCTGTAAGACCCCGACCCGAGTGAACCCGATTAGTGCTAATTAAGTTGCGTGTTAGTGCTAAGCTTGATTAGTGTTTTTGACTAAGTGGAGTTTGGATTAGCTTTGTTTATAGTTTTGGGCTAATTTGAATGTTTTGATTTGCTTTGTGCTAGTAGGGCCCTTTGGGGGTTCCCTTTCTTGACATTGCATGTGTTTGAGGATTTATCGGAGGTTTTTACATTCATGATTTTAATCCCGTTTTACTCGCTTTGATGATCCCTACAACTTTCATGTTGATCCCGTCCTCGTTTGAAGTCCCGAAACCCGATTTCATATCATTGAGGGTAAAACAGTCATTTCACACCAAATCTGTACCCAAACTCAGTATTCTCGAAACCCGCGCAACATATACGTTTTGGAAACTAGATATTTCGACGAACATTTCTTCCTTCTTCGTCGAATTCATCCGAGGTTCCGATAGAGATGATTTCAGCCCATTTAGTTCCTTAGTAGTGGGACCCAATTCATTGTTAACAAAGGGGAAGCCATTAACCCATTCACTTCACTTCCATTTTTCCAGCACAAGAGGTGAGAGCTAGGGTTTTCTTCATCTTCTTCTTGCTCTTGCCTTTTATCACTCAATCCACTCTCAAGCTTGCACCAAGAGAAGATTAGAGATCATTATCTTCTTCCTCATCACCTTAACTCTCCATTGACACCATTGCTAGAGAAAAGCATTCATCACAAGACCTTCCTTGAGCTCACCATTGCCATTAGAGGACCTTGCAAGTAAGTAACCCCCTTCATCTCCTAGATTGGTGTTCCTCTAACCCTATAGGAGCTTCACCTTCATTATTGGAAGGTTTCTTGGTGATTTCATTGTTTGACCATGTTAGGGTTTTATTTGGGAATTTTGCCTTGTAGGTTGGATTCATTGTCTTGGAAGACTTGATAGAGCTTGATTTCTTTGTTAGAAGACCTAAGGCAAGTGAATAAATGATGTTCCTAAGCTTTTATTGATTTTTGGACATTTTCCATTAATGTGCATATATTGCTTTAATTTGAAATGAATGCTCATGATAAGTATTAATGACACATTTATAATCTTGGAGAAGTAGTGGTTTATGGCATTGAATGTCTTCTTGTTTTGTTGCAAAGGTTTATATAGATTGTGAAATGGTTCCCTTCTCCTTTCTCCTTGTGTTGAATGTATGGTTGGTGGAGGAGAATTTGATTGATTAAATGGAGGATTTGTTGTAGTTTGGAGGGAGAAATAGACTCCTCATTTGATGTGTAAGAAGGGCTAAAAGAAGGTTGTAAAAAGGAAGAGAAAGAGAGGAACTGAACTGCCCGGAATTCAGTTTCTGGACAGTTCGCTCGAGCGACCTTGACAGTTCGTTCGAGCGACCTGTCCAGAAAGGGATACGGTTTTCCAGCAGCTTGGTCGCTCGAACGCATTTTAATATCCGCTCGACCGATGGGTTCGCTCGAGCGAACCCTTCGATTCGCTCGAGCGATGCGGTCTGCCTAAACTGTTTTAATGCACTATTACAGAAATTTATTTTTTTGTTCCAGTGAGTTTTGAGATTTATTTTTTTTGTGGACCTTGGCTACCCCCCTTGGACTCACTTGACCATATGTGAGAGCGTCTTGAGCCGATGCTCTTCACGGTTGGTCCGGAATGCATCAAAGTTCAATCGATTCAATCTTGAACGGGATGGAACGACACGATATCCTCTTCATACCTAAATGCAAAGTCTCTTTCCTTGGGTATCGCGAATTCTATTCCTTTCGGTGACTGAGTAGGTTGCTCGATGGTTCCGGGTTGACATCCTGCT